>BSBK01008074.1:0-260000 GCA_027943335.1 Chamaecyparis obtusa | reverse complement strand
TGGAATATATCTAATGTTTGCATCTAGTTATTTAGACACATGTGTAGTTACAGGTGTTGGACATGGTGGTCATCATGTAAAAGAAAGTTAACGATATTTAGGTATGCA
Organism: Chamaecyparis obtusa; assembly: GCA_027943335.1. Classification (NCBI taxonomy): domain Eukaryota; kingdom Viridiplantae; phylum Streptophyta; class Pinopsida; order Cupressales; family Cupressaceae; genus Chamaecyparis; species Chamaecyparis obtusa. The sequence goes on along the minus strand of BSBK01008074.1, from coordinate 259,892 downwards.
AGAATAATAATTTATTAATTGAGTAGGACAAGTAGTATAATCTCTTTATTCTCTTGACTTCTAGTAACATTAAATAAATCAAATTAGATTATGTTCTGCTACTTTATTAAAAAATATATGTATTCTGTATGACTTAATGAGTATAATGTCCTTGAGCCAAGGGTTCATTGGTGGGGCATTACATCTGGTATTAGAGCACTAGGTTTCCACATTGGGGACTATTGGTTCTTCAAAAGATTTTACACTCCATGAGATACCAATATTCTTATGACTGATGTTAAGGAGTGGTTAATTCCAAATATGAGAAATTTATAAGCAACTGGACCAACTATAGGGACAAGACTGCCCTCTTCACTTCTGGCTCTGCAAAACCAAGGTGGGTACACCCGATTGAATAGATATAACTCTGTTCTTTACCTAATACTAGATCTTACAACAGATGACAATGAGAAAGTACTAAATAACAACCTATTATTCATTGACTCTCCATCACTGGGTAAAACAATGTGTATAAAGTAAATAAAACATTTAAATGACTAGTATTAATTGAATGTTTTAGGATTACAAGATTTCAATCATTCAACACAAAGGAAAGATAGGAAAATACAGGCCAGTGCCCTATCCATTGGGAAAGACATCAGAAGATAGAATGAATACAAATATATTTTGAGAATAATTATTCCTTCAACATAAATACAAAACACTCCAACTCTTTCTTGCTTATAGAAAATCCTCAAATGAATTCATTAAACATGTATCCCACCCTGAGCAGTATTTAATCCAATCCTAGATCAGAACTCAAAGCCAAACACATACATATAAGTCTCATAAAGACTTAAAGATTTATAGAATAAACTTAGAGGAGAGACAAAGATTTGAAATTTGTATTAAGTATAACCTTGTACATTGTATACATCATATTCTAAACAAGAAGCTTGCAAAATAGCAGCAGCAACCTATACTTCTTCTCTATTTCATGATGGAAAATGATACAAAAAATTACAATCCTTGACTGAGGGTTAGGGTTTCAGAATCTCTATCTTTTCAACACCTAAACTCTCAATTCCTAGAATGATCATGGAAAATCATTTATATACAAGGAAATGCAACAAGCTACTGATCATTCTAGGGTTTACAAAATTCCCAACCTAAAAACTTTACAACCTTATTATGTTTACAATAAATACATTGATCAAGTAGGTGAGGTATTTTTAGATGAGCCCCCTTGCTTTATGTCTTCAATGCTGCCCTCAGCTTCTTTTAACAAATTTGATTGCAATATCTCACTGTCTATCCTGCAATGAATGCCTTTCTACATCTCAACAACCTTGACTACTCAAAAAGTAACTATCTTGCTTGTTTAAGAGGTTGGCAGAGCATTTATTCTTTTATCATGAGGTATGTACTGATACCTCCACCTATCATACACCTCTTCGCTAGGGAACTCAAAATTTTCAAACTCAACCCTTTTGCCAAATAAATGCTCCCATTCATTCTCTATTTGACTGACCTTATGATGAATAGTATCAAACATTAACTTAACATTTATTAATAGTTTTATGGTGTTGCTGAAAGAATAGGTGTCACTTAAGACACTAGTCATCCTCTCTGATGAAAGTGCATCCATCTCTTCTCTCCACTGATATGATTCTTTGAATTCTCCCTTCTCTATGAAAATGGTGGGCACTAGCTCATAATTTGAAAGAAACAACTCAGCTTTCAACATACTTGATTTTCTAATAAAATTATCCAAAATGATACCATATTGCACTATTTTCTTCACAGCTTGATGCACTAGCTTAATCAATGGATCAATGTCTTCTTGGCCTTTTGATAACATATGAAAAAGTTTCACATTTGGAGACCTCTCAATCCACTTCTTGAAAATTGGTGACATCTCAGTCTTCTCCTTATTCAAAGCTGCAAACAAAGAATGTAACTTGCTGACATGACTATAGAAAATTGAAGGTTTTAAATCATATGCAAATTGAATTATTGCATCTATCATTTTTTCTTCATACTTCTAGTTTGCCAAAGCTGTGGCCTTCACATGTTTACCTTTTTTCTTTTCTAGCTGCACTCTTATCTCTCTCAGCTTGTTTTTTTCCTCAGTCAATCTCTACTTTTCCCAGCTAACCCTTGCATCCATACTTGTCTCTAGGAGTGGTGATGGTGGAAACTCAACAATTGGGCTAGAGGATGAAGCCACTGTAGGCTTGTCATAAATTGCCAACTGGGGAGACCTGTGATCCTGGGGCCTTGATAGCTGTGCAATCAATTTATCCTTTTGAATCAGTTCTATCTTGAGTTCATTGTAAGACTTGAGGACAATTTCAAATTTCAGCCTAAGCTCTTCCTTTTCTTGGGCATCCTTCTCTACCACTTTGACATTGAACTTGGTAGTCTCTAAAATCAGGTTTGAAGCTTCCACACCAGAAGTCTCACCTACTCTTTGTACTAATAAACTACCTTCATATCTTGTAGAGAGAGCCTCTTTTCTTCCTTTGTCTTCCTCCCTTTTTTAGGGACCACATCACCAAGGCTGCATGATCTTCTAAAAAAGCAATACCCCTAGCAGCTTGTTTGGCCTGCTTTGTAGTAGCAAGAGTTTTTACCTTGCTCTTCCTGACTTGATCAAAGAAAATTGCATCAACAATCTCCCACTCTGGTAGAATTAGCACCCCTGCAGTATGGACCATGGCCCTTCCCTCCTTAGGAGTAATCTTTTCAAATTGCTTCATGAGTTCACCCTTGGTCTTAGTTTCAATTTTTGTTATACTCCTATCAAGGAACTCCTCCTTTTTCTTTTCACAAATGTCCTTAAACTAATTTATTTATTTTTCATCAGCAAGAAAAGAATCATTGGTTTATTTTAGATAGGGTCCATTTGCTTACCCTCAAACTCATCAACAGTAAGATCCATGGCCACCTCCTTAGGTGCCTCCGATATTCCTTCTTGCAACACATCATTGGAAAAAAAAATGTTTCCCTCATTTCTCAACTATACCAATTCATCTACTACCCCATGTTCATCTAGCTAGATGGGGGATTGAGAAGGAGAATAAGCTTCCTCTCCTAGCCTTACTTCTTTTCTCTACCTCTTAAGAGAGGGTGCCTGCATTGTTGAATCATCTATGGGCCTTTTCCCTTTAGAAGTAGAGGGAATATCCTCACTCCTTTGCTATGGTGGTAAAAGGACACTGTAACCACTCCTATTTTGTACTGTGTGGACTCCCCTTGGGGTCAATTTCATATACCTTGGCTGGCTCAAAATTTGGCTAGCTCATTCAGGGTTTGTCTTGCTTACAACAGCCCTTTTCTCATTTACTGTATGCATGATGCCTTCAAAATGCTCTACAAGGGCATCCACTTTCCTGGCCCAAGGTTCAATTCCCACTAATGGGTCATAAGCTCCATCAAAATTCTGAATGAAATCTACAATCTTTTTGTAGATGACCCACTTTTCCTTCTTAATTTACTAAGTTTGAAGGTCAAACTCATTTCTTATTATATCTTTAGGAAAATTAAATTAGTGTTCTATGAGGTCACACCTTACCTTGTCTTTAAACATCCCTGAGAGAAAACCCTCATTATCTGCACTCCTAGTTATAGCTCTGGACATTCTGTAAGGTAGCAAGACTTTGTTCAAATGTACCCATCCTCCCTTTGTAATCACATACTGATGTGCTATAGTTATGTCTGTGAAGAAAGTTCCCCTTCTGTTACCGATGAGAGTCATCTCCTACAGGTCACCAATTTGCCTCAAAATTTTAGCATATCCTAATTTCAATGGGACCTGATAGGGTAAAATGTATGGTACCACTTTGCAACCATATACTCTAAAAACTATGGAAACTGGATATAAAATTATATCCCCAAAATTGTGGACTATGGTGATGTCCTGGCAATACTCCTTTGGTTTGATTAATCTTAGTAGTTTTCTTGGGATTCTAGGATTGTCAAAAAATAACAAAGTCCTAAGTCTTGAAGCAAAATCCCTATCAAAAGCAATATAACTAGTATAAACTCTATCCCATGATAGAGTTGTGGTCCACAATTGGACTCAATGGGTTTCTCCATTTCTCTCCCTCACAATGTTGACTACTGAGCTAAAAAAATTCTCACCCTTGTATAGGAACATATGCATAAGCATTGAATACCACCCAAAAGGCCTATTAACCTTCATGTTCTTTGTTCCCATTAATCCCTCATGGATAAGATCAGCTAAATGAGATGCAAAATAAAAAATCAGTGCCAATTGGGGGTGTAGTGATTGTACCATCATGAACATGTATGGTATTGGCATATGAGTTGCTTCATCATGCCCTAGAATTAAAGTTAATGACTTATAGACACCGTATTCTCTCTTACTAAAAAAATCTAGCCTAAAAGTCTCTGGTGTGCTTGGATTGATGACACACATGGATCCAATTTCCTCCAAAAATTCCCTTAGAGGCCCTACTCTCAAATAATCCCTTTGTGCCTCATATATCTCTGTAAACTCTCTAAAATCTATCTTCTCCAACCCAATAGAAGGGTCATTTAGTGAAAATACCTCCCTAATCTCATCCTCTCTCATACTAATTAGGTTCTTTCCATTGATATCCTTAACACATCTTGTCACAGGGTCATAGCACTTGGCAATTTATATTAATAACTTAGCATCCATAAAAACTTCAGGGACTAGCAATCTCCCAATATCAAATTGTCATATGTTACTGAGGGGGGCACATGAATTTCTCTATGAGTAAGCTGCTATAAACAAAATAAGACCATTATGGTCTTCACCCACCCTAGCATCTCTCATCCAATTCCCTCTATCATGGAATGCTTCAGCCACCGAGTCCCTAGGGATTCTTGGGACCAATTCTTTCATTCTTGTTGCCCCATTATTTGAATGCAGAAGCAATTGCATTAAATCCTCAAAAACATCCCTCTATTTGTACTCTATCTTACCAGATAGGTTCCTTTTTGGTGGCATTTTGAAACTAGGGCTTCTATAAAATATATATATAAAAACTTGAGAAAACCCTAAAAACTATCAACCGGCAACACAATTTTCTTGACAACTCCTTCACAGACCTCAAACAATTCCCAAACTCAGAAAATGACCTACTAGGTACCTACAAGTTCTTCCCTTGAAATCACTCCTAGAGGAAAATCCAGTTCACAAAAAATGCTTGTGAGAGAAGTAAAGAGAAATAACGATCGAATTTTGATAGATAATGTTACCAACCATTTACAATCCATCTGCACATAGCTCATTAAATCCACCATTATTGAAAGTTGGCAGCTTCAGCACTCACAAGACGTGAAAAATGTCATAGAGTAGAAATTTGAATTTGGACCGTTGATTTTATTTCCTTTTAGGTGCATCAGAAGGTTGACAAGTTTAGCAACATAACCCTTTGTTACTTTTCCCCAAATCAGTTCTCGACCAATGAGAACATTTCAATATAGCCATGTGAGGAAATATACAACTTAACTTCATCTTGATCAAAATAGTGAGGTGTCACCCTATCACTAAAGCACAAGCATAATATACAGGCATCTTTCTTGAGCGGTACAACAATAGCCACAAGATCTTTTACCAACCTATCACATTTTACCACCTCCTACAGTGATGGCCCCATAATTTCCTTTGAAAACTTTACCGAATCAGGAGATGCTAGGTTGGACATGTCAGCAAGCCAAGAATCTTGTCGTTATCCTTAGTGTTAAGCATACTGACAACCTAACATGTCATTGCTGCCCTTGGCCAATCAGAAACACCCAAGTCATCGACAAAGGACCCATCTTTCAGTTCTTATCATCAAACAAGATCAACAGCTGTCGCTATACCATTGACCTTAAAAATCATGCACTTTATACTAGTGATATAATGACAACCGCAAGATCTTATTAGACCTTAATCATCTGAGAAAGCCAGACCCACTATGACACCTCACCTGTCTTTCTCTCAAATCAAAGTATGCCACGTTGCGAAGAACCAACAAGTGGGCCTCCTTACTTTTTCTTCCTCGGCACCCCAAAACCCTGACAATTACCACATCATAATTTACTACAACCAATAGAAAATGAACATGTCGGTGTGACCAAGCACTTTTAGGACCCACATCATACTTCATTCCTTAAAGAGAATCAGATGATCATTGCTATATCGTAAGCTTAAATTCCTTACATCTTTCATCAATGGTATAATGATGACCATAAGATCAATCTATTGTTTAATATTTTGAAAAGTCCGACCCCATAGCTGCTACATCACCAAAGATAGATGTCAACCCCAAAGAAAAGCCATGGAGACTAACAAGTCAAAACCTTCCACTGTGAGTAAAGCTTTGATCGGATGCTTGTCGCTAAAGTGTGATAATTAAAATTTTATCAACTCGGTCCAATGGTATAATTATAGCCGTAGGATTAATCTAGTGTTTAACTACCAGCATACCCCTTTCCCAGATGAGCCCACTTGGACAAATGGCACTTTGTCACTAAAGCGCATGTCAGACATTTTGACAATAGGCAGTCTTGCGGTTTAATGACAACCACTCAATTTTTAAAGGGTTGACACTTAGGAAAAAATTACCAAAAACTTAGGCTTTGAAAGAAATGATTAAAAGGTACCCCATTTGACAACCTAATGATACAACATGTAAAGGGGTCATTGCTAAATGGGTGGAAAAATGCAGATGCATATTTGGATAATTAGTGAGCCAAAAAGGTAACATTAAAATATAGCAAGGCCTAAAACCAGCTAGGGCTTTCATTAAACCTAGGGTTTTCAACATGTAACCTTGCCATTAGGTCAATAACTTGAATTATTTTTTAAAGTTTTGGCATGAAACTAAAAATTTTAGAGCAGTGCTAACAGTGGCTCATGTTTGGGGATGTGTATCTCTTGCATATACAATGAGAAAACTAGAATCTCCTGGAAAAGTAGACCAGAACAAAACTTCAACTAAAAAATAGAAAAGCACACAAAAATTTTAAAACTAAACTTGTTTAGAGACTCAAAAGACTTTTAAGAGAAGTAAAATTTTATGAATTGCCCATGAACTAGTAATTCCATGAGCTCTCCTATTAGATTCTTCAATATATATGAATTTGTTCCTCATTTCTCTTCAATGATATATGGACCTAACCAAATAGGATCAAATTTCCCATGCTTTCCTTTATCTTCTAACCTTGCATTCCACATCAAGACCATATCACCTCTTGCAAAATTTCTTTGAGTAGCCCTTTTGTCATACAGGATTTTGCATTGGGCTTGCATCTTATGATTTTTATCATGTGCATCATTTCTTACCTCATTTAATTAAATCAAATCATTTATTCTAACAGTCATATCTTCTTCCACATCATCATCATATGCTTGTATGAATTGATACATTTGTAACAAATTACTTTGGGGTAATCTTGCATTAATCCCATATACCACATCAAATGGGGCACACCCTATTGCTTTCTTCACTGTAACCCTATCAGCCCATAGGGCTTGCAACAACTTGGAATCCAAAGCCTTCTTGTTCTTATCTAATACTCTTTTCAAAATTTTAATCAAACTCTTGTTGCTAGATTCTGCCTAGCCATTACCTTGTGGATGGTAGGGAGATGAATATTAGATTTTTATTCCATTGTTTTGACAAAAATGGACAAACTCCTCTGACCTAAAACACATTGCATTATCAACAACTATGGTTTCTAGGAAACCAAACCTTGTAAGGATATTTTGCATCATGAAATCTATTACCACCTTACTAGTTGCTCTTCTTGAAGGGATTGCCTCAACCCACTTGGTGAAATAATCAGTTGCCACCAAGATATAAGAATGTCCACCACTGGACTTATTAGGGATTTCACCAATGAAATCCATACCCCACTTTTGGAAAGGAGCCTAAACAGAAATAGTTTTGAGAGGCAAATTTCCACTGAATTTCAATTTTCCTGGAAATCTTTGACAAGGATCACACCCTTTTACAAACTGATGGGTATCTTTGAAGAGTGAGGGCCACCAAAAACTTGACCTGATGATCTTATGGGCTGTAGTTTTTTCCATGTAGTGTCCTCCACAAATCCCATTGTGCATTTCATCCATCAAAAGTTTAGCTTTATCCTGATCTACACACCTAAGCAAGACACCTTCATTGCTCCTCCACCACAACTCACCATTTATAATTGCATATCTTATGGAGTGAAGCTTAATAGTTCTTTTCTTATTGTCATCCAATCTAGGTGGTAAAACCATCTTCTATAAATAGTTGACAATGTCCTTGTACCACTCACAATAGTCCATGTTACATACAAAAGGTCTCTGATTTTCCTCCAACATATTTATTTGATTTGTATTTAGATTTCTTTGGGCCATCAACTTTTCTAGGCCCAGCCCCCTTAACAATTTTGTAATGTGAATGTCAATATTAAATTCTTGAATCCTATTAATCCACCTACATCTTCTTCCTAAAACTTCCTATTGGACCAAGATATCTTTGACTGCAGCACTTGGAACAATTGCAACCATAGTGGCTCCAACCAAATAACATCTAAATGTTTTAATAGCCTTGAGCAAGGCATAAGCTTTCTTTTCAATAATATCATAGTTTAATTCTGTTGCCTGCAAAGTCTTGCTGAAAAAAGAAATAGGTTGTTCAAAACCATCAGCATTTCTCTGTAACAATACTCCTACAATAGTATGGGTAGATGCAAAAGAAAAGATTTGCATAGGTTTGTTATAATCTAGTGTTTTCAAAACTGGGGCATGCTTGATAGCCTTTTTAATATCATTAAAAGCCTGTATTGCTTCCACATTCCACTCAACCTTTGCTCCTTTGTTCAACATTCTTGATATGGGAATGCTAATCTTTGCAAAGTTTGTAATAAACTTTCTTAAGAAATTGACCTGTCCTAGGAAGGACTGGATCCCCTTGACATTCTTTGGTAAAGATAGCTTATCAATAGCTTGCACCCTTTCAGGGTCTATTCTCACCCCATCCTTTGAAACAATATGCCCTAGAATTTTTCCTTCTATCACACCAAAAGCACACTTCTTTGGGTTCAAAGAGAACCCATACTCTAATGCTCTGATGAAGATTTTTTCTAGATATTGGCAATGTTGTTCTTATTTAGCTGAGAAGGTTGTCAAATCATCTTGATATACCACCATAAACCTATCAATAAAATCTACAAAAGCTACATCCATAGCCCTTTGAAAAGTGGCACCAGCATTAGTCAACCCAAAAGGCATCCTTACATAAACATATGTCCCCCATGGGGTTGTAAATGCAGTTTTAAATTGCTCTGTGTCCTTAACCATTACCTGATTATAACCAAAAAAGCCATCCATCATGGACATCAATTCTGACCTAGTGACCTTCTGCAACATGTTCTCCATCTTTAGTAATCCATAGTTATCTTTTAGAGAATTTATGTTAAGGTTTCTAAAATCAACACAAAGCCTTATGTCACCATTTTTCTTTTTGACAGGCACCAAATTTGAAACCCAAGTGGAATGTCTAATATGCTTGATTATCCCAGCATCCATCATCTTTTTGAGTTGTCCCTGCATTTTAGGTGCCAAGGTTGGGTTAACAGGTCTCAACTTTTGTCTAAAAGGTTTTGTTCCTTCCTTGAGTGGAATCTCATGTTGAAAGAGATCCTCCTTATAAGCTTTAAGATCTTCATAGGACCAAGCAAAAACATGTCTAAATTTTTTGAGAAGATCAATCAAATTTTTCCTAGTTCTTGGGGATAGACACCCTACTATATAAACCTTCTTGGGAACTATTCTTGTTCCCAAGTTTATTTCTTCAAGCTCATTGGTTTCATTAGTACTAGCAGAAAAAGCCTTGTCTTTATTGTCAAATGCCCTTTCAAGAGCAACTAACCCTTTGGGAACTCTATTTAATTTTAACTACAACAACTCTTTCCCAAAAATGACATCTTTACCATTTATTGTATCAACATAAGTACTGAAATCCATTTCTTTGTCACCAAAGTGAGATTCACACTGGAGAAATCTTAATATGTCTTGGTCATCAGAGAAAACCTGCCAGTTCTCTACATTATCAGGGATGGAAGGCCTAGCTTGTACCTCTATATTAGATATATCTACAAATGTAACATCTTTAGGTCTAAGAGCCACATTAGCCAACAAATCTTCCATTCTATTTTGACTTCTTTCCATCCAACAAATATTAAAAGCATTGAAGCTTTCGATCTCATCCCATACTGCATTCCTATACTGCTTTAATTTCTGATTCTTTGAAAAATATTTTGATCTAATTTGGGACACAACTAACTTAGAGTCACCTATTACTTTCAAACATTTTATGCCATGCCTTGATGCCAACCTTAGACCTATCAATAGGGCTTCATATTCTACAACATTATTTGTGCATGAAAACAACAAGGTAAAAGAGAATTTGAAAGTTTTACCATTCAGAGAAATAAGCAATATTCTAGCTCCAGATCCTTCCTTGCTATTTGCAACATCAAAATACATGGTCCACAAAATGTCAAGGTCAATCCATCCCTCCTATCTATGTGACTTATGTTTATTTTCAATACCCTCATCATTACTCTTGTCTTGAACTTTGAAAGCATTAATGTCACTGTCAAGAAAACAATTCATGGTGTCTTCTTCTTCTTCAATCATATGTGGAGATTTGAGTTCTCTAGAAACCTTAATGTTCTATCCCTCCAAGTTGAAAGTGGAAAATGATAAATCACATTGTATGCTGCCTACCATAAAATAATTCCACTTTCTTGATAGTAACATTCCATATTGGGGAGGAATATCCACTACCAAGACACACATGGTCAATTGCTTACTAGGGTATGCAGCCAATCTATAAGGCAGAGCTTTGATAGTACCCACAACTGGTAATTCCCTTGAGTCCATTGATTGACACCTTCCATGGGGTGTATCCACCTTTAATCCTAATGATTTCATAACCTCAGTAGGCATAACAATGTTTGATGCTCCAGAATCAATCATACAATTTTTTAGCAACTTTCCATTTATCTGCAGAGTCAAAAAGAAAGGGTCAACTGTTCTTGCTGCAGTAGTAAAAAAATTTGTATCCAAATAAATTTGGGGGATTTTAGAAACAATCTCCTCATTTCCATTCTCATTTTCGTCACTCAAGGCTGCTACTTGTTTCTCACTTCTTTCTATTTTTTGGGAATCCATGGGCACCACACCATTTACCCAATTTAGAGCCTTTTCCTTATGCTCTTCTATTCTCATCATCTCTAGCAATGGAACTTTAATATTAATTTGAGACAACAAATTACTCATGTCAATTGGGACATATTTTGAATTAGAGACATCTAGCTTTGAATTTTCAACTTCTTTGTCAATCTCATAGATGGGTATATCCATAGGCTTTTTAATATGGACTCCATCCTCTTTCTGCAAAGATGGAACAACCTCAAATGTGGGCCTAGATTTTACCTTATAAACAATGTTAGGCTTGACATTTTTCCTTATTTTGACCTTATCAAGAGCATTGGCATCTTTAGACTTATCCTATGATGTTCTTATATCTTTGTTTGTTTTCTTGATGAAAATTCCAGCAGGCTTCTCATTTGGATCACCAACCACTCTATTTCTCAAGTTATAATTTACTTTTGCCTGAGTAACCATATCTGCTATTATAAAGGCAATTTCCTCATTAGAAGTCCTTCTCAACACAACTATTTCATTACTTTTCAAAACATTTCACTCGATGTTATGAGGCTCACTATCCTCATCTAAAAAAACTTGTTGATGGTATGCTTCAGTTCTGGTCTGAGAATTGAGGACATCTTGATTTTCATCCTCTTCAGTAGAGTCAACCTCATCCCAAACATGGGAAGAAATCATTCCACATCCCTGATCATCATAAGGCTGCTCCTCATTAGACTCTTGTTCCTCTTGTGAAGAGACACTCTAGGGTATAACACAATAATTAGGATCATGTGGTGACTGACAAGCAATACACCAAGGGACTTCTTCTACCACATTCATTGAGTTCCTCTACAATGGATCAGGGGTCCTATCATTTGGTTTGTCTTTTCTCTTAGGAAGATTAGGCTTCCCATCTTTCCATTGAGTATTGTATGGATAGTTCTGCATTCTTGGTAATTTGTTGAAATTATTAAAGGGAGGCTTATCTCCTCCCATAACTTTATTATTTTTGTTCTCACTAGGCTTCAAGTCCTTTATTGCCTTCAAAATTTTCTTTAGGCTATCATCATCTTTACATTTTGCACCCATAGGCTTTCCCAAATCCTTTCTATTCAATAATGGTGATTTATTGTCTTCCCTTCTTCCCAACTTTCCTAAAATTCTTCGGTTACTCTCTATGTTCACAGCTAATTTTTAAGCTTCAACAAGACTCCTTGGATTTTTGTCTCTCAAAAGGTATCCCATCTTAGAGTCAAAAATATTTAAATATGTGACAAGACACACTCTGTCATCCAATCTGATGACCTACAATAACTTATGCATGGCCTTTTGGAATCTGACATTAAACTCAACAACATCCTCATTGAAATTCTTCTTTATGTTATTAAATTCATTTATCATAAAACCCTCATGTGTTTTTTCACCATATTGTTCCTTGAAAAAATTCCTAAGTTGATCCCATGAACCTATGCTACCATGTGGCAAAGCCCTAAACCAATCCCTTGAATCCTCTGTCAGGGATTGTACAAATAATTTCATGATAACATCATCTAGCACAATGTTATAATCATCAATCACATCAATAATTTTTTTTAGGTGTTCCTCACAACTAACAACATTGTCTCCATTGAATTTGGGAAGCTTCTTCCTGATTTCTTCAGGGATGGGGTTAGGGTACCCAAGGATACTAGTAAAAACCAACTGTTTACATCTTTCATTGATAGGTCCTGCATTGGACACACTGGGACCTTGAGATGTAGATGCATTAGTATTTGTCATGGCAGAAATATTGAGTCCTCCTAGTGGGGGAAGCCCAGTTGTTTGATTTGCTAAATTTGCAAATTTTCCCCTCGTGTAGCAGTAGTATTAGCAAAGCTAGTGGGTCCTGTAGATTGTCTAAGAAAATCAATCTTCTTTTTAATTTCTAGCACTGAAGCTTCCAACTCTACTTTTTCAATTTCTTTAGCTAACAATTCCTATTCCCTTTTAGCCTTTTCAAGGTCTACTTCTAACCTTAAAGTTTGATCCATAGGGATTTTAGGGCCTCCAGGTTCTGTGATTGAAATGCCCACTACTTTTTTCTTTTCCTTATCCTTTGGATCCCTCATTTCAAACACTTGATGGACAACAGGCTGTTCACTTGTCTATTTAGGAATGGGAACATAATTTATAGCCTCTAAATTTAATAATTGCCTTTTTAATTGGTCAGCCCTTATCATGGCATGTCTAATTTTTTCTTCTCTTTCCTTTTCTCTTTTCTGCCTAATAACCGCTTGTTCATGAATTCTTCTTTCCAATTCATATACTTCTTCAAATATTTCCTTAGAATCAGGCAAAGTTGTTTCAGATTCAACCTATTGTGCTTGAGGCTCTTCCTGTTGATCCTGGGATTCATAGAGACCTTGGGACAATGAAGAGCCTAGGGCAAAAGGAGGAACAAAGTCTTGCCCAATTCTACATTTACTTCTAGATCTTCTCTCCCCCCCATACCATCTATTAGGGATTATCATCCTATTTGGGGGTAACCTTTCACCCTCTCTTTCTAAGAGAGAATAATAATCCTCATACTGGTTTAAGCCTAGATCAACTACCTCCTCATATTCTAAGGCATTTCCCTCCTGACTAGGAGGAGAAAGACTTTCCTATCTTGAATTTCCATTTTTCTTCCAGGTAAGAGACATGTCATTGACACTTTTTTCTCTTCTAACCTGACCTCATCTAGATGTGGCTGGAAGTTCACCCTAAAAACTTTCCTCTGGGTGTTCCTTCCTCCAAGACATTGTATTTTTGAAACTCATAGTGATATAGTGATACTTTATTAAGAAATAGTACAGAGATGTTTTAGAGTCACCACTCAAGCTATATGGGATTTTCTATGATTTTAAGAAATAGGAAGGGTAGGCCAAAGAAAAGGAGTCAACTCTATGTTCAAAGGTAACCAACTCGCTTTAAAGTAAGTAGGCCAGGAGTCTAGCTCAACTTGTACCTACATTACTTACAACTTTCTTAACAAATTCCCCAATGGAGTCACCATTTTGTTGGTTCTTCAAAAGATTTTACACTCCATGAGATACCAATATGCTTATGACTGATGTTAAGGAGTGGTTAATTCCAAATATGAGAAATCTATAAGCAACTGGACCAACTATAGGGACAAGACTGCCCTCTTCATTTCTAGCTCTGCAAAACCAAGCTGTGTACACTTCATCCAATAGATATAACTTTGTTCTTTACCTAATACTAGATCTTACAACAGATGACAGTGAGAAAGTACTAAATAACAACCTATTATTCATTGACTCTCCATCACTGGGTAAAAAAACTTGTATAAAGTAAATAAAACATTTAAATGACTGGTATTAATTGAATGTTTTAGGATTACAAGATTTCAATCATTCAACACAAAGGAAAGATAGGAAAATACAGGCCAGTGCCCTATCCATTGGGAAAAACATTAGAAGATAGAATGAATATAAAGATATTCTGAGAATAATTATTCCTTCAACATAAATACAAAACACTCCAACTCATTCATGCTTATAGAAAATCCTCAAATGAATTCATTAAACATGTATCCCACCCTGAGCAATATTTAATCCAATCCTAGAGTAGAACTTAAAGCCAAACACATATATTTAAGTCTCAGAAAGACTTAAAGATTTACAGAATAAACTCAAAGGAGAGACAAAGATTTTTAATTTGTATTATGTATAACCTTTTACATTGTATACATCATATTCCAAACAAGAAGCTTTCAAAATAGCAGCAGCAACTTGTACTTCTTCTCTATTTCTTGATGGAAAATGATACAAAAAATTACAATCCTCGACTGAGGGTTAGGGTTTCAAATCTCTATCTTTTCAACACCTAACCACTCAATGCCTAGAATGATCATGAAAAATCCTTTATATACAAAGAAATGCAACAAGCTACCGATCATTCTAGGGTTGACAAAATTCCTAACCTAAAAACTTTACAACGTTATTAGGTTTACAATAAATACACTGATCAAGCAGGTGAGATATTTGTAGATGAGCCACCTTGCTTTATGTCTTCAATGCTGTCCTTAGCTTCTTTCAACAAATCTGATTGCAATATCTCGCTATCTATCCTGCAATGAATGCCTTTCTACATCTCAACAACCTTGACTGCCCAAAAACTAGCTATCTTGCTTGTTTAAGAGGTTGGTGGAGCATTTATTTTTTCAACATGAGGTATGTACTGATACCTCCACCTATCATACACCTCTTCGCTTGAGAACTCAAAATTTGCAAACTCAACCCTTTTGCTAGATAATTTCTCCCATTCATTCTCTATTTGACTGAATTTATGCTGAATAGTATCAAACGTTGACTTTGCATTTATTAATAGTTGGATGGTGCTACTAAAAGAATAGGTGTCACTTAAGACACCAGTCATCCTCTCTAACAAAACTACATCCATCTCTTCTCTCCACTGATATGATTCTTTGAATTCCCCCTTCTTTGTGAAAATGGTGGGACCAGCTCATAATTTGAAAGCAACAGCTCAGCTTTCAACATACTTGATTTTCTAATAAAATTATTGAAAATGATACCATATTGCACTATTTTCTTCATAGCTTGATGCACTTCTTCAAAATTGGTGACATCTCAGTCTTCTCCTTATTCAAAGCTACAAACAAAGAATGTAACTTGCTAACATGACCATATAAAATTGAAGGTTTTAAATCATATGCAAATTGCATTATTGCATCTGTCATTTTTTCTTCATACTTCTAGTTTACCAAAGTTGTGGCCTTCACATGTTCACCTTTTTCCTTTCCCATTTGCACTCTTATCTCTCTCAGCTTGTTTGTTTCCTTAGTAGATCTCTACTTTTCCCAGCTAACCCTTGCATCCATACTTGTCTCTGGGAGTGGAGATGGTGGAAATTCAACAATTGGGCTAGAGGATGAAGCCACTATAGGCTTGTTAGAAATTGCCAATTGGGGAGACCTGTGATCCTGGGGCCCTGATAGCTATGTAATGAATTTATCATTTTGAATCAGCTCTATCTTGAGCTCATTGTAAGAGTTGAGGACAATTTTAAATTTGAGCCTAAGCTCTTCCTTTTCTTGGGAATCCTTCTCTGCCACTTTGACATTGAACTTGGTAGTCTCTAAAATCAGGTTTGAAGCTTCCACACCAGAAGTCTCACCTACTCTTTGTACTAATAAATACCTGCATATCCTGTAGAGAGAGCCTCTTTTCTTCCTTTATCTTCCTCCCTTTTTAGGGACAACATCACCAAGGATGCATGATCTTCTATAAAATAAATACCCCTAGCAGCTTGTTTGGCATGCTCTGTAGTAGCAAGAGTTTTTACCTTGCTCTTCCTGACTTGATCAAAGACAATTGCATTAGCAATGTCCCACTCTAGCAGAATTAGCACCCCTGTAGTATGGACCATGGCCCTTCCCTCCTAAGGAGTAATCTTTTCAAATTGCTTCATGAGTTCACCCTTGGTCTTAGTTTTAATTTTTGTTATACTCCTATCAGGGAACTCCTTTTTCTTTTCACAAATCTCCTTAAACTAATTTATTTTCATTCTCCATAAAAAATGGGAGAATGCCCTAGTTTTAACAAATTTGTCATGAGAAAGAAAAGAATCATTAGCTTGTTTTAAGATAGGGTCCATTTTTTTACCCTCAAACTCATCAACAGTAAGATCCATGGCCACGTCATTAGGTGCCTCTGGTATTCCTTCTTGCAACTCATCATCGGAAACAAAAATGTTTCCCTCATTTCTCAACTATACCAACTGCTCTACTACCCCATGTTCATCTAGTTGGATGGGGGATTGAGAAGGAGAATAAGCTTCCTCTCCTGGCCTTACTTCTTCTTGTCTCTACCTCTTAGGAGAGGGTGCCTACATTGCCGAATCATCTATGGGCCTGTTCCCTTTAGAAGTAGAGGGAATATCCTCACTTCTCTATTGTGGTGGTAAAAGGACACTGTAACCACTCCTCTTTTGCACTGTGTAGACTCCACTTGGGGTCAATTTCATATACCTTAGTTGGCTCAAAATTTTCCTAGCTCGTTCAGGGTTTGTCTTGCTTACAACAACCCTTTTCTCATTTATTGCATGCATGATGCCTTCAAAATGCTCTACAAGGGCATCCACTTTCCTGGCCCAAGGTTCAAATCCCACTAATGGGTCATAAGCTCCATCAAAATTATGAATGAAATATACAATCTTTTTGTAGATGACCCACATTTCCTTCTTAATTTCCTAAGTTTGAAGGTCAAACTCATTTCTTACTATATCTTCAGGAAAATTAAATTGGTGTTCTATGAGAGCACATCTTATCTTGTGTTTAAACATCCTTGAGAGAAAATCCTCATTATCTGCATTCCTAGTTACAGCTCTAGACATTCTTTAAGGTAGAAAGACTTTGTTCAAATGTACCCATCCCCCCTTTGTAATCACATACTAATGTGCTATAGTTATGTCTGGGAAGAAAGTTCCCCTTCCCTTACCGGTGAGAGTGGCCTCCTATAGGCCACCAATTTGCCTCAAAATTTCAGCATATCCTAATTTCAATGGGCCCTGTTAGGGTAAAATGTATAGTGCCACTTTGCAACCATATACTTTGAAAACTATGGAAACTAGATATAAAATTATATCCCCAAAATTGTGGACTATGGTGATGTCCTAGCAATACTCCTTTGGTCTGATTAATCGTAATAGTTCTCCTTGGATTCTAGGATTGTTAAAAAATAACAAAGTCCTAAGTCTTGAAGCAAAATCCCCGTCAAAAGCAATATAACTAGTATCAACTCTATCCCATGATAGAGTTGTGGTCCACAATTGGACTCAACGGGTTTCTCCATTCCTCTCCCTCATAATGTTGACTGTTGAGCTAAAAAAATTCTCACCCTTGTATAGGAACATATGCATAAGCATTGAATACCACCCAAAAGGCCTATTAACCTTCATGTTCTTTATTCCCATTAATCACTAATGGATAAGATCAGCCAAATGAGATGCAAAATAAAAAATTAGTGCCAATTGGGGGTGTAGTGATTGTACCATCATGAACATGTATGGTATTGGAATATGAGTTGCTTCATCATGCCCTAGAATTAAAGTTAATGACTTATAGACACCCTGTGCTCTGTTGCTAAACAAATCTAGCCTAAAAGGCTCTGGTGTGCTTGGACTGATGATACACATGGATCCAATTTCCTCCAGAAATTCCCTTAGAGGCCCTGCTCTCAAATAATCCCTTTGTGCCTCATATATCTATGTAAACTCTCTGAAATCTATGTTCTCCAACCTAACAAAAGGGTCATTTAGTGAAAATACCTTACTAATCTCATCCTCTATGATACTAATTAGGTTCTTTCCATTGATATCCTTGACACGTCTTGTCACAAGATCATAACACTTGGTAATTTGTATCAATAACTCAGCATCCACAAAAACTCTAGGGACTATTAATCTCCCAATATAAAATTGCCATATGTTGCTGAGCGGGGCAGAAGAATTTCTTTGTGAGTAAGCTACTTTGAACAAAATAAGACCATTATGGTCTTCACCCACCCTAGCATCTCTCATCCAATTCCCTCTATCATGGACTGCTTTAGCCACCAAGTCCCTAGGGCTTCTTGGGACCAATTCTTTCATTCTTGTTGCCTGGTTATTTGAATCCAGGAGCAATTGCTTTAAATCCTCAAAAACACCCCTCTTTGAACTCTGTGTTACCAGATAGGTTCCTTTTTGGCAGCATTTTGAAACTAGGGCTTTTATAATACAATATATATAAAAACTTTAGAAAACCCTAAAAACTATCAACTGGCAACACAATTTTCTTGACAACTCCTTCAAAGACCTCAAACAATTCCCAAACTCAGAAAATGACCTACTAGGGACTTGCAAGTTCTTCGCTTGAAATCACTCCTAGAGGAAAATCCAGTTCACCAGAAATTCTTGTGAGAGTAGTAAAGAGAAATAATAATCAAATTTTGATATATAATGTTACCAACCATTTACAATCCATCAGCACATAGCTCATTAAATCCACCATTACTAAAAGTTGGCGGCTTCAGCACTCACAGGACATGAAAAACATCACAGAGTAGAAATTTGAATCCAAACCATTGATTTTATTTCCTTTTAGGTGCATCAGAAGGTTGACAAGTTTAGTAACATAACCCTTTGGTACTTTTCCCCAAATCAGTTCTCAACCAATGAGAACATTTCAATATAGCCATGTGAGAAAATATACAACTTAACTTCATCTCGATCAAAACAGACAGGTGTCACCCTGTCACTAAATTGCAAGCATAATATACAAGCATCTTTCTTGAGTGATGCAACAATAGCCACTAGATCTTTTGCCAACCTATTGAGTTTTACCACCTCCTACAGAGATGGCCCCATAATTTCCTTTGAAAACTTTACCAAATCAGGAGATGCTAGGTTGGACATGTCAGCAAGCTGAAAATCCTACTGTTATCCTTAATGTTAGGCATACTGACAACCTAACATGTCATCACTACCCTTGGCCAATCAGAAACACCCAAGTCATCGACAAAGGACCCATCTTTCAGTTCTTATCATCAAACAAGATCAATAGTTGTCGCTATACCACTGACCTTAAAAATCATGCACTTTATACCAGCGATATAATGACAACCGTGAGATCTTATCAGACCTTAATCATTTGAGAAAGTTGGACCCACTATCACACCTCACCTGTCTTTCTATCAAATCAGAGTATGCCACATTGCGAAGAACTAGCAAGTGGGCCTCCTTACTTTTTCTTCCTCGGCACCCCAAAACCCTAACAATTGCCACATCATAATTTACTGCAACCAATAGAAAATGAACATGTCAGTGTGACCAGGCACTTTTAGGACCCACATCATACTTCATTCCTTAAAGAGAATCAGATGGTCATCACTATACCATAAGTTTAAATTCCTTACATCTTTCATCAATGGTATAACGATGACCGTAAGATCAATCTATTGTTTAATCTTTTGAAAAGTTTGACCCCACAACTGCTACATCACCAAAGATAGATGTCAACCCTAGAGAAAAGCCATGAAGATTGACAAGTTAGAACCTACCACTATTAGTGAAGCTTTGATCGGATGCTTGTCACTAAAGCGTGATACTTAAAAGGTTATCAACTTGGTCCAATGGTATAACGATAGCTGTAGGATTAATCCAGTGTTTAACTGCCAGCATACCCATTTCCCAAACGGGCCCACTTGGATAGATGGAACTTTTTCGCTAAAGCACATGTCAGACATTCTGACAACAGGCAGTCTTGTGGTTTAACAACAACCATTCAATTTTTAAAGGGTTGACACTTAGGAAAAAAATTAATGAAAACTTAGGCTTTGAAAGAAATGATTAAAAGGTACCCCATCTAACAACCTAATGATACAACATGTAAAGGGGCCATCGCTAAAGGGGTGGAAAAATGTGCATGCGTATTTGGAGAATTAGTGAGCCAAAAAGGTAATGTTAAAATATAACAAGGCCTAAAACCAGCTAGGGCTTTCGTTAAACCTAGGGTTTTCAACATGAAACCTTGCCATTAGGTCAATAACTTGGATTATTTTTTAAAGTTTTGGCATGAAACTGAAAAATTTATAATAGTGCTAACAAGGACTCTGGGACTCTTAGATCACTTATTGCTCAATATTTTGCATAGTTTAATTTTGGTTTATCATTATAAGATAAGATCCTAGATATAGGAACTATGTTCTTGGTATTCGTGCTATAGTATTTTTTTTAAAAAGTGTACCCATTCTTCTAAGATTAGGTTGTCTTACATAAATTACTTCTATTTTGCATTCTAGAAATAATGAATGAGCCTACTAAGTACTTTCTTAGATAGTGAATATCTTTCTAGTAAATAAATGTTAAGTAATTCCTCATATTTTATGTCACCTTTTTGTTGTACTCCTAGAAAGACTCAAATTAGTATTGCAAGTTATTTTGCACCATAAGTGTTGATAGTAGCCAACCATATCTCCTCTAAAACTTGTCATCACGAGTGCTTGTTATAGAGATTATAGGTTGCTTGATTGACTTGAAAAAGCTTAACACCTTATTCTATTTTAAATATCATAATAGCTATGTGTGATCAATGAATCTAGTTAATGATGTTACCATGGTAGTTCTCCTTATTATAGATTCAAATGATGAAGTTACTGCATATGTATTATAGGCTATTGTAAGGACTAAAATATTGTGTCTCTCTATTTCTTTTTCCCTATTTTAAAATAGAATTGAAAAATAAATCCTTTTACAAAACATGAATTTAGGACCTTATTAATTATGTTGCAACATTGGAATTCTTGGGTAATCCTTTTGGTCATGTTGTTGTTGAAGAATTACAAGTAGTGGGAACATCTGCTAAATTAACATTGTGAGTATTTCTCTTGGGATTTATATGCAAATGATAATGTGACATGATGCATGATTGATTTTGTTTTTATAACACCTAAATGTTTACATTAATTACATTAGGGTTATTTTATAATAATAACCACAAATTAAAAATAAATATCTCTTCTCTATTCATGATGAATGACCATCAAATGAGGTTATTTATATAAAGTAAAAATATGATTTAATTTGTTGATTTTGGAAATTCTTGGCTAAAAGACCCAAGGTCCATTTTTTACTATAAGCCTATGTAGGGATTAACCATAGAGATGAAATTAGGAGTTTTTCATAATGAAAGGAATATGTGTTCTTTTGGTACAATTATTGAAGGAATAGGTAGGGTTGATGTAATATTTTCTTGACTATCTTTTTGAAATTGTTTGTTCTTGAATTGGTGAATAGGTAATATTTAGATGAAATATGAATGCTATGGTAAGTCCAATAATGATGTGATTATCCTCCCCAAATTGCAATATTAGGCAATTGAGAATTCTGTTGGCAATTTGGTTGAGTTGATTACATAGATATTGTCATTATGACAACATATGATCCACATGAAGATCACACTAGGTCAGAGAGCTAGTATGACAGGGTCAACATCCTTAACAAGATACTTTTGATTAGTGGATCTTTGTGGGTACCATCCCCACTGGGGTTTTCCCTTGGCCAGGGTTTCCTTGAGAACAAATAATGTGTTATGAGTTCTTTGGTTTTATTGCTATGCATGTTATTTAGCTTCTTATGTTATGCACGTATAAAGATAATCTGTTATATCCATAATTGGGCAAAAGATAAAGTTTGTAGAATACTGATTCACTCCCCCTCTCAATATTCCCTATTTCTAACAATTGGTATCAGAGCTGAGTTACTCGGAAAAGAATCATTCAAGGGAAGCCTAGCAGCTTGAGTAAGATCTCTATGGATATGGATCAACTACAAAAGAATCTTGAAGAAGCTCTTGAATAGATTAACTTGCTTACTATTGAAAAAGACACTTTGAAAAGAAAGTATGATGATGCCAAGAACCTTATTGAGAAATTGAAAAACAAGTTGGAAGATCTGAGATCTAAAAAGGAATCCGAAGTTTTTATTTAAGATTGTGATGACAATTTAGAAAAAGAAAATGAGATCCTTAAGCATGAACTGAAGATAGAAAATCTGAAGCTTAGTTTGAAAGATGGAAATGGAAAGAATGAAGCAAATCTAAAATCTGAGAATGAAATTCTAAAGACTGAAAATGAAGGACTAAAATCTAAACTTGGTATAGTAACATCTAAACTTGAGAAATACAATAAGATTGTGAAAGGTGAACTGACTCAATCCAAACAACTTGAAAGGCTATATTCAACTAGTGAGAAGATTGATGAACAAATATCTTATCAAAAACCATTCTATGATAAGACTAGTCTTGGATTCTTTACTTTTAAAGAAAATGATGAAAGCAAGGAACCATATTTGAAAATATCTGAAAGCATAGATGAGAAGAAGTCTAATGAGATCAACAAATCTGAAGATAAACCTAAAGAAGAAGAATCACTGAAGCAAGAGGAATCATCCAAAGGTATGCAAAGAGAATTCAAAGGTAGATGTTTTGCTTGTAATACTATTGGTCATATGAAGAGATATTGCACAGGTAAGCAATTTAAACCTCTTAATGGTTCTTGTTATAATTGTCATGGTTTTGGACATAGAGCTATTGAATGTAGGAAACCTAAATTTATTGAGAATAATGATGGTAGTAGAATGTTTAGGAATACTAACAATATAGATAAGAAACCTACTAAAGATGTGAAAAGAAGAAATCGAGTAATATGTTATAGATGCAACAAGGTTGGACACATTGCTAGAAACTGTAGATCACAAATCAATCAGCCTGGACCAAGATATGGAAACAATGGAATTGTCTGTTAGATATGCAACAAGATTGGACATACAACAAGGTTTTGTAGAATGAACAATAGAGTTTTTCATCCTAATCCTAACCCTAGAAATCATGGAAGAAGAAATGAAGATGCAAGTAACAGTCAGAAAAGATGCTATAGTAATTCAAATGAAATGAATTTTATCAAAAGCAAAGATCAAGGAGACATATTCAATGCTGAAGGTAATTACGAAGGTGAAGTATCAAAAGGTAAGAATGAATCTTTACCTGACCCATCTCAAAGTACTTAATTTATGAAAATTGCAGTAGAATAGGAACTTAGATTAAGTGTAGAAGTAGATATATGATGAAATGAGTCTTGCACAGTTAATTCAAGGTAGCCTATGATGTTCTAAGGCTATGGTTAAGAGTGCAAAGAAAAATATTACTTCTTGCGAGATCGCAAGAAGTTTTCAGTTTTGTAGGTCAGCAGAAATAGCTTTTTGGAAAGAAGTGGCAAAAGAATTGAATGCAGTGTCAAATCTAAGTGAGATTGAATTAATAAAAAGTCATGATTGGTATTATTTGATCATCAAAGAAAATTCAAGTGTTAAGGAGATCAAAGAGTAGTGATTGGAAGCATTTTGCAAGGATTTGGAGAAGAATTTTGTGTTGAATCTACGCAAGCCCTAAAATCACAAAATCAAGGTATTTTACTTGACAGATCTTTAAATTAGTGAAGGAATGAGAAGAAATCATGGATGTTTCTTTAATACACAATGTTAGAGATAAGAATAGACCTAAGTTGGAAAGGGAACCAATAGAACCCTTGGAAGATGATCCTAGGTTAGCTTTATCATCTATACTAGACAAAGTTTTACATTTGGAAAATGTTAGAAGTTATCTTGGATGCAAACTAGAGACAGCCATTGATAGTGATTTAAAAAATGAATATCAAAAGATCTACAATCAGGATATGACACTGAAACAAGGATTTGAGTATTTGAAAGATAATGAAATTGTTAAGTATGTATTACAATATGAATTTGATAATGAAGAATGTACTAAGATTATCTTAAGTAGAATTCATAATGGAAAGTTTTGGTTAGAAGATAGAGTGATAGACATCACAACTGATTTGATTCATGAAGTCACTGGATTATCTAAAACTAGAACTATTCCTTTAAATGAGAAGAACATGAGGAAAATAGTCATTGACAACACAAATTCATCCTATAATGGTAGAGGAATTGTGATTAGTAAGATCAAACAAGATGATGTGAGATACTTATGCAAGATCCTAACCACTAAGTTTTGTGAAAATTCAAGAGAGGATGACATGGTAGCTGGAATGATACATGCATCTTATCTAATGTGTGTTGAAAAGGTACAAGTTGATATGTGTGAAATTCTGAGAATTCAACTGTTTGAGAATTTGGAGAAGATTAAGAAAACTAAGTATACACAGTTTAGGTTCTCATCCTTAATCACCTATATGTTTTTTCATCTATTGAGAAGATTTCCTTACACCATTGGAAATGACTAGAATGATGGCCAAAATACAATGGTAAGGATTAATCTAGTGTATAGAAGACATGTTATTGACAAAGTGAATGAGAGTGTAGTACTGGTAATCAAGACATTTCAGAATATTGTGTCTAGTAGATCAAGGAACCCAAAGTCTCTTGTGGAGAAGTATAACGATGACATATGTTTTATGGTGGATACTGAATTTACCTATATTGAAGTAGTAGAACCTAGAATAGAGTTCATAGACCCTCTTGGCTATGAGATATCTAAGGTAGAGACATAGGAGTATGTTAGCAGGTTACTTAAGAGTAAGTTGGACACTCAGTGTAACAGGTTTGGAACCTTTGAGGAGAACTTCAACTCTGCAAAGACCTTAATTGAAGAGAAATTGTCTAAGAAAAGAGTTGAGAGAACTATAAAGAAAATCCTAAAAGGTATAGGGATGACAGAGCGTGAGTTTTTAGTAGCAAAGAAAATAGCAGCGACAATCAGAGATATTGGACAAAAAGAAGTTTTTTCTATTCCACCTTTATCATCAATAGTAGCACAACAAGAAGAATCACAAGTGAAGGTGAAAGTGGAAGAAGTTGAGAAGGATAAAGAAGAAAAGATATCCACTAGATCCACTTCCTCCACACCTAGAAAAAGAGTAAAGGAGAGTGCTATTGGACCAAGAAAGAGGAAGAAAACTTTAGTGCAACCAGTTCCAAGAAAAATTGTAGAAATAAAAGATTATGTCACTTCTATTAAGAAGAAAGCTTGGAAAATGAAAGTTGAGAAGCTTAATAAGAAGATCATTGAGGATGGAGACTTTACCAGAATGAATAAGTACTATGATCTTTATGATTATGCAGAAAGACTTAATCTGGAGAATGTAGTAGTAAAGCATATGATTTTGGCTAATAAGAAGTTTGATACAATTCAGGATCAGATACCTAATGATTTGTATAATAAACTTGTGAATATGAAGAAGAGAGCATCAGAGGAAGACACAACTATCAGAGAAAAGCTTGTAAGGAAGCTTTGTGTAGTAAGAGATGAAACACATTTTGGTCAGATTATGAAAGCTTTAAGCACCCTTCTGAGAACCAAAAGTTGAACCATTCTAATTATGGGAGGTAGATATGAAGAAATGAATTATGAGACAGAGCAAGAAATAATAGAGGTTATGTCAGAAAATATTGGAGAACCATCAGTTGCAGCATAGCAAGCAGGTATAACAAAACAAGAGGAAATTCCCTCTCCTCCAACCATTAACATTGAAGATGAAACCATGAATGTAGAAGGAATAAAGATCACCTTGGATACTGATGATAATGTATTCAAGAATTTGGAGAACATTGTTGACAATTCAGCCTTTGAAGAACATGAAGCTACAAAAGGAGAAGAGACAATAGAGACTACAGTTAAAGAACCCCTAGTAACAAAAAAACATTTACCAATTCCCACCAAAGAAGATATCAGTCTTACTCCTGAGACTAGAAAGAAGAATCAGATTGGATCTATGATTGAGCATTTGGGAAAGGAAGTGGATGATGATGATCAGTTGGAATTGATCACATCCCTGAATAAAATCATTGGCAAGAATAAGAAAGTGAAAAGTATTGAAGGATTTTTGAAGGAACCTACTGAGAAGTTACAAAGCATTGTAACTACACAAATTGCAAAAGCAGACCCTCTAGAGAAAGAAAAGAAGGTAATGAGCACTTTTGACAATAAATTCATAAACTTATATGATATTGCAAAAGTGAAAGCACAAGCAACCTATGCGGCTAGAATGCTTTTGAACATCAGCCAGAACATCAAGAATGATATCAACAATCTTGATATCTGTATAAAGGACTTGAGGAAGAATTTGGAAATAGGAAAATCTTTGTACATACAGTGTACAAAATCAGAGACCTTGACAACAGAAGAAGATCAGAAGATAAAGATGAAGGAAGCAGAGATTTAGAATGAAACAAACCTTCTTTCTAGCCCTAATGTAAAGGTATCTAATGTTGAGAAGAAAATTCGGAAGCTATATGATGAAATAAGAGTTTTGCAAGATGAGAGAGATAGAAAAATGAAAAGATTCACTCTTTTGAGAGAGCACACTTCTATGAAGTTAAGCATTATTGAAGAGCAGTTGGAAGAATGTCTTTCAGCTAAGACATCCTTTTAGAAGTTTAACTTTGAGAACCTCCAAGTATGTGAAATAGCATCTTATGGATTGAGTGCACTACTCAATGTCGTAGATTCCATTAAGAAATCATGGGAGAAGGAGTTAGAAGCTATGAAGATTTATTTTGTACATTGTGTTGCAAGCCTACCCACTTTGCAATAATTGAATTGAGGTATAATCTTTTGTGATATAGTTTTGTAAGCCTCCTTACCCTTATTTTGTCATTGTTGTCAAAGGGGGAGAGATATATATCAGAAAATTGATAGTATATGATAAGGATTGATACTCTGAGGGGGAGTATTGTATTACAGATAAGATTTTTAAGGAGTTATAAGGATAGTATATATATTTTATACTATGGCCACAATTTTGAGATTTTGAATTTGTACACTTAGCCAATTTTCTCATATGTTGCCACCAATGACAAAGGGGGATATTGTTGGAAATTTGGCTGAGTTGATTACATAGATGTTGTCATTATGGAAACATATGATCCACATGAAGATTGCACAAGTCAAAGAGCTAGTATGACAGAGCGCATTGCAAAAATTGTCTAAGTATGAGATAGTACTTTTACCAGTGAACCTGGACATAGTTTTTGTTTGCGATGTTGATTGGAGTAATTTCAGTACTTGTGCACTTGAACATAGACTCTATGATGACTATTGATCACCCATCTCAGAGCACAAGTTAGTACGACATGTACAAAAGAAGTTATGATAGTTTTACCGAAGATAGTGTCAAGTCGACAGGACATAATATGAAGACAGAATTAGTAAAGAGTTAAGGGATTATTTTGTTTATCAAAATAATGACTTAATAATATAAAGGGACAATAGCCTAGATGTTAAATCTTGGATAAAGTTATTTGTATACATGTAATTGTAATTGTAAGAAAAGATATAGATGTATAGTGAAGTAATGAAATGTAATGAAGCAGTGATATGATGTGAAATATATGATGCATATGTAATAGCGATAGTGAAAGAGTAGCGAAGAGATATTGATACAAGAAATATAAGGTTATGTACCTTAACCTTCTTTTGTAATTAGTGTATATTGTACATTACTTATTTGGGTAGTGGGCTCATCTAGTAATCACATTTTGTACTGCCAACTCCTAACATGGTTGAGGCTTCTAACAAGGCCTATAGTCCCTTAATCAGGACTGATACACTATATGCTTGTAATAGACTCCTAATAGGGTCAACATCCTTAATATGATACTTTTGATTAGTGGATCTTTGTGGGTACCATCCCCACCAGGGTTTTCCCTTGGCCAGGGTTTCCTCAAGAACAAATAATGTGTTATGAGTTATTTGGTTTTATTGCTATGCATGTTGTTCAGCTTCTTATGTTATGCATGTATAAAGATAATATGTTATATCCATAATTGGGAAAAAGATAAAGTTTGTAAAATACTGATTCACCCCCCCTCTCAGTATTCCCCATTTCTAACAAATTCAATGTATTTCCTTATTAGTATTGAAGTCATTATGTTAGTGAAAACTAGTGTCTTGAAATGTCTATATGGTGTGTTGTGTCTTTATTGGAGTGATTTATCATGTGTAATAAAAGTACCTAGATAATTCATTTGTTTGAAAAGATGATACTTGGTCCACTCTTAGTGTTTGTGATTGGGTGAAAAGTAGATATCCATAATGGTTTATAATGATTAGTTGTGAATTTATTATGTAACTAATAAATGTACGTAGTACAAGTTTATTGTTTCCTTTCCTTAATTAAAACAAATATGTATTGATTCGATGACTCTTGAAGAAATATAATGTATCATTTCTCTTTGTGCCTTATTTTATATAAGTTAAAGTCATCTTGCAAATAGATGTTATTGTCTCATATTATGTGAATGGCAGAGATTGATATGTGTACATTGGATATTGGCATATGCCCATGAGGAGGTGAACTGTGATTAAGTATGTCATTTTTATTTTGTACTAGGTAGAAAAAAGTAAATTGTAAAAATAAAATAAAATAAAAATTGGAATATATGGATAATATATGATGTTATTGTGTACTTCCTTTTAAATGTGATGAAACTAGTGCTAGTGCTTATGTTGGGTGTTGTGTATAACCAATAATTATTTGAGTTCCATGGAGTGGTCCAATATAAGTGCTCATCTATGGAAGTTATGTTTTGGATAAGGGTATGTGAGAACCATACCACTCATGTGTTGCTTTCTTGTTTGTCACCCTACTAAGTGCCAACCCACGAGTGTTGGTAATTTAGTAGGTGGAGGGGTAGTAGTGTCACCATTTCCTCGGGTAGTTATGTGGCATATGTATAATGGCAGCGCCAAGTGACCTTAACTTCCACTACTCAAGGGAAAAGAGTAATCAATGCTTCCCCTTATGATGAACCTATACATGTGGTTCATAAGTGTTTATCCTAATTTCCATAGTTCTTGAGCACAATACTAGTACTAGATATGAACCTCTATGAGGAGATATATGATTTATGGATATGTACATTTCTATGTGGTCCAGCATGTGGAGGGAGATTCTATTAGCCCATGCTATGATGGATACCGTATTTGCACATGTTCCAACATGATGCAATGAATATGATACCATGCCCCACTATTGTTCTGACATAGTGTGAGGTGATGATGTCATTTTGTTGATGGTAGCGAGTCGAGCTCGAGAACATGATGCCACATACATGATTACATGAAGGTGTAGTATATGTATGTATTTTGTGTCCTACTTGATGCAGATTATATTGGTGATGCTTGCATGCTTGTAGAGGGGCACCCATGGATGCTTAGTTTGTAGATGCGGTAGGCATATGGGTTGGTCCAAGCCATGTATACCTCTGGCTATGATGATGATCTATGAGAGACATTATTATGTGGGGTGTGTCTTGTGTGTGCCTATTCCACAAGGAACACTACCATGCGACATACGACCAAAGTGTGCTTACTCCACTTGGTGTATGGTCATGCTAGGTGGGTTGGCATGCTTAATCTGCACCATCCGATGCATGGGTGTTGCCAAGGTGAACCCCCTATGCCATGTGGGTAGTGTTTCCTAGGCCCAACCACATGATGGGCTATTGCGATACCTAGATGTTGTTCCCTCCTTCCTCGTGAGGTGACTAGATATAGTCACACAGTGATGTGATGTACAATTTATGGTGATTTTTTTTTATCTTTATTTATGTAGACCAACAATTATCTCATCTTTTCCTACGATAGTTTAGCTAGGACTTATGAAATTTATCTTGGGTGTAATTTATTGTTGTAATATCTTGGATTCTTCTTATCTTATTATTGAGATTGATAATTCTATTTCTATTATTTATGAACTTTGGTGGCTAAACTATCTTCTTTTGGAATTTTCTAATGTTGGTCTTGTGTTGTGTTTTGATTCCTCACTAAAGATGCATGAGGTAGACTTTTTGAGTATATACGAGGAAGTAGACTTTTTGATGGGGGTATGTGAGGCTATTATGTAGCTAGTATCCACTACCTTCCTATGTGTGGTGTCTTTTCCTTGGAGGCTAACCACCTTACACAAATAAGGGATATGACACATGGACTTGTATGGAGGGCCTTCATAGAAATGGCTTGAGACACCATCAAGCCACTATGTGAGGTATTGATTATGGATTTTGGATATAGATGAGACTAGTATTGTACCCCAGAGTGAGAGCTTGTCTAAAGAGGCATATCCACTCCCGATCCTTGTGATGTGTAATCCTAGTGATGTGGATTGATATGATTGTTTATAAGGCACATTTGGATATGCTTAATGTTTTATTTTAGATTGAAATGTATCATTATGTCAGATGCAAGAAAAAATTTGATTTATATGTGTTGAAAGAGAAGGAATTTGTAATATTTCGATATATTTTAAGGAAAATTGAGTGGTCCAAGCTATTTACCTTGGTTCTTACTTTCTAATTAAAGGGAAAATTCTATTCATATCGATATTTGTTCAATTTGAAGTTATCCTTGTTGGTGATAGTAAAATTGATTGGGATATATATTTCATGCTTAACCATATTATGAGGATTATTCTCTATATAGTGCATAGATTCAAGGATACGTTATGCATATGATATCAATTAAAATGTGTTTAAGAGATAATGTCTAATGTATTTCCATTTCTAACTTTCTGACTTCAAGGAGTAAGTCTCATCTTAGGGGGGGAGGATGTAATACCCTCTCTGATGATTATAATTTGACTCTTTGATTTGGACATTTTGCATTATGATGATTAGAACTATATGTTCACATTTATGTTTATGGATGATGATATGCTTATCAGATAGTTAGATACACTCATTTATGATTATTGTTTAATGTTTATTAATCATCTATCTTTATATATTTATGAGGAAGTAGAGCTAACCCAAAGATTTGAATCTAACCATTACTATCTATGATATCTCATGTTTCATATGTGATTGATGTGTTTTCATGACTTGGGATGAAGTCATAGTTACTCACTTAGTTGAGGTCCACACAATGTATCGGTCTTGGTCATCTATTTGCATATGTCTTATTATGTGTCTATGCACATGTATCTCTTCTCGGTGATGCAGGCTTTCAGGTATCGAGCATCATCTCCACCTAGTCTCACAAGTCTGAGTGAGCCCTCAAAAATCCTCGATCATTGTTGTTGTTATGGAGATATTGAACCAAGGTTCCATCAAAAGGAACTCTACCTCTGACCCTTTTTAATCCTTTGGTGGGGAGTTCTTGAGTCAGTCTCCTATATGGATGATGCATCTTTGTTTATTGGATTTTGTGGATTTGTTTCTTACTTTTCTGAGAGATTTATGTTGTGATTGGTATAATGTGTGTTAAGGAATCTTTTATTTATGATAGTAAATATATCCATATTTAGATGCATATATATATTATATATACGTATATCATGATTATATTATGTGGAATGTTAGTATGACTTAAATAATAATGTATTTGATTAAAAGTAGTAATATTCACAATAAAATAAATATTTATAATATTAGTAATAATATGGCTTACTGTGGTATATGTACACATAAGCATATGGGTGCACACATATGCCTATGATTACATATATATTTATATAATTATATGTGTGAAGGAAATTATTATAAGATAATAATGAAACTATGTTATTTTCATGGATGGTAAATATGTTTGGTAAATTCTATTACCTTAGTTAAGTAACTTAGTAAATTTATTCTTAAAATTAAATTATCTATTGTCTTCCTTGAATTAAGGGGACATAAATCTAAAAATATTATTCATATTATTTATCCCTTCACGAGAATAGATCTACTAATTAAATTTATCCTAAACTATTAACTAATAAATAGTTGGGATAGTTGCATCAGTTGATTTTCCCGTGCAACTACTCCCTCCAATCTATTTACAGGAGAGCTTCGTGTGAGAGAGGGGAGTTGATATAGGAACTTGGATTTGAGGAGAGGCCATGTTTTTTTGGATAAATAAGAAAGCTATAGTTTTGAGAAGAAAGAATTTATTATTCTATGAGAGGATCATGAATTAGATTGCTTCCTAAAAAGGATAGAGTTTCTTTGTAGGAGTCTGAAGAAGTGATTGAATTAGGCTGAGACTGCTTAGATCTTTCTCTCCCTAGCAATTGTTGCTTCCCAGGACTCCAAGTAGGTTCTATCCTGGAGATGATCCTTCTAGTTGTTTATTTGTCTACATTTATATTATTGTCTTCTATGTGTTTTCTATCTAAGACAGGAATTATGTTGTTATACTGTGTGAGAAAGGATTTCTATGTTGATTTATTGTTAATTTATGTAATTTAATAATTTGATTTTACTGAGCACTTTTTCTTTACGTTTTAGATATTGTAATGAATTGTCTTTCAGATTAAATAAGTGAGTTTTGTTGAATAGAAATCTTCTCGCACTTTGTTATGATATTCTAAAAATTAATTCCAAATTTCTCTTCTTCATGTTCTCCCCTTTTTGAAACATATTTAAGTTTTTAATTTGGTTAACGAATGTGAAAGTTATAGCTATTTTGAGTGTTATTTTATTGAAATGCATAAGCAACTAGATATTTAACTTTGTCTGTTAGAAATTTTTAAATTTAACAATTACCACAAATTTTAATAGAGTATGAATATTTAGAAACATGGTTATTTTGTTTAATATAAATTAACACTAGATAAAAAGAAATATTATCTTTTGGATATTTACAAATGACTTGGCATAATAAGAAGGTGCTAGAATATATATATATATATATATATATATATATGTGTGTGTGTATATATATATATATATATATATATACACACACACATATATATATATACATATATATATATATATACATATATATATCTATATACATATATATATATATATATATATATATATATATATATATATATATATATATATATATATATATATATGTATATATATCTATACATATATATGTATATATATGTATAGATATATATACATATATATATATATATACATATGTATACATATATATACATATGTATACATATATATATATATATATATATATATATATATATATATATATATGCATATATATATATATATATATATATATATATATATATATATATATATATATATATGTATATATATGTATATATACATATATATACATATATATATATATATATATATATATATATCTATACATATATATATATGTATATATATGTATACATATATATGTATACATATATGTATATATATGTATATATGTATATATATATATGTATATATGTATATATATATATATATGTATATATATATATATATATATATGTATATATATATATATATATGTATATATATATATATATGTATATATATATATATATATGTATATATATATATATATATGTATATATATATATATATATATGTATATATATATATATATATATGTATATATATATATATATATATGTATATATATATATATATATGTATATATATATATATATATATATATATATATATATATATATATATGCAATAGCGGTATTGGTTGATTTTGAGTTTTATTTCTTTAAGTGAAATAAATATTTTTCTATTAATAAGAATTATAGATATATAGTTATAAAATTATTATTTTATTTATATGATCAACAATTTTCAAATTAAAATAATGAGGAAATCCTATGTCTTGAGGCTTTGCTTATCTCATAAGTTTAGAAAGGTAATCTTTTAAGTCATCTCTTAAGAATTTGAAAGTTATTGAAAGATAATATCTTAGGTAATGACTTGTGCTAATAAATTGATTCCACCTTAAAACTATTATTTTTTAACTATTTTAATTTTGTAACTAATGTCCACATATTGGTTACTATATAGTTTAAAGAATATTCCTTGCATGAATATGGTAAATAATCTATTTAGTAGACTCACTTGTTATATTATAATAGAAATTTATTTGTCATTCATTTCTCAATGCCTTATAGAATAATCATATTTTATTGAATTATTATTTTGATAGGGTTGCTAAGTCCACACTATTATGAAAATAATAATAATTATTACCAATGGTGAATCTTGCAAAGATATTGACTTTATTTTTAATTATATAAGAAATGACTATTAGAATTATAATAAAAGGGTTGGACAAACCTCCCTTGTATCTTTCTTGTTTATCCTATAAGCTATGATTCAGGATTGGTACTTTATAAACTAGATACCTAATAAAGGAAAATGATATATTATATTATAATAGTATGATTCTAACTCTACCTTGAGTTGTGGAATTAGTATTAGGTTATGGATTAAGTATAGGACTTTATTTATGTTCCACCTAAGTGGGTGGCAGCCGATGGAAAAATTGTCTAGGGAATAGGGCCCTAGAAAGGGTTGCGTACCCACTTTCTTGATTTTATAAATAGATAATCTAGAATGGAGAGAGTCAAACTATGAAGTCTCTGAGTGTGAACATAGGAAAGGCCATCGACGATGAGCCCCAAGGCCTAGGTCCAGTCCCTTAGGGTTTGTCTTTAAGTTTCTAATGCAATGATTTCACTTCTTCTTAATAATGATTCTAATAGCTAAGCTATCAATAAAGAATTTATTTATGATGGAATATATCATATATTTTCATCTAGTTATTTAGACATGTGTGTAGTTACAGGTGTTGGACATGGTGGTCATCATGTAAAAGAAAGTTAGCGATATTCAGGTATGCAAGAATAATAATTTATTAATTGAGTAGGACAAGTAGTATAATCTCTTTATTCTCTTGACTTCTAGTAACATTCAATAAATAAAATTAGATTATGTTCTACTACTTTATTAAAAGAAATATATATTGTGTATGACTTAATGAGAATAATGTCCTTGAGGCAAGGGTTCCTTGGTGGGGCATTACACAGCCTGGCAGTAAAGTTTCATTGCCAGATCAAGTCTAGTTTTGAAGATATTGAAAATTTTTGGTATTGGCAGTAGGGTATAGAAACTTTGAACTCAGTTTTGAAGGCTTTCGAGGCCCCGAATGAGGTTGAAACTTTGGTTAAATGCATTGTAGAGAACTTCACGCCCTTTCTGAAATGGGTTCATAATAGTCAATTGGGTCAACGGGTGATGACATATGGTCTCCAAAAGTTGGGTCAACTGAAATGGTGAAAAATTATTTTCCTTCAAAATTTCTATTTGGGTTTCAAAAGTTGTTTTGAGCCAACTCTGATGTAATAAATTATAAAATAAAATAATTCTAAGTTTGGTCGGCCTTATTGGCTAAAATTTTGGAACCTTCCCAGGCAGTGGAAAATTGCCTATATAAGGAAGGTTGTAGTGTTGTCTTAGGAGTTGGGAGCAGTTCTGGGTAGATCTAGGTAATAATTCAAGGCTTTGTCCTAAAGAATATTGTAAGGGAAAATGCCCATGTGGCTTTGCATATTGTAATTCTAGAATTTTTAATTCCACATTTGTGGAGAAAATTAGAAGCCCATTTTTTGTTCTTTGTTTCTATTATGTGTTTGTGGTATTAAGGGGAGCACCCTTCATCATTTGACCATTTCAAAAATTCTCTCTTCGATGCTTTAGGAAAAATAGTAAATTAGGAAAATAAAATTATGAAAAATATGCATCCCATAGGTATTTTTGTTACCTTTATATAAAAACAAAAAAAATCAATATCAATGTATATAAATCAAGTTACATTGAACCAAACAAACCTATGTCTAAATTACAATTAATGTCACTTCATAACTCAATAAACTATAAAATTTTGAAACAAATTGAATGAAACCAATTACACCATAGAGGTATTTATGTTACAAATCTAACGTTAAAATAATTACCTCATTATAATTTTTTTAAAAAATAGTTATGTCAGAACAAGTGATTGTCACTCTTTAAAAATGTTGTTTTTCATATAAACCACTTCCTGAATGACAAGGAAAAATGAACAAAAATCAATTCCATTTTTTTAAAAAAAATATAGTTATAATCTAGGAATAAAATTCTAAAACTGGTTGCTTTGCATGGCTTGCAATCAAGAAAAGGATTCTAACGAGTGATAGGTTAGAGAGGTTAAACATTGCCCCAACCTTCAATTGTGTGCTATGTAATGAGGAAGCAGAGACAGGAGATCATCTTTTTGCAAGGTCTCCAATGGCATACCAATGTTGGACATTCATGCTAAAAAAGTTAAGCTTTCATACCCCCCTTCAAAATAACATAAGGGACATTTTCCAAGCTTGGCCAATTCTGCACCCCAGGGCCTTGTTCATAGGACTTTGGAAATTTACCTCGACCATAGTCTTATGAGCCATTTGGTGGGAGAGAAATAAGAGGATCTTTAGGAAAGAATCTGTCTCTATAGAAAAGGTGTTGGAAGGCATTGAAAGATCAATTGCAGAGGTTACAAATGCGAGCCTTAGCTGATGTAAGGTAAATCCTATTATCACCCCTTAGGATAGCAAGATGCTCAGGGAATGGAAAACATTAGTCATCTCGACAGGATGGGGATCTTCAAATATAGCACAACCAAAAGTTGATCAAGCTTCTGTACAATGGCATACACCTATCACAGAGCATGTGAAGCTCAACTTTGATGGGGCTTCTAGAGGAAATCTTGGAAAATCAGGGTTAGGAGCTTGTATTAGAGATTGCAATGGATCTGTTTTAGCAATCATAGTGGCTCCATTACTGGATGGAACAAACAACATTGCAGAAGCTCAAGCTCTACTTGTAGGTCTAGTTCTTGTCAAAAAAGGGAAGTTCAATAGATTACACATCGAAGGTGACTCATAGGTAATCATAAATGCTTGCATTAAGAGAGAAATATTTAATTGGCAGCTCAACTATATTATGCAACAAATTTGGAATCTCATGGATCAATGTCAGGAGGTTTTCATATCTCATACGTTAAGGGAGGGGAATAAAGTTTCTGACTATCTTTCAAACTTAGGATGTGAAGGAATCACAATTTCAACACTACAGCCAAGCTCCTTCATTGAGCAATATGAGGAACTACAAACACTAATCAAGACTGACATTGACAAGTGTTAGTACTAATTGCATTACATCTCAGCACATATGACATTAGTGTAGTTGCATCATCAACATTATGATTCTATGAGTATGGTTAATTAGTTACTACCACCTTGGGGTCATCATCTCTATACCTCGCACACATTTGAAGTATGTGACCATCATGTCACCAAGTATGATTTTGATATGGTGACAATTTATCTATTATTGTTCACATGGCCGCTAGTACTTCATATCACCCGAGTGTGTTATGGGTGATTGCTTTTATTCCCATTAGATTTTGTATTCAAGACAAGGATCCTCACTTATTTATGTCCATATAATCCTCTATTTTTTGCATTCAACACAAAATTAACCCTCAGGATGTCGCTCCCATCAGATGTTTGCATAAAATGTGATTCTTGCCACTAGTTCCATAGATCAGTCCTCCCAAAAAATTATAGAATTTGGATTTAGCTGATGGTGGACGAGGATGCTCTCCCTCATTTTTTGGATGATGCAATCATGGATACTATGTTCTCTATTCATTCCACATCAATTCGGTGGGTGATACGACATGTAATTGGGGAGGAAATTCTTTCTCCCTCCTCAAGGCAAGTTTTGTTCCCTACAAACTTGGTGTCAATTTTCTTGTCCAATGCAATGGACTTACTATAGTCAGCCTCATTGTTGGAAATAATTGTAATGAAAGTGGTATACCCAAAATTCTGGACAGAAAATAAGCTAAAAGTGGCAATGCAACGTTATGATTTGTGGGTTGGAAATGCTTTGGTGGGTGGTTTGTTCACGAGGTCTTAGCTCCTATAGAAACATGAGGTCATGGCTACCTTTGAGGCGCTCCAAAAATCTTTCAAAAAGTAGAATCTGTAGTTTATGAAAACCACCTTGCAAGTCATGGCAAGAGCATTGGGACATGAGTTGGAGGAGGGTGTTAAGAGAAAGGGCTTTGCCTTGCTCGATATTTTGGGGCTGCCGAATAGAGATGCCCCTGTTATGCTTGGTTAAAGGGTGTCTCCGGGATGGATGTCGGGCTCCCAAATTGGGACTGAAGGTGGATTGGTGGAGTCTTCAGCTAGAGTGTGCCTTGGTTACCCTATTTCTATTGTTCAAGGCTTAGGATGGTCTCCCCCTTCAAATAAATCCTGGGAAACAAGATGGGATGTGCTTCCTAGCAATGTGTCTAAGGTCATCGATGTTGCGGGTTTAGGCTTGGGTTGGGAGTCTACTTCATCACCTTGCATGAATTTCAGGTGGGGTTATTCTCTACAAGATGGAAAGGCCTCGGCCTCAGGTGATGGTGCTGCATGCAAAGAAATGGAGGAGTGAAAACGTAAAGTTTTTTGCATTGGAAAATTTTGTATACACCATGGAAATTAGATTGTTTTGAAATTTTGGAGGATAATGTGATTTTTGGGCATGAAGGCTGAAAAGTCTAAAATATTGTAAAAAATTAGATTAATCTCAAAATTCGGAGGAAGCTTTATCTCCATATTGTATTTAGAATTTTGACCATCGATATAAATATGTTGTAAATATCGATGCTTTAAACAATTATATATAGCGACGATGTTGGGTTTTCTTACTGGTTCTTTCCCATTTGAGGATTTTTTGAATCAGATTTATTTAATAAATATATTCAGTGGCTAGTCCACTTTTGCTGGAAAAAAAAATAAAAAATTTAAAAATCACTAGTTTACATCATCTTCAAATTCTTAATGGTTTTGTACTAATATTTGTTTGAAAGTGAAGTGTTTTTTTAGAATATTCATTTCAATGTCAAAGTTGGCCAAAATGTGGGAACCACTTTTGTTGCCTAACAATTATGTCTGTGCTTTTACCGATTACCAGTTAATAACATATAATGATTACTGATCAAATCTAGTATGCAACATGTAAAGTATGATAACAAACAATCATCACAATCAATACATAACACAAGAGATTTAACATGGAAACCCTGTGAAGGGAAAAACCACTTGGGACCGGCAACCCAAAAATTGTTCACTCTTCTGAAGTGAGGTCGGTGAAGACCCAACCCTGTTAAGGGTTACAAACACACTGTGAGATGTGACCTTGTTAGAGGATTTTAGACCAACCGTTATCATCCAACCAGCATTCACTATGGGGTTGATAGGATAACAAATGTACACTCTATGAATGACATTACAAAACTTTCTAGTCCACTCTATTAAGGGATTTCTTTGTTTATAATGGTTAAAATGTGACAGTAGTTGATTTGATCTCAACACAGGTTCAATTATAGATTATCAAATCTATGTTAAGCTCATTCAAATCCTCTGATCAATATATCAATTCTGTTTCAATCAATATTTAGTAATTTACTATCACTTAGTAATAGCTTTTTGATGCTCAGTAATCTCTACAGTTCGGTTCTCCTTAACTAGTCTAATCAGGCATGCATGAAGCTTGTTCACACGATATCTCTGCAGTTTACTTTTGGCATAATTTCATTATGAAATACCAATCTCTTAAATAGATGAGTAAACCATTTTATTTCCATCCATTAGATTTTGTTGCTTAATCTCCTTTGTTGATTTTTCCTCTTAAACCTTCTTGGCTAATGTGTCAGTAACCCATTTTGTTTCAATCCATTAGATCTTCTTCGACTTATGTTAGTTGTCGATCTTCGTAACAAACATTATCTTTATCTCTAATTTTGAGGTACTTTATAGCTCATCAACTTCCATCGGCTAAACTAGTTATTTAGTTCTTTTCTTCTGCTTGGCTAACAAAGAAATGTGTCGGTGAACACAAGCTCAGTTTGTAATGTGATAGGTATACACTACACTGCATTGGTGTATACTGAAATGGTTCATTAACTGACAAACTACCTTGTGCATTTTTCTCTTATCCTTCATCATAAATGAATGCAACATAATCAAGTCAATAACATAAGGTCATAGACTCATCCATAAGTTACCCAATGTATTCCTTATCCTTATCTGTCATATCCATCTTCCTCATGTAGATATATATGTTTTTCATCTCTTTTCTTCTTCTTCTACAGATGTTTGGGTATAGTAACTTACAAGTTAAGTATTGTCAAAACTAGTTGACATCATTGACAACATATTACTGATTTAATCATCTTACATATCTAATCAACAACTCAGTGATCTTAAATCACAGATATTCAAGTTATACAATGTATTCAAACCATTTATACTTCATCAATCTCTCCCTTTGGCATTGATGGCAACACAAGCACTATGAAATATGTCATACACATACCAAACATGTATTCTACAACTCTATCAAAAAATGTTGTAACAGTACAAGCTCTCCCTAGCTTAATATGTTTAATCACTACGTTACATAAAAGCATTTTCAAGTATAGACTAAGTTCTATAGCTATGTTCTTTTCAGCTCTCTTTTCAGTATCTCTCTCCCTTTGTCTTTGGCTCCATATTATTCATATTGATCTCTCTCCCTTTGATGGTAATACCAAAGTACAATAAAAACATACAACTCTGTAGTAGCCATCTAACTCTCTATTGTTCGGTGCATTCTCTGTATCTCAGTATACTCTTATACAAATCTGTTCCAGTACTTCAACCTTTCACAACCTTAGACAGAAGTCCAAAGTGTAAACTCTACTGCATCAACATGTATGATCTTCTGATAAGATTAGGCTGATGCAACCTCTAGATCACCTTAGTGATTGGTAGACAGAGGACAGACCCCAAGTCTAGTCCTCAAGTATTCATATGTATCATTCAATAAAGGCTTTGTAAATATGTTGGCAAGTTGGTCTTTTGATGTAACAAATTTTAGCTTCACTTTCTTCTCCTGTACTTGTTCCCTTAAGTAGTGATACTTAATTGATATATGCTTTATTTTAGAATGCATCACCAGATTCTTTGAAATATTAATAGCACTAGTATTATCACAATATATAATCACTAGCTTAGTGATTACCTCATTCATACCTTCTAACACTTGCTTGATATATGCAATATTTGAATAGTTAGTAGCAGCAACAACATACTCTACTTTAGCTGTAGACTGAGAAATGCAAGCTTGTTTCTTACTTGTCCATGTAACAAGTCTTTCACCAAAGAAGAATGCTCCTCCTATGGTACTCTTTCTATCATCCACATTTCCAACCCAATCAGCATCAGTGTACACCTTTAGTTCAAAATTTCCTTTCTTAGGATACCACATTCCATAATCTTTAGTTTTCTTTAGGTATCTTAAGATTCTCTTTGTAGAAACCATGTGTGACTCTCTAGGGTTTGCATAAAATCTAGCAACTATTCCAACAACATGTTCTATATTAGGTCTACTATGAACTACATACATTAACTTACCAATCATGGATTAGTACAATGTCTAGTTTACCTCAGTAGTTCCATCTTCTTTAGTCAATTTACATCCAGTAGCCAATGGTGTTCCCATAGGTTTAGCATATTCCATGCCAAATGTCTTCAAGACTTCCTTTATATATTTAGATTGTGTGATGAATATACCATCATTTTGCTGAATCACTTGTAAGCCTAGAAAGAACTTAATCTCTCCAAACATAGACATTTCATCAGCAAATGACTTATAGATTTGATCTTGTCTTCCAAATATTATGTCATCCACAAATATCTTAGCAATCAAGATAGTATCATCAAAATTTCCTTTCATGTATAGATTACTATTCTCACTTGTTCTAACAAATCCAATACTCAGCAAATAGTTATGCAGCCTTTCGTACCGGGCTCTCGGTGCTTGCTTCAAACCATATAAAGTTTTATGTAATCTACATACCATATCCTTGTTTTCTAGATCAAAAAACCCTTTAGGTTGTTCTATGTAGACTTCTTCTTCAAGTATCCCATTCAAAAAAGTTGATTTAACATCCATTTGGTAAACTTTGAACTTTTTGTGTGCAGCATATGCAAGTAACATTCTGACTCCTTCTAATCTAGCAACAGGTGCAAATGTCTCACCATAATCTATTCCTTCCTCCTATGCATATCCCTTGCATGCTAACCTAGCTTTGTTCCTTGTTACCTCTCCATTCTCATTAAGTTTGTTTCTAAATATCCACTTAGTATCTATAACATTCTTGTCCTTAGGTATGGGTACTGAACTCTAGGTTTTGTTCTTCTCTATATGTTCTATTTCCTCTTTCATTGCATTAACCCATTCATCATTTTCTAATGCAACTTTTACATTCTTCGGTTCATAATTAGAAACTAGACATGTACCTTGTCTTTCTTTACTCCTTGTTTGCATGCCAGCTTGTCTATTTCCAATGATTTGTGTCTCAGGATGATGTATTTTGACAAATTTTTTCAATATCCGATCTCTTCTTTCTTGTTCATCCTATGTAGGTTCATTTTCTTGCTTGGTGGATGCTTCCTACTCTTTGATTTCTTTTTCCTGTTCTTTGATATTATTTTCCTATTAACTGGTTGTCACTATCTACTACATTGGTAGGTACTCATGTTGTTCAATGTAACTGAATCTACCATAGTCTTTTGGTTCCTTTGTGCTTTCCTTTGCATTCTTATCATAAAACTCATCAACTTGAACATTAGTACTTTCAATCATTTTATTAGTTACCTTGTTAAGACACTTGTATGCTTTACTTTTAGTGGAATATCCTAGAAATATCCCTTCATCACCTTTTGAGTCAAACTTCCCATTTCTTTCATCTTTCAGAATAAAGCATTTACTTCCAAATATTCTAAAATAACTTACAATGGGTTTGTGACCAAACCATAACTCATAGGGTGTCTTATTAGTGTCCTTTTTTAGTTGTACTTAGTTCAAAACATAAACAGTTGTGCTAATAGCTTCCCTCCAGTATGTCTAAGCAACATTCTTTTGTAACATCAATGTTCTTGCACAGTCAACTATTGACCTATTCCTCCTTTCAACTATTCCATTTTTTTGTGGTGTCCTTAATGTAGAGACTTGTCTTTTAATACCATGCTCATTACAAAAGTTATTAAATTCATCATAAATAAATTCACCACCTCGGTCAGATCTTAAGCATTTCAATTCTTTACCAGTCTCTTTTTCAAATTTTTCTTTATACCACTTGAACATCTTGAATGCCTCTAACTTTTCCTTCAAGAACATGACTGTCATTAATATAGTATAATCATCAACAAAAAGAATAAAATATTTGTCTCCATAGTAACTTTGAGTTATCATAGGACCACATAGGTCAGTATGCACTAACTCAAGTAATTTCTTTGTTGAATAATCTTTTCTTTTGAAACTAGATTTTGTCATTTTACCTTTTTGACATTCATGACACATAACATGATCAGGCTTAGATAAGTTAGGTAGACCTCTAACCT
The DNA here is from genome assembly GCA_027943335.1 of Chamaecyparis obtusa. Classification (NCBI taxonomy): domain Eukaryota; kingdom Viridiplantae; phylum Streptophyta; class Pinopsida; order Cupressales; family Cupressaceae; genus Chamaecyparis; species Chamaecyparis obtusa. The sequence continues at coordinate 215,909 of BSBK01008074.1, read as the reverse complement.
TTTTCTTTTTACTGATCTTAATCATGTTATCAAAATTCACATGACATAACCTCTTATGCCACAACCATGCATCTTCATCTTTCATCATTAAATAAGAAGACTGATCATTATCAAAATAAAACAAATTACCTCTTGATTGTGTTCCAATTCCAATAAGTCTTCCTCCATCATCATATATCTTCACTTTCTTGCTCTCAAAAGCAACTCGGTGGCCTGAATTGTTCAGCTGAGCCACATTGAGAAAATTATAGTTTAGACTTTTTACCCAATAAGCATTTTCACATCTAATTTTACCATTTATCATCAGGGATCCTTTTCCTCTAACCATACAAGGTGCATCATTACCCATTCTAATAGATCCTCCATTCTATTCTTCAAGATGATAAAATTTATCTTCATCACTAGTCATGTAATGTGTACAGCCACTATCTATAATCCATGTATTATTTTTATTAACCTTAGAGATAAGTTTTGTCTCTACATACCTCTCATCTTCATCTGAGTCATCCTTCATTGCAACAAATACTACCTCCACATCTTCATCAATGTCAGTATCAGTGACATCTTCTTCTGCAATGTAACACACCTTCTTGCCTTTATCATTATTGTCTTTGTTGTCTCTATTGTAGTGTCAGCAACTTCTGTTGCCTCTTCTCCCATACCTTCCTTCACCAGCTCAGTCTTTGTTTCTGTCATCCTCTTTCCTATGTGGACATCTAGTAGCAATATGACCAACCTATTTACAATTAAAGCACGCTAAAGGTAATTTACCTCTATATCTACCTTTACCTTTAGGTAACCTTCTGGCCATAAGAGCTTCAAGTTCATCAAGCTCATCATCAGTATTTCTATCACTATCATCATTCTTATTTCTACTACTAGACCTACCAATCTTCAGAGAAGACATAAAAGTGTTGGAAATATTCAAGAATTAACCAAGTTACTGAGAGGGGAGGGGTGAATCAGTAACTTCAAAATTTTCTTCCAATATCATATGTATTAACATATAGTTCACTTTATCCTTTTGCATATAGAAAGCATGAAACTTAAAAGCATTCACAACAATGACACATAGATTTGGTTACCCAGAAACCTTCCAAAAGAAAGTAAAACTGGGGTGGGGATGAAACCAACAAAGCTTTAATACTACAGTATAAAGTTGGCCAGTTAAGGCTTACATTGATCAATTCTGATGATCTACCCTGGTAGGAGCAATAAGGACTGCTAGGTCCACCTTGTTAGAGGTTTTACAAACATACAATGAAGTATGCACTCGGTTAAGAGATTTTACAAAGACTGTTAAGTCTACCCGGTTAGAGGATTTCAAGCTGATTCACCTGTTAGGATGAAACAGTAGATCTCTTACTTTGCAACTGGATTGTAGAATGAGATTCGCTGATGTACTGATCACCTTCTATGATGAATTTGTCTTTGCTGCTCCTTATACTACTATAGCCCTTTGTAATTCGCTAGTTTCTGCCTTTCTTTTTATCTCTTCTTTTTTTTTCACATACATACTACTTGGTATTTGTACCACATTGTTTATATACAAGTCTAAACAATTAATTACAATTACAAAGTCAGCTTGACAAATAAACATAAGTGCTACTAAGTCGGCCCAAGTATGGTTACACGGTTCCTGCAAACTAACTCGGTGACTTTCTGATACTCGGCGTCCACTGCATTACTCAGCATCGTCATGCACTCGGTAGAAGTGAAGGCTCGGTTCATACTAACCACTCGGTAAGTTTTGAACTTGGTAAATACTTGTGACTCGATAGACATAATGTTACTTGGTTTACACTGTCCTGCTCGGTTTGCACTGTCCTGCTCGGTTTGCACTGTTTTGCTCGGTTTGCACTATCCTGCTCGGTTTGCACTGTTCTGCTCAGTTTGCACTGTTCTACTCAGTTTGCACTATTCTGCTCAGTTTGCACTGTTCTGCTCAGTTTGCACTTAGAATGCAAATAAGTGTTGTCACTAGTGACAATCCTGCTTAATGCCAACAATCTCCCTCTTTGGCATTAGTGACAAAAACACTTATTGCCCAAAACTTATATACATGAACCATGCTGAGATTTATTTTGATTTTTTAAAATTTGTCTTTGTCATAGGGCTTTATAAATTATCTCCCCCTTTCAATGTGCTAACTTTTTCTTCTATACATATCTCCCCCTTTTTGATGATAATGCCAAAGGTGTATATACAAGTGTTTTACAGGGAGAATCCAAAATTTGATAGAAAAACAAAATGTACCTTCATTATTAGTTCCAGGGTTCTGTCCCAATTTTCTTCTAGAATCTTGCATGTTTGGATTGTAATTTGGACTTCTGCAGAGAGTGCAATCATGTGATCTACTATTGAGAACTGATTGTCATGAATTAATGTTTTGGAATGTTCAATGTTCTTATACATTGTATTCATGATGGGAAGGATCATGTTCTGAATGTCTAGCAGTGTGGACCGGATCCTTGTGTCTTGTTTCAGTAGTTCTGACTGCATATTTGATAGGAATGAGATTTTCATGTGATAAGCAGAGTTTGAACTTGGTTCAAGTTGCACCTTCTGTATGCTAATCTTCAAATCCTCATCAATTTTATTCATTTTATCCTTGACATCCTTGGTGAACTCGGCAACATTGCATAGTTTGGCCAAAAGAGAGGTAACATTTGAATAGGAAGATTCAATGTTTGTCAAAACTAAAGATAATTCTGCTTGATTAATAGCTATGTGCTGAGCAATGTGCTCAAGCACTTTATTGTTGAATTTCTTCTTGGATTTTTCAACTAACTTATCTATCCTAGATGAATCCTCATTGTACTTATTTACCGCTTCTGCTAATTGTAACAAAACATGTTGAGAGGAGTCTACTTCAATACCTAATGCTTCTGACAAAATGTCCTTAGCATCCTTAATGATTTTATATTCCTTGTCTCTCTCTTCTTTAAGCTTCTTTTGCTTCGCTTTCCTTTGGAGGATTTCACCTATATTTTGCATTTGATCCGCTGATAGATTTGCAAAATCCAATGTTGGAATCTCTATTTCCTCATCTAGGTCTATATCCTCTACAATATTCTTGCCCAAAAATATTATACTCAGTTGATCCTTAGGCTTATCTATTATGGTACTTAATGCCTTAGTAGTAGTGACAGTAGACATAGTAGGACTGGCTATAGAGAATGGTATACTGTCTACTGGAGAACTTGAAGTATTTACACTTGTAAAATCAAAAATTGGAATACTTACTGCTGGAAAACTTGATGAAATAGGAGACTGCAACTCGGTAGAAGAAATGGTAGTTACTTTTGTTGTTGCTATAGGTGATTGGACAAATGTTGAAGTTGTCACAACCATGCTTGAACATGTCTTCGGGCTAGATGTAGCAACTTTTGCTGGAGAGGTAGGAAGTGATGCAATGACTTCTACCGCTATCCTCACAGTATCATCTACCTCAGTGGCTTCTTCCTGTTCATCACTATCATCTTCAATGTCTTTTATTATAACTGATTTAGTACTCGGTTGGTGAAGATGGTATATGTTCTTCCATTTGGCATTTGCACTCTTCACAACTGATTCAATATTGTTAATCAAAATTAAACAAGTATTGAACTTCAGTGTCATCTTATTTTCATTCTCCTTCAATGCCTTCTTTATTTCATCATTTTTCAAGCTCGGCATTAACTGTCTCAGGGTTTGATCAAATATGTCTTTTATAGTTTGCCTTGCATTGGCCCATCTCATTTTTATTGGATCTAATAAAGCTCCTAGAATTTGTGGGGCTATTTCATCAGGAGAGTATTTCCACTGTCCCATCTTTTCAATGATAGCATCTTCAATTTCCTTTTGTTCTATTTCTGATCTTGTTTCATATTTTAAAGATTTTATATTACTACTCCAGATCCTGATCCTTCTCTCAAAAGTTTGATCTTCTCTTGAAGGGTTAGAGGAGGCTTTTTGAATATTATATCTTTGTCCTTTTTGTCTACCTTACCCCTTGCACTTCTCCTTGTAAATACAGCAGTGGGAGGCTTAGGTGCCTTGGTGATGAATACCTTTCCTTTCTTCTTTGCAGGCTCTGGTTCCTCTATTTTCTCATCCTTTTTCTCTTCTTCTTCAGTGTCTTCTCCTCTGTCCTCGGTTAGCATTTGCATTTTGGCTATCCTCTTTTTTCCTTTATTTACTACCTGTGGAAGCTTTGTACTTAATTCAATTCTCACTTTTGCTTCTTCATATGTCCCAAAATATGGAGCTTTGGGATTAATAGGCTGATTAAGGAGGGCTTCAATGATATTCTTTGTTTCATCAATGTTTACCTCATAAGGAAGAGGTTTTACATGTACAATCCTTGGTTTAGCTGCTTGAATGTATACTCTGTCACAGTCCACCATGAAAGAAATATCATCCTTATAATCCTCCACCAACTTCTATGGAATTTGGAATCTATCATTCATTTTCTCCTTGAAAGACTCAAAATAACTATCCATGATGTTCTCAAAATTTTCACCCATTTCTGAAATATATTCATTTATCTCATAAAGAATTGGTACATCTTTTCTCCATACTACTTTTCCTTTGGAAGGGAATAATTTCTGAACATAGAAAAATAAACAGACCAGTAGAGATCCAAACTTACATGGATTGTTTTTGGAAGTTTGAATTCTTTCCATGTTCTTGTTAAACTATTTTAACAACAAATCTGCAAGGTCAAATGATAAATTATTCTTTACCACTTTGTATGCTAGGTCTATGGCTTCACAGGAAACACTATTCTGTCGACTTGAACTGTATATTTTATGGGCAATGATGTGTGTTCCAAACTTTAGTTCAGCATCAGTAATGCTGCTTACTTTCATGCCTCTATCGTCCCACTCGGCTAGGGTTTTCTTCTCCAGTTCCAGCCGACCTAGGGTTTTGGTAGTTTTAACTTTGTTTAACATGGGAAGATCGGTGATTTGGTGAATCATCTTCTTAGTGATCTCTATGGGTTGCTCAAGCCAAATCTTGCCTTCATGTACATGACTAAGAATGTATCTAACCCATTTCTCCTGAAAGTTTAGAGGTAAATGTGTAATGTGAACTAATCCCTTGTCTTCCAGATGTTTGTGCTCTGGTTTTAGAACACCATTCACACACAGTTCCTCACGCACAATATCTAGCTCTAGGTTTCCCATATCTTGAATTGCACAATTGAAATGATTGCGAATATCGTTAACAAGTAGTACCTTAGGAGGAATCTGAGATTGAGCTCCATTCGGGTCTAGGGCTACTGCAATTATGGGCACGAGTTTGAAATCTGGTGCTCTCCATCCCCTTTGATTATCATTTATGTTCCTTTCATCACTGAAGCACTGGATGATACCATGGTAGCTCACAGAGAATTCTTTTTGCAAAAGTGTTTGAATCACTGGATTGCTCTGGAAATTTTCTGTTCTCAAAATGCTAAAGTTCGCGGTGAAGAATGAGTTTGATTTCTTGCCTTTTGTTTACAACTTTGTCATTAATGCTTAGTAGAAATTAGGGTATGAATTCTGACAGACTGTCACCCACTATGAATTAATTGCTTGGTAAAGATTTCACAACTCGATGAACTTGAGAATTCATATTGCTCCGACCTCGCTCGGTAATCATATTAGACAGCTCCTGACCTCGCTCGGTGAAAACTGATACCGACCTTCCTATGATCTTATTGCATCTTGTATGCTGATTTAGATCTTTCTTTTAATTCACTGGAACTGCTTGAAATTTGTCTATGAGAATACAGTTCTAGTGCTTTCTTGGGAATTTAGTTTGAGTTGGTAGAGCCACCCATTCCATTACTTGGACTGGTTTGCTCGGTAGATTTAGGAATCCACTGTTGTCTCATCTATTTCTTGGTCTTGGTTGCTTCATTCTTCTTTCCATCTTCAACTTCACTAGCATTCATGCAATTTTTGGCTATATGACCGAGTTTAGTGCATTTGAAACATCTTATGGTAGTATCTCTTTTCCTTAGATGATGTTTTATGCAGTTCATACCAATGTGTCCATATTCTCCACAGTAATGACATCTACACTAGGTGTTGTAATCCCATCCAAACATTGCTTTCATAATTTGTTCTGCTGGATTGAATGTTTTGGATCTGCACTCGGATGCCTTGTGACCTTGTTTGTTGCATTTGTGACAATTACCTTTGAATCTTAGTTTTTCCCTGCATTCATTTGCTTTGTGACCATGCTGATTGTAGTTGTAGCATTTTTCATTGAATTCTGCTTTTTCATTGCTCCAACATTTATTTGAAGTATGTCCTATTTTGCCACAATGATTACAAGTAGGTTTCTGATTCCTTTGAGTACCTTGCTTAGAAGATTCACCTTCTCCTTTGTATCCAAGTCCTGCTTTTCCTTTTTGCCTATGAAGATTTCGATCATACAGCTGATTTAAGTCTTCTTGGCTTTTCAACATTCTTTCATTGATTTGTTTTTTGGTGTTTAGGTCATCCACCAATCTTAGATTGATTTGCTTTTCAGATCTTAGTTCTTCTCCTGTGCTTTCTATTTCTGATCTTAGAGTCAGAATTTCCTCATTTGTATGGGAGATCTGATCAATTAGGTTTTCTAGCTGAAGGGTTTTATTTTGGACTTCATTGTTCCTTCCATCTAATTCATCTTTCAACTTGTTTCTTTGTTCTAAGATCTCACAAAATCTTGTTGAGTGTAGTTCTTGTTCTCTTTTTAATTTTCTCACTTCTTCCTGCAGAGACCCATTCTTTTCTAGGAGTTCTTTGACAGCATTGTTTGCTTCATCTGAGCTATCTGAGGGAAAAAGATCTTCAATCTTTTCTTCAATGTAATTATGATCATTCATCTGATTTGCAAATTCCTTCCTTCTTCTTAGGGATTGGGAAAGATGTTCTTTTGCTTCTTTAAGTTTAGCTATGGCCATTTCCAGATCTAGCTTTTCATTTTCAATCACCTTGTTCAGTTTGAATACCTCCATTGTCCTGGATCTTTGCTCAAGCTAGTTAAGCTTTATCTTGAGAACCAATACAGCTCTGATACCAATTGTTGGAAATATTCAAGAATTAACCAAGTTACTGAGAGGGGAGGGGTTAATCAGTAACTTCAAAATTTTCTTCCAATATCAGATGTATTAACATATAGTTCACTTTATCCTTTTGCATATAGAAAGCATGAAACTTAAAAGCATTCACAACAATGAAACATAGATTTGGTTACCCAGAAACCTTCCAAAAGAAAGTAAAACTGGGGTGGGGATGAAACCCACAAAGCTTTAATACTGCAGTATAAAGTTGGCCGGTTAAGGCTTACATTGATCACTTCTGATGATCTGCCCTGCTAGGAGCAATAAGGACTGCTAGGTCCACCTTGTTAGAGGTTTTACAAACATACAATGAAGTATGCACTCGGTTAAGAGATTTTACAAAGACTGTTAAGTCTACTCGGTTAAAGGATTTCAAGCTGATTCACTTGTTAGGATGAAACAGTAGATCTCTTACTTTGCAACTGGATTGCTGAATGAGATTCGCTGATGTACTGATCACCTTCTGTGATGAATTTGTCTCTGCTGCTCCTTATACTGCTATAGCCCTTTGTAATTCGCTAGTTTCTGCCTTTCTTTTTATCTCTTCTTTTTTTTTCACATACATACTACTTGGTATTTGTACAACATTGTTTATATACAAGTCTAAACAATTAATTACAATTACAAAGTCAGCTTGACAAATAAACATAAGTGCTACTAAGTCAGCCCAAGTATGGTTACACGGTTCCTGCGAACTAACTCGATGACTTTCTGATACTCGGTGTCCACTACATTACTCAACATCATCATGCACTCGGTAGAAGTGAAGGCTCAGTTCATACTAACCACTCGGTAAGTTTCAAACTCGGTAAATACTTGTGACTCGGTAGACATAATGTTACTCGGTTTACACTGTCCTGCTCGGTTTGCACTGTCTTGCTCAGTTTGCACTGTTATGCTCAGTTTGCACTGTCCTACTTGGTTTGCACTATTCTTCTCGGTTTGTATTGTTCTGCTCAGTTTGCACTGTTCTACTCAGTTTGCACTCAGAATGCAAATAAGTGTTGTCACTAGTGGCAATCCTGCTTAATGCCAACAAAAAGAAGATTCAACAGATGGTACAACACTATTGTCAAAGTTATTTAGTTCAAAGGTTGTAAGCTTACCAATTAGATTAGCAAGAGTAAGGTTGTTACCAAATCCAGACCTTGTTTCATGAAGTGTAGATATTCTAATTGCATAAACTGACAATAAGGTTCTAAGAACTTTGCTTACCATTTTCTCTTCATCAATAACACCATCAGATTCTCTAATAGCATGTACTACCCATTTTAGTCTATTTGTATACTAAATAATATTTTCTCCTTCCTTCATCTTCATATCACGAATCTACCCCTTAAGCTTTTAGCTCTGGCTCTTTTGACATTCACATCACCAATATAAACTTGAGAAATTTTATCCCACATACCTTTAGTAGTAGTGCAATTTTTAATATCTTCAAATTTGGCATCAGTACAGACAACAACAATCTCCATCATAGTAAAATTATGTTCATTCATGTCTCTTAGTTGATCAAGGGTCAAGGGACCAGTGGGCGGTGCAATGTATCCATTCTCCATTAGTGTTAGGGTAGAATTCCTAATTCTAGATACATGTAGCTTCATTCGGCTTTGCCATACTATTAAGTTATCCTTGTTTAGCTTTGGCACTTCCCTCTTATACATTTTGAGATCTTTGTGTTGAAGTCCTTAAAACTCTGTTCCAAGCAACCAACGCTCTGATACCAATTTTTAGAATAACTGAGAGGGGGGTGAATCAGTTATCCATAGTCCCAATCACAAAATGCAAATCCAAAAAAATTTACTAAAACTTTTGTAGCTCAATAAATTAAAATAGTATTATGTCTGTGCTTTTACCAATTACCAGTTAATAACATATAATGATTACTGATCAAATCTAGTATGCAACATGTAAAGTATGATAACAAACAATCATCACAATCAATACATAACACAAGAGATTTAACATGGAAACCCTGTGAAGGGAAAAACCACTTGGGACCGACAACCCAAAAATTGTTCACTCTTTTGAAGTGAGGTCAGTGAAGACCCAACCCTGTTAAAGGTTACAAACACACTGTGAGGTGTGACCTTGTTAGAGGATTTTAGACCAACTGTTATTGTCCAACCAACATTCACTATGGGGTTGACAAGATAACAAATGTACACTCTATGAATGAAATTACAAGACTTTCTAGTCCACTCTGTTAAGAGATTTCTCTTTTTACAATGGTTAAAATGTAACAGTAGTTGATCTAATCACAACACAACTTCAATTGTAGATTATTAGATCTATGTTAAGCTCATTCAAATCCTCTGATTAATATATCAATTCTATTTCAATCAATATTTAGTAACTTACTGTCACTCGGTAATAGCTTTCTAACACTTGGTAATCTCTGTAGTTTGGTTCTCCTTAACTAGTCTAATCAGGCATGCATGAAGCTTGTTCAAATGATATCTCTACAATCTCCTTCTTTCGGCATAATTTCATCATGAAATCCCAGTCTCTTAAATAGATGAGTAAACTATTTTATTTCCATCCATCAGATTTTGTCGCTTAATCTCCTTTGTTGATTTTTCCACTTAAACCTTCCTCAGCTGATGTGTCAGTAACCCATTTTTTTTCAATCCATTAGATCTTCTTCAAATTATGTTAGCCATCGATCTTCATAACAAACATTATCTTCATCTCTAATTTTGAGGTACTTTACAGCTCATCAACTTCCATTGGGTAAACTATTCATTTAGTTCTTTTATTCTCCTCGGTTAACAAAGAAATGTGTCAGTGAACACAAGTTCAGTTTGTACTATGATTGGTATACACTACGTTGCATCAGTGTATACTAAAATGGTTCATTAACCGACAACACTGCCTTGTGCATTTTTCTCTTATCCTTCATCATAGATGAATGCAACATAATCAAGTCAATAACATAAGGTTATAGACTCATCCATAAGTTGCCCAATGTATTCCTTATCCTTATCTATCATATCCATCTTCCTCATGTAGATATATCTGTTCTTCATCTCTTTTCTTCTTCTTCTACAGATGTTTGGGTATAGTAACTTACAAGATAAATATTGTCAAAACTAGTTGACATCAATGACAACATAATACTGATTTAATCATCTTACATATCTAATTAGCAACTCAGTGATCTTAAATCACAGATCTTCAAGTTATACAATGTATTCAAATCACTTGTAGTTCATCATATATCTATATATATATATATATATATATATATATATATATATATATATATATATGTATGTATGTATGTATGTATGTATGTATGTATGTATATGTATATGTATTAGTATATATATATATACATACATATACACACACACACACATATATATATTTATATATGTATATATATATATATACATATATACTAATACATATATATGTATATATGTATATATACATATATATATATATATATATATATATATATATATACATATATATATATATATATATATATATATATATATATATATATATATATATATATATATCTATGTGTGTGTGTATACACATACATACACACACACACACACAAACATATATATATATATATATATATATATATATATATATATATATATATATATATATATATATATATATATATATATATATATATATATATATCACTACTACATTTGCGGCCAAATTTCAACAAAAATTTTTGACGGATAATTTTTCATTATGAATTTGGTATTTTTTTTTTTGTAATAGGCCCCTATGGTGTCGGTATTCTAATGGGTTTTAAATAGACCATTGGAATTCTAACAGTTTCGGGGTATAGATGAAAAAAAAAGTGAAACGGACAAATCATTTTTATTTCGATTGCATAGAAAAGTAGGAGAAAATGAGCGAGTGAAAGATGAGTGCGAGAGAAGGTATATGATTTCTTCATCTTTAGAGCCTCTTGCATCATATTCGATCACAAGTTTCAAATGTATTTCATTTTATTTGATCATGAATGTTCTCTAAAATGACTGCATTCTACTAGTGTCGTGCCCTAGCTAGTGCTTTATCTTTGTTATTTAATGTTATTGGTGCTTGTGCTCAACGATATCGATTCACTATTTTGAAATGCTTGGATTCATGTTTGTTGATGTTACTAGCATGTTTAATGATGTCATTGTATATTGTTGAGATGCTCACTGAAATGACTACATTCTACTAGTGTCGTGCCCTAGCCCATGCTTTAACTCCATTATTTGATGTTATTGGTGCTTGTGCTCAAGAATATCGATTCACTATTTTAAAATGTTGACTGTGGTTATCAAATGGATAGCCCATGAGCTTCTAGCTAGGTTCCATTTGTATTGATAGATTAGGGCATCAAATGTATTGTATCATTAATAATTGAGACTTTGTTAAAAGGAAATAGGACAAAGAATGATTTTGATTTATTTTCTCTATTTTGATCCCTAAGTGGCTTACAACCCTAGAGAAGTAGATGCAGATTTATAGATGCAGTTGTAGGATACATAGTAGCTGATAATTCATATGAAATCCATGCATCTAATTTGAATAGAAATTAATACAAAAAAATAGGGTCCTCTAATGGCCCAATCATCCAGACCTTGATTGTCCCCTCAACCAATGACCCTTCAAAACTAGGTTATCATGCAATCAGTGAGTGATCCTTCATTCTCCTAGTCTACCCTGCATCCAAACATATTATAAATACACAATACAACGATAACAAGTCTTTCACAATCCCCCTTTCCTCAAGGAAAACTATCAACCATCCCTTCCACATAGCATTTCACTATTTTATGAGTGGATTGTTTAGGAACAATTAAGGTTAAACAAGCAGAAAACTCCTCAACACATCTTGGAAACCATTGAATTCAATAATAAATGAAACCTAACACCAACACTATTCCTTCCATTCACTTCTACCAATAATAAAGTATTTAATCCATTCAACATTACATATAATCATTAGACAGTTACATTTCCTGACTGTGTAGAGGAACAATCGTGACCAAAATGATCAAAAGTATGTTCACCCTTGCACAAGCTATTCAAAACTTCAAGTAAAATGAGAAATGTGCTTTATCAAATCATTCATATTCATAGTAACCATTCAAAGGATCATTTTTTGAATGAACCCTCTGATTGTACCCCTGTGGCAGAGAAAGGAAACTTAGTAAAACTAGCCTATGCCACTGTTTGTATCCACACACAACAACCCAAAATGAAAGGTTTTGTATTCTTTGATGAATCATAGTCACTGGTAACACATGGATAGTCAAATGAGTAGTCTCCAAAGCATTCAATAAGTGAATATGAATGTTTGAAAAATTTCCTCTCAACTTCCCCAACCACTCCTAATTAGTTAGAGGGATTGGTTGAGTGTTTAGACACTAAAACTTCTCATGCAACTCCAAAAATTTTACATACAAAATAAAATTAAGTCCATTCAGAAAATTATACCTAAAGTCTCCAAACAACCTGGGAAAGTACTTACCTTTTCAAATACCCTTTTCAGAGTTACTAACCCCATCTCAATCTTAGTCTTCCATCCTATGACTGGTGAATACTTCCATCCCCAAATGCTCTTCTCCTAGGCCTAATTAGCCCTCATTCAACAAAGTAACTCCTATTTCCACTTGTCTCAAGGACTCAAAGGCTTAAAATAGTATATGTGGTAAAAATTCATGGGATAATAAAGAAGACCTACTATTTGTCAGACAAATCTTCATTGTCCTCGACAAAAAACTAAGTAATAACTACTCTACCCTTAATTTGTTTAACAATGCACCATATTAGATAAAGTAGGTTCTATCACACATGGCACAGACTCTCTTCAAACTCACAATATGTTGCATGTGTAGTACAAAACTCATGATATTCTAAAGAAGGTCTCACTCTTAATTAGTTATAAACATGCCATTGTTTTACTTTTGCTTGCGAGTTATGATAATTGTTGTAAACATGTCATTGGTTTAGTTTTGTAATTTTTTTTGTGTTTAATGCATTTAAAATAAAGGTCTATTTCTATAGACTGCTAGCATGAAGGAAGATTTGACCTAGCCAAATAAAGGTCTAATTCTGTAGACTATTGGTCAGACAAATATTCATTGTCTTCTAATTGTCTCTTTATATACTAGCATATATTAATTGGCTGACAAATAAAGAAGCATTTAGATAATCAGAAGACAATGAAGATAATTTTAAATGTATTTAACACACAAAAAAATTCAAAACTGAACCAATGGCATGTTTACAACAAAGAAATATAGTGATAATAATATGCTAAAAATTGTATTCTATTTAATACATGCCAAAGGACCAGTCCCATCAATTCTTAAAGATACTTTATTTGATATGATGAATTCTTAAACAATTAAGATTGGAGTAGACATAGTTATCACATAGTTTTTTGTGTGGTACAAGGAAAATTTGGTTGATTAAGAGTGAGGACTTCTTTAGAATCTCATGAGTTTTGTACTACACATGCAACATATTGTGAGTTTGAAGAGAGTCTGTGCCATGTGTGATTATTAAGTAATAGGAATGTTATGATGATTTAATTGTAGAACTACTGGTCCCTTGAAACATTCAAAAAAAAATTCTCAAAAGATGCACTCTCATGGAATATGATGACTTCAGCTTATGCATAAAATGGATCTATATTCTATCACTATGCTCTTATCCTATGTCAAAATGGGAGATTTATGACATGGTATAGATATCCATCAAGGCATAAATAAAATTCAACTTTTCTCTAATGTTGTAGTTGCGAGTAATGAATTTTAAATTTTATTTTCTTATTCATAGAAGCTTGCAGTATAGTTGCTTTTAATGTAGACAATTTAGACAGTTTATTTTCTTATAGTGTTCCTTAGTCTTGATTGAGGATGACAGGCACATGGTCACTAAACTGGACTTGCATAGTGTAGTTAGATTAAAGGGGTGATTATTTTGGTAGTGAAGATGAGAAGAAAAACACAATTCATTAGTTAAATATTTTGTATATAAATTGGGTATTACTTTTGTAGGTAGTTTTAGCCCATTGTTTTGTAATGTAATTTTTTAATTTCATGTATTTTATCTCCTATTTATTAGGTGCATGAGATGAAGGTTGAATGTAAGAGTCTTATAATGTTGAGATACCTTTGGATCTCAAGTTTTTGATACTCGTATGATGATCTTTCTCATCAAGTATTTTATTCTATTGTTGTTTTTTGAATAGCATATTGGGGAAATAAAAAACTATGTACTTCTACAGGACAGTCAACACAAAATTGAAGCATCAAACAAGATTTGATCAAGTTACAGGTGGAACGTGCACAAATAGTAAGTAATGTAGAATAACAAAATAATTAGTATGTCATGTCTGCATTTTGTTATTTTTTGAGATTACATCCATGTTTTATATTCACAGAATAGTTGAAAATTGAAATTTACAATTTGATAAAAGTACTGACGAGTGTTGTTCCTTGCACCCTCAATCAATAACTTGCCTCCACTTTTGGTCTCAAGTTGCCTCCATTTGTTGTTCCCTGCACCCTCAAAAAGTGTTAGATAGGCATATTTGTCATTTTAAGATCAAAGCTAAAGGCCCCCTTTTATATGCACACACACACACGCAACATATACAACCTTCACCATGTAGATTTTCATAGCACTACTAGGACCTTATACCCTACAACAAATGTATTATTGTGAAAATCATCACAAGTCCATTTGTTGCCAGGTCTAGCTCCTAGTAGTGCTTGGTCAAATTTGATGCACTTCTGATACATTTTGTGTATAATATTTATGATATTTTATTTTGATTTACAAACTACTATATTATTTTAATATCTTTTTTTCTTGCCACAATAGGAAAGAGTTTGATGTGGAAGACTACAATAACATAAGTGTTTCAATTTGGTATACTATACTACAACATCATTTCATAACTAACTTTTCAATTTCTATATATAATTAGGTTATAGATAATCTAAGTGAAGAAGGTAATGGGGATACAATCAATAGATTGTGGTCTAACTTGAAAAGAAAAGGCAATGGAAAATTTTATTGTCCTTGCAATATTTTTAAGGGCTTAAACACTAGAAGATTGCTAATCAAAATAGCTAAGAGACATTGTAGGGATAATGGTCACATTGAAGGGGGGTTTGATTATCATCAATTGGTAAGTTTTTCATTATATTTATTTAACAATATATATATATATATATATATATATATATATATATATATATATATATATATATATATATATATATATATATGAAATATAGTTGATGATGAGATCATTATCATGGTTTATTTGTGTTCATCATTTTTATATAGGTCAACCTCCCCAAGGAAGTACGTGATATGGAACATGGAGGTGTGAATATGGATAATATGGCTTTGGAAGTGGAGGCTTGTGGAGGTGCGAATATTGAAGCTAAAGATTATGATCCCATGGAAGATGATGATCATATGCCAGATAACACATTTGAAGATGATGGTATTAATACATTGATCCATGACACATTTGGTACTAGCATAACTGATGATGATTATGTCATCCATGATATACGTCTACTTGAGAAGGCAGCCATGACCCTTTATGAAGCCTCCCAAACAACTCTTCTCTCTACTATATTTTTGTTATTGAACTTGAAGGTTATGAATGGTTTATCCAACATAAAAATTTCATGTATGCTAAGGTATGTCATATATGTCATTATAGTAATTAAAGGGTAAAAAATGTACCATAAATATCATTAATATTAACAACTTATATTTTTTTCTATAGATTGATAGGTGAGTTTTTGTTACCACCATCGAATATTTTCCCTCACTCATACCAAGAATTATGTGCTACTATGAAAGATATTGGAATAGAGTATCAAGCAATAGATTCTTTTCATAATGATCGTATTATTTATCATACCGAATATGAATTTACAACAAAATGACCTGAATGTCATACAAGTAAATATCGAACAAATCAAATAACAAAAGAGGTGCCTCACAAGGTTCTTTGTTACATCTCCACTATACCATATTTGCAAAGATTTTTTAGGTGTAGTAGCTTGGCACAATTTATGGATTAGCATGCACACAATAGGAGTCGAGATGAAATTATTAAAATACTTACAAATGGTTCTGTATTTAAGGATAGAGGAAAAGTGGCTGCACTTTATCGAAGAACTTTGAAATCTCAAGCTTTCAGTGGCAGTGGATGGTATCAATCCATTTGGAGAGCTAAAATCCATTTACTCTGTTTGGCCTATTTTTGTCATCAACAATAACATTCCTCCATGGATGTCAATAAAGAGGGAGCACATTATGTTGGAAATGATTGTTCCAGGTATTTGATCTCTTAATAGTTATCTGCATGTAATTATAAATCTTGCAGTAAAATAGCCACAATACTTATGTAATTTTGTTGTTCATTCAACTAGGTAAATACCAAGTTAAAGATATGAATGTTTATATTGAGCCTCTTATTGATGAGTTGGTGGAGTTATAGAATGGTGTCACTATGTATGACATCTCTAGACCAATAGGAGATAGACAATTTCAATTCCTTGCAATGCTTGTATGGACAATACATGATGCCCCATGGATAACACATTTTTTTGGTATGTTATGATGAATTCAAGTTGCACATGATAATTCTAAATATAAAAATTAACATATTTAATCCAATTTTATCATTATCTTGTAGGTCTTCAAACAAAGGAAAAATTTGCATGTCCATTTTGTGGTCCATAGATGAAATTTCGTCATTCAAAAAGTTTAGGAAAGTAGGTGTTTGATGAGCATAGAAAATTTCTCCACAAAAATCATAACTATCGAATTACCAAAAAATATTTTTTCAATGGGAAAGAAGAGACTACATCTAAGCCACAGAGAATGAAACCTCTCTTATGGAAGTTGGAATATAATAGAATTAATCGTCAAGGTACTACCATTCTACCTAATGGTTTATGTTTGAAATTTGTATATTTATATTGTGTTATTTTTGTTGATTATGTGATTGATGATCATGAATGTCATCAAGGAAATACTACTAAGCACCTTCCAAAGGGACTAAAAAGTTATCCCAGACAATTTAGTAGGTTTCCCTACTACGAGTAGCTAAAAATTGTGCATTTGTTTGATACTATGCATATTGGAAAGAATGTAATAGAGACATTGTGGAAGATATTAGATGGAAGGTGTGACAAAGAAAAAATTATCAAAATTTTTAGTGACATTCATGAATCCAATCATGCAATGAAAAATTTCATTGAATCAAATAGAAATGGAGAATGGATTAATATAAGTGCCCTTCCTTGGTTACTAATAGAGAAGCAAAGTGATGCCATAAAAGAATTTATACAAAAAATTAAATTTCCCACATGATTTTCTGCAAACATAAGTAGTACCATATCAAAGAAAAGTGAATTTGGCCAGGGTTGAAAATACATGATTGACATACCTTCATCAAGGTAAGTCATGTTCTTTTGTATTTACAATATATTTGTAAACTGCATGTACTTCTCATTGTATTATTTGAGAAAATAATGACATGATTATTTTTATAATTGTTGCAGTACGTGCTACCCCTATCTCTCCTAGAGAACTTAGACAATAACATCAAACAAGTGATATATGATCTTGGAAAATACATGAGGTAAGCAATGATATTTGTTCAATTTGTTGTATATATTGTAAAATCTTGTGTTTATATATTTTTGTGTCTTGAATGTCTTGTAGGTGGTTATCATCTAAAGAAATCCATAAAGTAGATATAAAATATTGGAAGAGAAGAATTCCTCATCTAATGTGTGAAATGTAAAAGTGTCTACCTTCAACCTTTTTCACTGCACAAGAACACCAAGTTGAGGAGATTGAATTTTGTGGACCCATACACACTTAGTCAATGTGGATGGTTGAGAGGCACCTGAATTTTTTGAAGGCTTTGGCTCGGCAAAGAGAACATCCTCACGGTTCTATGGTGGAGGGATATATGGTATACCAGAATATGGTGTACATCACTAAATATCTTCCTAAGCTTGCAGCAAAGATCCATATAGATCGCATTTGGGATCTCGACACCATCAGAAAATTTGAAGGGGAGTACTTGGTGGAGAAATTTAGAATGAGGAAAGTGAGAGGTAATAAATTATAAGATGTTATTGTAGCTATTAATTAATTCTTAATCTTCAAAATTAATTCATTGTAAGTCATCTATTTATTTTGTGTATAGCTACTTGAGAGTGGGATGCAATACATTTGTATATTGCAAACAATTAAGATTGGATGATGGTATAGATTGAACGATGTCATCATTTAGGTCACACATTAACATGGGAAGTTGTGTCTTCATTGGTTAATGAAGCTCATCGTAACAAAGATCCAAATGTTACACAAAGGGAAATAGATTTAGCACATGGTTTAAGAGATTTCCAGGTACGTATAAATTTGTTAATCACTTGTATATTTATGAACTCTCGATGCAATAATTTAGACATGTTTAGCATATTTTGTAGGTCAAACACCACAAGGCTATGTTTTGCAATGGTCATAAATTTCAAAAAAAAATTTGGATGACACAAAGAAAACTTGTGATTCTGGGATAAGTTCAGTCTTTTAGGTGACTAATATTTCATCTAGAAATGACTTACATCCACGAGACTCTAAAAATTGATACTATGGTATTTTGGATGATATACTTGAGTGTGACTTTAATTCCTTCACATTAGTTCTCTTCATTGTCAGATGATATAGGCTACGACTTAATCAAAATGATCTTGATAGAATTGTTATTGAACATGACAATGGATTTCCAATTATTAATACAAAGTGGTTTGAGCCATTTGGGGATGAGCCCTATGTTCTTCCAAGCCAATGTGAGAAGGTATTTTACTTAGAGGCTCAACATAAATTGGGTTGGCCATTTGTTGTTAGACATGATCCAAGAGGAAGGCCGATGAGGTATAATGCGATGGAAGAAGAAGATTGTGAACAACTAGAAGATGATGTAGATGATGATCATGAACAATAGTTAGTCGATGATGTTCCTGACGCAACTTTTCTTGAAGAAGAAGAAGGTGATGATGATGATGATGCTATTGATGATGATGATGATGATGATGATGATGATGATGATGATGATGCTGTTGATGATGATGATGATGTTGATGTTGATGATGATGACGACAATAATGAAAGTGGCGGTGATGATGTCGATGAAAATGATAATCATGGTGATGAGTTGGATTAAGAAGAAGATGAATGAAATGTACAGTTACGTGATCACTTTTTAATCTATTTAATATTGATTTCTTGATAGAAATGTGCAGTTATGTGATCAATGCTTAATCTAATTATTTCATGATGTATCTTTTAATGTTTTTAATTCATATGGGATGCTTATGGTTTTTAATGTACTTACTATGTGTTTTTGAGTATATGTATCATGATTTTTTTAGCTAACATAAGATAATTAAATTATATATGTAGGTACCTGAACCCCTTTCATGAGCATCCCACATAGTCTCATGGATCGACAAGTATAAGTCAATTAATGTATCTCAAAATTTGCAAAATATCTTGCATTATTTTTTATCTCTCTCATTTGATGGAGTACAAGTAGCAGCAAATAGTTATTTTTTAGATGTGTCTTCCCTGAGAAAAGAAAATATAGGAATGGAAGAAGAAAGTGAGTCATGTAGAATGTCTAAATTAGGAAGATCAACTAGAGGTCAAAAGACTAGAAGGAAATTCAATAAATGCATGAAAGTTTTCCTTGCTCAAGGGGGGTCATGTTCTTATGATGATGAGAGAAAAGGCAACATCGAGGTTCCCTCTAGGTACCAATATCTATAGAAACAATAGGTTCCCAAGGAACTTCCTCCAATAAACACTGATTTTAGTGTTAAAGGAAAGATATATCGCATTACACCATCGTCAATAAATGGTTTGGGCCTATTTTCCATGGATGGCATACAGACCTCTTACAACAAAATTTTTGAATTAATGGAGTATGTTGGACCTTGTTACGATTATAAAATTTGGATGCGAATTGTTCAATATAAAAAAGTATGCATAGGTATGCACTCTCAAAAAATTATATTCAACAAAAAGACAATGAGAAAAGTAAAAAAGTGGCTATATACATTGATAGAAGGCCAAAAACATCAGGGAATATTGTAGGTATTATAAATAGCATGCAACTTTTGTCAACTATTAAGAAACCCAATTGCATATTTGAGGCATGTGAGGGAAATCATGTATTTGTATATGCAATAAAATCAATAAGCATAGGGGAATAGCTGCTTATTGATTACAATTTGAATCGCATAGATACAAAGAATGTCACTATCATGGGGGTGTAGGTACATACTATATACCATTAAATAATTGAATTTTTTTGCCAGCCACATTTAGAGAGTCTCCTCACCATCCACTTCATCTCCATCATCATCTTCTAATGAAATTTATTAATCTAGTCCTTTCTAATTATTGGTTAACTTTAAATAATAACACATGGCCACAATATGGAGAAACCATGTAGAGGGGACAATGATGATCCTACATGCACTTCTTCCAAGAAGGTAAACCTCTTTTTTATTGTACTACAAATTAGATAGAAGAAAAATGTTAAATAATGTTTTTTATTATATAATTTTCATCACTATTTTAGGTTAATTCTAATAGTGTTAGTATTATTGTTGTCACAAATAGGTGGTCATCAGAGAAATGAAAAGGAACCCGCAGTCCCTGAAGAGGAGTCCTTTGATGAGGACCTAGCTGTTGATTTGACTACTTGTGAAGACCCGATGTCTACAATTAAAAAATGCCTCCACAAAATTGGAAAAAGAGTGGCTGGATTGGCATCTATATTCCCTCTGACTCCTGTGTCACAAAAGAGGGCAACTAAATTGTTGCACCTATATCAAAATTACAAAGTAAGTATTAATGTAATTTTTAATTATAACAAAAGTTCAATAATAGTTTTTATTTTATACTAGTCTTTTATGTCATTAAAAAATAAGCGGATGTGTTGCTTTTACAACTTTTTTTATGTAATTTTGATCCTCACGGCCATGATGAGGTTACTATAGCTGGTTCAGGTAGATCGCATGTTGGACTATATTTTCTTTTACTCTCTAACAATATTGTCCATGCTAATCACTACTTTTATTATGCTCTAACAATCTTATTCCTCAACACGTGTCAATGATCATTTACTATCACCACCTCATACGATGGAAGGCTCAAATGTGTTGCCTCTTGCAATGTCGGAAAAACGTAGCATGGCCATAGATGCCATGACACCACCTACTCATACACAAATTTTATTTTCTCTGTTATTATATATAGGTTTATTTCCCTTGAAGTGTTCTTTCTTAGGGGCATTTTGTAATGGATTCAATTTATGCAATAGGAGATGCATCACTTGATGGTGAATTTCCTGTATGTACTAGTATTCCTAGTATGGGAATGGTGAAGGATTGTATATTTCTTGTGAGTGACAAAGAAGGAGCTCCCTTGAAAACAACAAAACTTCCAAGTACTTTAAAGATTAGACCTTTCTTTTACTATACAATCGTATGTTAATTACACCTTGCATTCAATATGAGAAGCTTACATCTATTGTATTCTTATTTTATGCTATTATATTCTTTGACTAATGATCCCATGATTATTTTGCAAGGAATGATGTTTTTTATGGTAAACTTAGTGACAAGTGCTTGCAGATATTCAGGCCCACCATCTATATAGGGTGGAACATCATATCCGAACTAAAACCACAATCCACTATTTTGATTTCATATCATTGCCAGGATAGTTATCATTACATCCATTTCTTAAACTATATTAAAGGTACTTTCACTTCATTTTTGAATTGAACACTATTTTTTTTCTTAAAAGGTGGAAAAACCAAAATATAAAGTTAAAGGATGCTCTCATAGAGAGTATGAAAAAATTATTTGGACCTTGTGCATTTGAGAAGGGTAAGCTCCTTCAGAAAGTTGGGTTATGTTTGAGGTATATTAGGGACTAGTACAGGTGTACATTGTCCAAAAACCAAAAGTACCAGCGCCCCCCTTGCATTCCTGATTTAGAGTGGCAATCTCTTATTCTAGATGCCAATGAGAAAACTAAAATAAAAAAAGGAAAAACACCACTAGACAACATATGAAGCTATATGATACTGTTAAGAATGTAATTGTGTAATAAATACTCTTCATATTTATATGAACTAACATATTTTAATCTCTTCATAGATTGCTTGACACATCAAAGGAAACAAAGGCAAGACTACAAAAGCATGAGAAACACAATCTAGGCTTGGTGGTTATTCCAAACTTGTTGCATGAGTTGTGAATGTTAATATTGTGATAATTAAATGAGGAAAAATACAATCTGTAGATGGATTTTAACACTGAAAATAATACTTTGATCTTTATAATATTTATTTATAATTTGCAATATTTTTTTTTTATGAAACAATGAAATAAAATTTGACAATACCAAGCAAAAATGCAGGGTGTGGAGTTCAATATAAATCTCACAAAAGAGGACAAGAGAATTGGCTTCCAACAAGGCCCTATAAAGTCGTGGCAAAAAGAATAAGAAGTGCACAAGGTTCTACTAATGGATGCATCATGGTAAGTAAGATAAATAGATGATATTTCAAATTTAACTATTTACCAATTAGTTTATTTGATGTTAAGTTCCAACATAAAGTGAGTAAATTTGTTTTAAGAAAACAATGATAACATGAATGTGTATGAAATTGAAATGCAACCTGCCGATTCTAGTTGTACACAACCTATGCGTGATGATGATAATGAGGATGTGCATCAGAGTAAAACAAGTAAACATCTTAAATTGATTGGTGTAGTAATACAAATTTAATTGCAATTGGTGTTTGGATTAATGTAACAATTTGTATTGCAGTTGTAGAGAGTGTAGAGGACACAATTAATGAGCAGGTTGAGGTTGAGGCCAAGGCCAGACAAATTGATCTCAATGTTGATGATGTGACTAGATCAAGTAAAGAGCTATATGATTATGGCCTTTAAAGTAATAAAATACTTTAAAATATTTTTAATGTTTTTAATTATAATAAAATATTTTTAATTTAACCCTTTTATATGTTATTGCAGATGACCCCCCTTTGCATCAACAGAGAACTAGGCATGCATTGAGATCTAATGAGAGGGGAGATGATCATGATGATATCAATGCTCCTCTTAGTGATTACTTATTAAAAATAAGAAATCAAAAGAAAAAAAAAAGAAATGATTGTCATCTACGAACCTTAATTGATAATGAGTGATTTTTATATGCCAATGAATTTAATTATGTGCTATTGAATGTTCATAAATTTTATTATGTGCTATTGAATGTTCATAAATTTTATTATGTGTTAATGAATGTTAATGAATTTTATCATGTGATAATTAATAAATGTTACATTTTATTAATGTGTTAATGAATGTTAACGAATGTTATCATGTGATAATTAATGAATGTTACATTTTATTAATGGATGAAATAATGAATGAATGCTAGATGTTAACGGGGAATTTAGAGTGATCTTAGGGGGAGGGTGGGGCCAAATGAGCTTCCACCTTCATGTGGTTGGCCCTATTTAGTACATAATATAAAACTATTCTTGAAACAAAGTGAAGCTCAATAAGATTATTCCTTATATACGGTCTCAAGTGTAGCCTTTATCCCACTGTCAACATTGCAAGGCTTCAAGTGGTGTTATGAGATTGGTTTCTCCATCTACCACGGACATCTTGTCTTTCTCCTAAGAACTCTTACCAAGCTTCGATACATGGATGAGAAGAAGATCTCACTTACTGGCTGCACATATATAATATGGTAGATCCAAGGAACAAATATACTACAACATAGAATGAGTCAACTTGAATATATATTTTCTTCATTCACAATGAAAATTCAAATTAAAATCCATATTTTAGATTTAATATTCATATTCACCTTCATCATGATCATAGCCATCACAGTCAATATTTGGTTCAACTTAATTTGAACCACACTCCATGTCGGGTACCATTAGGCATGGAGTGTGGTTATAATTTGCAAAAGTTTCAAATGTATATGCAAATGGATTTTGAGGGTGCAAAACAGTTTTCTTAGGCACGTGGAGCCCATTTTTTGGCACCCACAATTGTAAGTGCACCTTGGATTGGCCTAGGCACCCAAGCTCCTACCAAAGAAACCCAAGTCGAACCCAGAGGAGAAAAAAAGTAGAATCGGAATCCGACCTCAAACAAAGAACCAGATAACTTAGCTTTTTTCTAATTCAAGTTTATTTCTAAATTCTTTTCCAATTCCAACTTGATTATTCCATATTTTGTTTTCCTATTTTCCTTCTTCCTCACTCCAAATAAAATGTCTTTCCTTCTATTCCACTATATCCAAATGAAGTGATGCATCCCTTTGAACAAAGATCTCTTTTCTAAGAGACATGGCTTTCTATTTAAATTGTAAGCATTGCTTTATACTTATTAATAAAGGTAATGATTATTAGTGATGTTTTCATTTCCTTTTACTAATTATGTTATTTCAAGGATCACCACTAATTTCTTGGTTAAGATGATGAATGTTGTCAATGCCTTTATTACCAAGGAATCACTGCCCACCATTAATGAATATTAATGATCATTGTTTCCTAAAGGTAATTGTTGTTTGTGTATGCTAATCACCCAAGTCTTTGGCTATGATTTGCATGCTGTGAGGTTTGTCAGAAGTGGGGGTATGACATGCTGGTTGGATTATAGCATATTGACACTTAGACCATGAAGAACACAAATGATTAAATAGAAAGAGATGATCAACTAAACCATCTTGTGGTCAATCTATATCACATTGAGAAACAATGCCAAGACTCGAGAATCAAAACAAGCAAAGATTAAATGTGAAGCTTACATAGGTAAACAAAAATTTAACTCTAGAAATTATTCAATCTGGCCAATTCAACTATACTAGAACTCAATGAATTCAGGATACATCAAATAGAATAAAAGTTTCTTCAAGACCATGAATGATCAACAACATTCCATGATTATATTGAAAATATTTTACATCAGAAAATAAAACACTAATCAATATTATCATTAAGCCATAAAATATGTCTTTAAAGTTTAGAGGCATCACAAAAAATTTCAAGAAACATAGTACTATCCAAAACAAATACCATCCTAATGGTTTGTATCTGCTAACAATACTTCTGCCAAAAATTTCAAAAATTTTCAATATTCCCTATCCTATTGTTGACTGTGAACAGTTCTCCTTAAGAAACTTCCCCTATACACCTAGAACACAAGAAACTAATCTACTCTAGTAAGCCTCACCAACCAGTTTACAACCTCCATGTAACCAGTAACAATTAGTTATTAGTTTTTTGGCTTAGTTTGGAATTGGCCTTCTCTCGTTGGTGCTTTACAATGCTTCTAATGATTATGATGATGTTGATGTTGATGTCTATAATTTATTTCACTTACTTATGCTTTCCTAGATTGAATTTTGAATTGCTAGGTTGGAGAACACTTTCAAAGTTTATGGTTTGTTCTACATGATACTCTTAGTTATAGCTCAAATGCAACTCAACATATTTTTGATGTTGGGCAACCCACTATAGAAACTCATCCATAGGTGAAATTTAATGCTGTGAATCTTGGCATTGTTAATGTTATTACTTTTTCTCACATTTCATATTTGTGAAAATGTTTCTTGGCACTATATTCTTTTTCAATTCCTTTATTTGCAGCTTTTTAGATCATTAACATAAGCATTACATGTCTTTGTTCAAAGTTTATTCTAACACTATATTATATCTTATTCTAATTGTGAAAAAATGTGTTTAATTAAATGGAAGTGGTCTCAATAGTATAGAGATATAAAAAGAAAATAAATCTAGTGTTTAGCCCAAGAATTGTGTAATATAGTTTTTGTCATTTCTATACACATTGTTGATTTCATTGCATTGCACAATGCATATTGCATGGTGCATGAATAATGTCTAGATGCAAATAGTTTTTAAATTTTCAACTACAATCTACTTTGTTCAAAGTCAACCTACAAAATAAGTACAAACTTTTGAGAAATTTGACCTATCCAATGACTCGTGTTGCTATGAAGATAGCTACAAGAGGTTGTAGAGGTTGATGATGAGGCTCTTGGGTCAAAGTTTCTCTTAATTCTTTCACCTAGATCACTATCCTTTGAGTGCAAGTGCTAGTATTAATTAGGTTGAACCTTTCATTTTAAAGAAAGCTTATTTTCTTTACAAATGAGTTAGAATGCTTCTATGTTCTTGTCACTAGGATTAAAAGGTCTTATTATAATGTTCTTTGTTGTGGGGCAGGAGGTCAATCTTCATTGTCTTCATTGTGGCAGACAATGAAGATTTGTCTGACAAATAGCAGGTCTTCTTTAGTATCTTATATAACATGCTAAACTAATAAAGGTGTTATCTGCATTTAATCTACCAATTATTAATAGATTAAGCATATTATTACTATGCTTAATGTTCCATTTAAATGCATTTAACACAAAAAAAAAATTACAAAACTGAACCAATGGCATGTTTACAACAAAGGTCCAATAGAACTCCCAACAATTCTTAAACATACTTTATTTGATATGATGAATTGTTAAACAATTAAGGTTGGAGTAGTCATAGTTATCACATAGTTTTTTGTGTAATACAAGGAAGATTTGGCTAGGTCAAATCTTCCTTTGTGCTAGCAATCTATAGAATTAGACCTTTATTAACAATTCATCATATCAGATAAAGTATGTTTAAGAATTGTTGGGACTTGTCCTTTAGTGTGTATTAAACAGAATAGAATTTTCTGTGAGACCAACCAGACAGTCATACTATTACTATTATGTTTTCCATGCTTTCAGTACTTATTTTACAGACATACTAGACTTTTGAGACACCTAAGTGTAATACCCCAAAAATGGGCTATATGTTCATTAACCTCCAACATCGACAAATCGAACAAAATCGACATCGAAGTCCTAACCTAAGACACATCTGAACATCATCAAATCTAATTGGTTATCTTAAATTCTACATCAGGGAATATTCCTAGTAATATTCTTAATCATCATAATTATCTTTAATTTTATAATTATTTGGCAATAAATCACATTTATCCTAAAGTTTGATTAATTGAATATTTTCATATTTAATTAATTAGATTTAATATTTGCTACTTAATTGTGTAATTAAATTTAATTCTATCTATTATTAATTGTATTATTTAATTTTGACAATAAATCTAATATCATATGAATAATTGATTAAATTCTTATTTAATTAATTAAAGCAAGTTGTCATTATTTAATAATATAGTTTTTAATAAAAGTTTGATTAAATAATTGATTAAGTCATAAATTAATTATTTTATTTCAAAAAGAGTTAAGTTGAGAATAAATCACTTTATTATTAAATTAATTCATAAATAAAACATGCACAATCATAAAAGCAGACAACTATCAATTATCAATTAAAGCTAAACTCTATTTTGAGTTAAAGCTTAGCTTTTGCATGTTTTTGTGAGTTAATTATCTTTTATTTAAAAATAACTCAAAAATCAACTTGAGTTATTTGAGTGATTTATGGCTTTTATCTATGCATCTCCAAAGCCCTAGATTTCTATAAAAACAAGGCTTTAGCTCATCTCTCAATCATCTCTCAAATTTGCATCCAAGCATCTCATATTTTTGCACAATCACACTGGAGAATTAGAATTGAAGAATCAAAGCTCTTGCGAATCGACATCTTTGTGAGATCAATCTTATTTTTGCATTCATATTGTATATCATTGTTAGATTAGCATTGCATATCAATTTTCAATAGCATTCATAGCATATCAATTTCATATTAGCATAGATTCATATCAGTTTTTATCATTCTTATTGCATAGAAAATATCAAAAAAAAAGCTTAATTGCATTCAATCTCATATCTAGATCAATTGCATTCAAATCCTTCATTTAGGTGTTGTCTAGGTCATTGATCTCGATTACAATTTGAGAACATCAATCTCGCACCTATTAGAAGGTAGTAAATCGCTTGGTTAGATTAGATTTCAATTTTGCACGATTTTGATTATAGCTAACCTCTACTATTTTACTGAGTGTTGTGTCTATAGATCAAGTACAATTTTCACACACACATTTCTAGCGCCCACCGTGGGGCCTTGAGCCTCATTCTCTTCATTTTTATCTAATTTTATATATTTTTGGCGTCACTTTTTTGTCATTTTTGCGCAAACAAGAAAAATGCCGCTTACGAGAATATCATTGGAAAGCTCTTTCCAAGCCAAATCCAAGCATGTTGGTTTCATTTTCAAATTTTGCCATTTGATCACAGAATTTGCATATTTGTACTTTTAGATTATTGATTTCTAACGCTTACAGTTTGCTGTTGATTTGTCTTGGTTTTGTACTTTCAGACGTGTGCTAAATTTTGGATTGCAGAGCGTTGGATCTAAGGTATTCTTCTCAAGCTAATAATATTTCAATTTGGATCCTAAAACAAATCTCTTATGTGTCTGGCTTGTGTGCATCTTTTCATGCTTTGATCTATTTCTACACACTTGCATAATTGATACTAGGTTGTGACCCCTTAAGGATTCATTAAGTAGTCTTAGAATACTTGTGATTGATCTTGATTGCTATCTTGGGTTATTGGACTCACTAATATGTCGGCCCCTCATTTCCACCCCATGGTTGTAATCTCAATGCCATAAAGGGGAGGGGTCAACAGGACAGAAGCGTTAAATGCTCCACTTGGCAACCCTTTTGTGCTTTTAGGAACTCACTTGTTTTCTAAGTTGGGGACTCATTTTTAGCTTGTGTGAGGTGTTAAGTGTTCCACCTTGTGGACTCATCTCATATTCTCTTTAAGCGTTAAGTGCTCCTCATTCTACTTTTTTGGGTACTTTTGGTAGATTTGCTTTCGGGAATATATTTGTGCTCACATAGTAATTAGGCCCTATGAACACTATTCATGATTCTTGAGAGATTGGATTCCTAGCGAAATCTTTCTTGACGACAGAATCCTTGTAGGTAGGGAGGATACTTAGTGTGTTTCACATTCAACTTGGTTAGTGCATCTTCTCTTATTGATCGACACATTCTCTCTCCGGAGAGGTTGATAGATCACGTGGGGTTGATATCACGAGCTTTGGTGAATCAAAATTGGTTAGTGCGTCTTCTCTTATTGATTGATACATTCTCTCCCTGGAGAGGTTGATAGATCACATGGAGTTGATATCATAGACCTTGGTGGAACAAAACTTTGTCTTAGCATGTCGGATTAATCTATTTGCTTTGTTTGGGTTAAAAGTGAAAAGGTGTCAAAAACCTTGGATCTGGAGCCAAGTCCCCTTGTGGTATAAATCTATGAGTCACCTTTAGAGAGGGTTAACTATAGCAGACAATCCCTTCACAGGGAAAACTGCGTTGATGGAACCTCAAGCGGTAATAGTCATTTTTGCCATGGTAGTGACAGCTGCTATATAAATGTCCTTGTGGAAGAAATCTCCACGGGTATGGTTCATTGTTGGGTTGTCAGATCTCCCTAGCAGCTCTTGAAGATTAAGTTTTCAGACTGTGTCAAAACCCTGGTGCACCGGGATTGGAGTTCACCCCTTTGAATCATAAAAGTTGCAGAGTCAAGCCATTACTAAAAACACTAGAGAGGCCAATTTTTCATTTTCAGGTATATGTGTGTTATTGCAAAACTTTTCAGAACATACACAATTAGTACTCTCAGGGATTAGCACAATTTGGTCACTTGATTGTTCATGCGCAAGGTTGCTTTTGCCCTTGTTCATTGTTTTCAGATGTGCTTGGAATCACTTGCTTGCTATTCTGCGTGCTTGTTTATCTACTTGGCTATTAAAAATGATCAAATCTGGTATAACCTTCAAAATCTAGATAGTACAATTTGCAAACAATCCAAAATTGAAGACCTTAAATTTTGCAAAAATTGACGTAAAATCTTTTCTGGAGTCACAAGTCATTTCAGGAAGTCAAAATTCATACAAGTTTTGTCCAGTGTCATTTCAGTATTGCCCATCTATCGTACGATTGAGAACCTAGTGTCGTACAAGTTTTCATGCTAGCAAATTCAAGAAAGTCAAAACCTTGTTAGCAACTATCGTATGATATTGACAACTGTCATTTCATTGCTACCCAACTATCGTATGAGTTTAGCAACTGTCATTTCATAGACTACCCAGTGTCGTACGAGTCTGCAGAGTGTCGTTTGGAAAAATTTGAGAGAGTTGTCAGAAATTGTCAAATTGCAAGATATCCAATGTTTCTAGCCTAGTTCCAGAATCTGTCAAAAATATCATTGTGTCAGGAACAGAGCAGTAGCTATTGAACATTCTACCATTTTCTGAGTTTGATCTTTTGAATCTGATCTAGTCTTTTGTTTGATCAATTTGAGTCCTTTTTATCTCGTGTCAAAACCTTGTCATAACTATCAATCTTCAATCAATCTTCAAAAATAGACTAAGTGTTGAGAACTCATGTCCGCTATCTTTTGGGCGATCTATCCCATACATCTAGGGCACAGTTTCCTTCACCCACATCTCATCAGATCTTCAAAACTATCATAATCTTGACAAGGTTGCGTCATCCAATTTTCTCAAATCAAATTGTTCTTCAGTTGTCTTCATCCTTTTCTTCTCTTTCATTCAAAGTTAATGGTGGAGACCAGAGCTTCTTCACACAAGAAATCAAAAGAAACATCTCAGAACTTACTTTTGACCAATACCCTGGGTCCAACTCTTGAACAACTCATCAAGTCAGGTATCTACGAAGACGACGGTCTCGGTAACTTTCAATTGAAAATTGGTTACATACCTCCTTTATCAACTCATAGAGGTAATCAGTAAACTCCTCCTCAATCTGTTCCAGGGAGTCCAAAAACTTCTACCATGTCTCAAGCAGAGACAAACCATGGTTCTCTAGGAGGAGGGTCCCAAGGACACCATTCTCAACATCATGCCGACCAAGAACCTACACCCTCTAAAATCCATCGATGTCAGAATGACGATGAATTGAAGAGAATGATGAGGCATTTCTTGAAAGTGGATAGAGAGGCATACTTTTTACAATTAGCCCAGGAAGGGGCTAAGCTTCCCCCCAACTTTAATGTTGATGATATAATCACACATGAGGAAGAAACTCCACTCACAGCTATGACAAAATAGATGCATGCTATACAAGTCAAATTTAACAATCTTAAGAAGGAGAAGGAACCTAAGGAGTTCTCCATGGAGGCCCTATGTCCTTTCCCATTCGACAAAAACTTGTATATGCCACCATTCCCAAAAAGAGTGGAGATTCCAAAGTATGACAAATATGATGGACACTCTGATCCTCAAGATCATGTCAGAGAGTTCTGTACACAATCCATGGAATTCATGCATGAACCAACTTATCTAATGCATCTTTTTCCTAGATCCTTGGGAGGAGCATCCATTCAGTGGTTTTCAAGATTACCTTCTATGATCAAAAATTTTGAGGAATTGATTAAATTGTTTTATCAACAATATTCCTACAATATTCAACATCTGATTACCATGATCGATATCTGTAACCTCAAGCAATATCCAGGGGAATCATTCCTAACTTTTCTCAAGAGGTGGTGAAAGAAGTTTTCTCTATATGCTAGACCAATTCCCGAAATGGAGAAACTTGAAATCTTTATCAATAACCTTGTTCCAGAGCTCAATTATCCATTACAAATGCAAGATCATGTATCTTTTGATAAAATGGTGGATAATGCAATCAAGATTGATAAAGTACTTGTCAAGAAAGGAGAAATCACACTTCAAAAGGACAAGTCTGAATCTGTACCTAGCTCAAAAGATAAAAACAAGAGCTGGAATAGAAACAAAGGTATCATCTCTGATGGTGTTGTTGACACTATCCACACCCCATCAAAGGCACTGGCCTACAATCTCACCCTTGCCACAAAATCCATTGAAGCTTCAGAGCAAAAATATGATGAACCATCTCCAAAGAAGCCATTCAAATGATGGGATAATAAATGAAAGTTTACTCCCTTGGGAGAATCTTTGGAATCTACCCTGAGAACCCTGATAGCTGATAACATGATCTCTTTACCACCAATCCAAAACCCTGATCCGGATCCAAAACCATATTGGTGGAAAGATAATGAATACTATGCTTTCCATTGGACTAAAGGCCACAGAATTAATGGATGCTTCCACTTGAAGCATATTATTCAAGACTTGATAGATCAAGGGGACATCACGATTGATAATCCTACTAGCAATAATGATCACACAACATTTACTGAACCATTTCCACAACATGGCAAGGGAGTTTCCACTTCTCAGCCTAACATGGGGGCAAAAGTCAACTATGCCTACCCTGGAAACAATGTTGTCATCAATATGGTTGAACCATGTCTCTCTGAGAGCTGCAATGTCATCACGATTGTACGAAGAGATAGAAATCATTCCTCAGCTAATGCGATTACCAGATCACAAGCTCAGGCTCATATGAAAGGACAAACACCAAGCTCATCTAATGTCCCTAAGATACCTTTCAATCTCACATCTGCTTCTAAATAGAAGGTTGCCTCAAAATCTTCCAATCCAAACGATACAAGACCTACATCTTACAGCATCATCCAACAACTCCAGCATACCAATGCTAGAATCTCTATGTTTGAGTTACTTTGATTATCTCTAGCTCACAAAGATATCCTAGACAAAGCTTTGCTCGGCTCTAATGTTCCTGATGATCTAGATCTAGATAGGTTCCAAACTATGGTTGGTCATCTAACGTCTCCACAATATATCTCCTTTTTAGAGGAAGATGACAACTCCCTAAGTCACCCACATAATCAGCCCTTGCACATAGAATTCTTGATCCAGAACCGTCGAGTCAAATGTGTGTTGATAGATGGGGGCGTAGGCCTCAACATTTGTTCTTACAGCTTAATCACATAGTTGGGATTCTTAGAGATGGCTATTGATCCTCGAAAGAAGATCACCATAAAAGCCTATGATGAACAAGAAAGAGCTTCTAAAGGCACCATTGTCTTACCCATCCAAGTGGGTCCAGTCATCAAAGATACCACATGTCAAGTGCTTGATCTACCATTGGCTTACAATATCCTTCTAGGGAGACCTTGGATCCATGAAATGCAAGCCATTCCTTCTACGTACCATCAATGCTTGAAATTTCCCTATGAAGGAGTGGAGGTTACTATCCTAGCAGATCTAAGTACAACTTGCAATACATTGAAGGAAAGTGTCGATAAGCTTGTTCCCAATAACAGAGAATCTTCCATCAAGCAGTTAAATGTTGCTTCCACATCTAAGATGGATGACATTGCTAAAGAGATCAATATCAAAGAAAATGGGATGGGAGAATACACTATAGAGCCAGTCTTGTCTCTGACATCTCTCCCTATCTCGCCCAAGTCATATGGACAATCTTTAAAGCAATCTAAATCAGAACCTAAGGAACCTATGGAAGCATACAAAAGAAATTTTATGGCGGAGCAAGTATCCAAACAAGAATTTGAAGAGGATGAAGCTGTTCTGGCATGGCTATATAAAGAGGATTCTGAATCTAAAATTGTTCAACCTAGTGAATCTATAGTGCTTACAATCCCTTCTAATTCATATGGTCCAGGAAACAAATTGATAGCCAAGATGGGATATTCTAGTCAAGGACCTCTAGGAATCAGTGGAAAGGGTCTTGTGACACCCATTTCACATATTGGTAGAGCCAACAAAGATATTGGTGGCTTAGGGTTTAAGAAGAAACCCTATCATCTCAAAGATGGTTGTTCTCATATCATAGAACAAATTGCACCAGGAGAACCCCTTCTTAAGAAAGAAGACACAGAACCCTCTGACGATGATTCAGGTAGCTTTGAGCTTATCCCCTATGAAAAATTGCCTAAAGAGATCAAGGATCTTCTTGATGATAAAGATGATCCTATCAGAAGAATTAATGTAGTAGAAACACAAGAACCTACTATAGGGAAAGAGATGGTTGCACCACAAGAACTAGCCAATCTCGAAGGTGATCAAACTAATCCAGAAGCAAAGAGTAGTTATTCTGACACTGATTCCCATGAATATGAATTCAAGTCAGAGACTAAGGGTAATCCTTCTTGGGGTATTCATCCTGATTTCACACATTTTCTAAGATTTCCTAGAGATCCTGAATCAGAAGCTGAGTCAAATGACTATGAATGGGGTGCCATT
This sequence comes from Chamaecyparis obtusa, assembly GCA_027943335.1. NCBI lineage: Eukaryota > Viridiplantae > Streptophyta > Pinopsida > Cupressales > Cupressaceae > Chamaecyparis > Chamaecyparis obtusa. Next base: position 181,521 of record BSBK01008074.1, on the reverse strand, counting down.
CCAGAAGAAGATGAGCTTATAATAGAGAAATATATTGATGTTATTCACCAATATGTATCTCAACCCAATGTAGGTCTAGAGTGAAACAATGAACTTAACGTGTCTGATCCACCTATGGCTGAAGAGGACTCCCATGATGATGTTGAGCCTATTCATGAATTGAACATTTTGAGCTGTAATATCACCTTTGAACTTGAGCATCAGGTTATGACCAATGATGACATATCCACATCTGTGAACACCCTATCCCAAGCCTTTCCTACTTTAACTATCCAACACCCTAATCTTATTGACCAAACTTCCACGAACCTGAGCCATGGTATCTACATCTTTCTAAGTGACTATGCCCTTGCTTGTTACCTCAATGCAGTTGAGCCTATGAGGACTTCCATCAGTGAACCGAGCGTCAGCATGACCGAGTCGGACATCAAATATCTTAGTCAAAAAAATAAAAAGAAAAAGAAAAAGAGTTCTGAGGGTGAAAACCATTTTGTGGCAGTCTCAGAACCTACAAAAGTAAAAAGAAAAGACGTATCTAAAGGTGAAAACCTCTCTGAGGTGCCTAAGGATGAGATATTTGATGTCCTTCTGAGTCATTTACAGGATAGATCTCCAGTTCTGATTGAGCCCACTCAATCCATCAATTTGGGTACAACAGAAGAACCACAATTGGTACATGTAGCACAATCTCTATCAGAAGAAGAGAAACGGAAATTCACTACATTCTTATCAGAAAAAAAGATTAATTTTGCATAGAAATATTTAGATATGCCAGGATTGGATCCCAATCTCATTATGCACCATCTATCCATTGCTCCTGGAGTAAAACCAATCAAGCAAAAATTGAGAAAGATGCATCCTCATGTTGCACTCTTAGTCAAAGAAGAACTAGAAAAACTCCTAAAAGCTGAATTCATCCGTGTCATAGACTATGCTGAGTGGATCTCCAACATTGTACCTATTTCAAAACCAGATGGTTCAATCAGAGTGTGCATGGACTTTAGAGATGTGAACAGAGCATGCCCTAAGGATGATTTTCTGTTGCCTAACATTGATATGATAGTGGACATGACTGCGGGCTATGAAATGTATTCCCTTATGGATGGTTTTTCTGGATACAACCAAATCAAAATTGCTCCAGAAGACCAAGAGAAAACTGCATTCACATGTGCGTGGGGAACCTTCTGTTGGAATGTTATGCCATTCGGACTCAAAAATGCTGGAGCTACATATCAAAGAGAAATGACATCTATTTTTCATGATATGATGCATAAAACAATGGAGGATTACGTGGATGATACCTTGGCAAAATCCATGATTAGAACTGAACATCTAACATACTTGAGCATGATCCTAGATAGAATGGAACAGTTTCATCTCCAACTAAATCCTAAGAAGTGTGCTTTTGGTGTCACTTCTAGAAAGCTCTTAGGATACATAGTTTTAAAGAAAGGCATTGAGGTCGATCCAGCTAAGGTGAAAGCTATCATAGAGATGCAACCTTCCAAGAATATCAGTCAAATGCAAACTTTGCAAGGGAGAGTACAGTCCATCAGAAGATTCATATCACAGTTAGCTGATATATCACAACCTTTCACAAAGACATTACATAAAGGTGTGACCTTTGCATGGAATGAAGACTGTGCAAAGAATTTTGATCATATCAAGAATTATCTCTTGAATCCTCCTATCTTAATGCCTCCTATTCATGGGAAGCCATTAATATTATATGTCTCCGCAATAGATACATCACTGGGGGCATTGCTAGCACAGCATGATGAGAACAAAAAGGAAAGAGCCATCTACTATATAAGCAGAACATTGGTGGCGTATGAAAAGAACTATTCTATGATTGAGAAAGCTTGTCTCACTGTGATCTTTGCATCACAAAAATTGAGACATTACATGTTAGCTCATACCACTCATTTGGTAGCTAAGATTGATCCACTGAAGTACCTACTAAGCAAAGCTGCCCTCACAGGTAGACTAGCTAAATGGGTCATGCTCTTGAGCGAATTTGACATTGAATATGTTGAAAGAAAAGCTATCAAAGGATAGGTTATTGCTGATCAACTAGCAGATGCACCCATGTTTGATGACACACCAATGCAAATGGAATTTCTAGACTCATCTATTATGCACCTCTCTTCTAGAACATGGCAGTTATTCTTTGATGGCTCCTACACACAAAATGGATCTGGAGTAGGCATATTGTTCATCACTCCTCAAGGATACTCGATACCCAAAGCATTCAGACTAAAGTTTCCTTGCACAAACAATATTGCTAAATATGAGGCACTTCTCAATGGTATGAAAATGGCAATACAGTGGAGAGTTACGGAGATGCACATCCATAGAGACTCACAATCGGTTATCCATCAAGTCAATGATGTGTACCAAATGAAAGATGAAAAGCTCATTCCTTACAAGAGAATGGTAGATGATTTAAAGAAATACTTCATCTCTATCACATTTGAGCAAATACTCAGAATGGAGAATAAGGCTGCCAATGCAATGGCGACACTATCTACTCTCTTACAGCAGCCCGAACATGAGCTACGCTACGAGTTCCTGGTGGAAGCCCTATCCTATCCTGTATATGACTCCCCTGAAACCCACATGATCTACACCGTTGTAGGTTATGATTCATCCCGCTACAAAAATCTATTCTCCTATCTCCACAACCAAATCATCCCTGAGTCCTTTAACCATTTTGAGAAATGAAACCTTATCCAATCCGCATCCCGATATGTCATCATTGGTAATGATCTATACAAATGAGGTCTAGATGGTACACTGCTTAGATGTTTAGAATGAGAAGAGTCTCAACGTGCATTAGAGGAAGTCCACGAGGGTATATGTGGGTTGCACTCAAATGGTTTAACGTTAGCTCAAAAACTTATTAGGGCTGGGTACTATTGGCCTGAAATGGAGAAAGAGGCTATTAAATTTGCTAAAAATTGTCAACAGTGTCAAGTACATGGCAACTTGATTCATGCTCTAGGGAGAGATCTGATTCCCTTTACTACGCAATGGCCTTTTCAACAATGGGCATTTGATCTCATAGGTGCTATCCATCTGCACTCTTCCAATGGACATACCCATATAATCACAGCTATAGATTATTTTACAAAATGGGTAGAAGCAGTTCCTCTAACACAAGCAACAGGGAAATAGATCTCTATGTTCATCCTGAACTACATCATTTGCAGATATGGGATCCCTCATTCCATAGTCACAGACAATGGGGGAAAATTCAAAAACAAGGACCTAGATGACTTATGTGTCAAATTCAAGATTACTCAACATTGGTCATCTATCTACTATCCTCAAGGGAATGGACAAGCTGAAGCTTCAAACAAAAATCTCTTGAAAATCTTGCACAGAACAGTGAATAAAATAGGAAGAGACTGACATCTCATGATCAATCTAGCTCTCTGGGCCTATAGAACTAGTATCAGAATGCCTACAGGGGCTACACCTTTCACTTTAGTTTATGGGTCTGAAGCGGTACTACCTATTGAGGTTGAAATCCCATCACTTAGAATTAGAATGCATGGGCTTGTCACTGATGATGACTACAGAGTGTCTAGGTTACAAGAACTGGAACTACTAGATGAGTGCAGACAAGTAGCGTATGATCATCTCAGAGTATATCAGAAGAGAATGTCTAGAGGCTACAACAAGAAAGTCAGACACAGAGAATTTCAGATTGGTGATCTAGTCTTGAGAGAAAATCCTAAAAATCAATCCCATCAAGAACGCAAGGGAAAGTTCGAACCCAACTGGCTGGGTCCCTTTGTCATCACTGCTACTTTTGGCTCTGGTGCCTATCAACTCTCAACGACTGAAGGAGAATAGCTCCGAGAACCAATCAACATTCTCCATCTGAAGAAATTCTATGCCTAAGGCATTTAGTGCTTGGTAAATGTCCTGAAAAAAATCTTAAAAATCAGAAAAAGTCCTGAAAAAAATGAACATCTTGGTGAAAACCTAGCAATAGGTGCCTTGATGATTCATGAAAAAAATCAAAAAAATATCAAAAGTACAAAACAATTGAAAATTTGAAAAATACAAAAAAAAATGAAAAAAAAGAAAAAGTGCCTTGGTGAAAACCTAGAAACAGGCGCCTTGGTAGCAAAAATAGAATCTCTACCAAGATGGTGAAAACCTGGCAAACGGGTGCCACTTGTTCCAAATGCTCCATCTATCAGCACAATCTTGGTCTTTCCCAGCTTTCAGTCTTGCTTTAGTTTGTACATATCTCCCGATTTGTTTCTGCATATCCTGGTTTCAATAAGTCAGTCTGTACACCAATCGGCTCAAGCGTCTATATCCTATCAATGTTTAACACTTGGGGGCAATCAATGTCATATCCTATGGTCTCCAATGTATCTTAGACATATCCTATCCAATCAGAGTCCTTTAAAGCTTCATGTGAGTCAGTCAATCAGTCTCGTCTCCAGAAAGGATTTTTCATCTATAACAACGCAATTAAACTCAAACTGAAAATAATCTGTGCTTCATACTCTTATCTATGCTTACTGATTTGCATTGAGATTTTTGCATATTGTGTCCCTTCGAGCTCTTCGATGATGTCCTTTATAGGATTTAGAGAGTGATGACTGGGGGCATAATATTTTCTTTGTCTTCTGCTTGTATGTGAAAATCTAACAACTTTGGAAATTCTAGATTGAAATGGTGTTCGACTATAAGAGCCTCTATCTCGAATTGGATGGCCATGCGTACCTCAACCATTGATACCCAGAAATTCAAGGAAGTTTGATCTAACTATTATCTTTTTGAGTGAGTTCTTTCTCCTACTGTGAAACACGATCTTACCTAAGGATGTGAACGATAAAGGGTCACTACGGGTAATTCATACTAGATTTAGAATGATCTTTTGATTGTTTGATGTGTTTGCAATGCAAGGCGTACTCAGGTCATCACGACGTTTATGTTTTGATGCTTGTACAAATTTCTATATCAAAATGGACATGATATTTAGGTCATCCTAGCGTTTGTGCCTTGGTGCTTATATCTAATCCGACATTCCGAAAACAAAATCAATATTCATATATCCATGGTTTTTGACCAGTGGGTGTTGTATTGATTCTTGCGCATACAAATCGATATTCATATGTCTATGGTTTCATAGCTAGTGGGCATTGTATTGATTTATCCGATTACCTAAAAGTTCAATGATGATAACAAATCAACATATGATCAGTGAGTAGGTTCTAGGTCTTAGGTTGCATTTCATCTTGCATGTCTCTTTGCATTTTGCATCTTTGCATGATCTCACAATGACTAAATGAACTTCAAAGCTTAAACAATTCTTCATATCACATCTTCAAATCTAACAAGAGCTGAATCTCACATGAAGGTTCCTCCAATGAAGCAGCAAATAGAATCCTTTTTCGGGATCAAAATTCAAATCTGAGATCATTCATATTATCAACTACTTGCATAATCAACCTTCAATCATCACAAAAATCTAGTATTCAACTTAACTGATTATCTTACATCAAACTATCAAAATTTCAACTCGGTCAACCATGGTCAACTCATGGTCAAACTGAGTCAAACTTGGTCTTTTGGGACCTTCCAACGATGCAGAATGTGTTCTTGAATGTGTTTCACCAGACTTCTCAAATCAATTAACATAGTTCTAAACTATAACGCTGACTTTTCTTGTCAGATTTCAATTTTAATCCTGAAGGGGGCATGGTATTGCATATCATTCAAAGTCTGTAATCAAATTTGAAATCATATCTTTATGGCAATCATATCTCCCTCAGTAATCAAGACAACAATCACGTCTAGTTATTGATTCATCAAAAAGTCCTCATCGCTTGGGGAAAATCTATCATCACTTGGGGCATATCAGATTCATTGATCTATATCAATTTGGTATTCTCCTAATCTTGTAAACTGTATCAGTTTTTGCAACCATCAGATCATAGTGTTCTTTCCTTGGTTCTTTGGCAACTGAAGGATTCGGATGTGATACTTGCTAGTTCTGCTAAGACAATCGAATCTAGAACGGGTCACTCACTTCTTATCAATCCTAAGGTTCAGAATCAGGCATTTTGACACTTTTTAGCAATCATAGGTTCATCGCTACTACAGTGAACATTATCTCTGGTCATTCAGGACCTCCTATCTCAATATCTCTCAATCGGTTTCTATCTTGAGATCAGTTTATCTTTTGAATCAGTTTCATATCTTTATCAAACACAGACTATCTTTGAACCACTACGCTTCGCACAGTAATTCAAAGAGGGGCAAAATGTAATACCCCAAAAATGGGCTATATGTTCATTAACCTCCAACATCGACAAATCGAACAAAATCGACATCGAAGTCCTAACCTAAGACACATCTGAACATCATCAAATCTAATTGATTATCTTAAATTCTACATCGGGGAATATTCCTAGTAATATTCCTAATCATCATAATTATCTTTAATTTTATAATTATTTGGCAATAAATCACATTTATCCTAAAGTTTGATTAATTGAATATTTTCATATTTAATTAATTAGATTTAATATTTGCTACTTAATTGTGTAATTAAATTTAATTCTATCTATTAGTAATTGTATTATTTAATTTTGACAATAAATCTAATATCATATGAATAATTGATTAAATTCTTATTTAATTAATCAAAGCAAGTTGTCATTATTTAATAATATAGTTTTTAATAAAAGTTTGATTAAATAATTGATTAACTCATAAATTAATTATTTTATTTCAAAAAGCAGTTAAGTTGAGAATAAATCACTTTATTATTAAATTAATTCATAAATAAAACATGCACAATCATAAAAGCAGACAACTATCAATTATCAATTAAAGCTAAACTCTATTTTGAGTTAAAGCTTAGCTTTTGCATGTTTTTGTGAGTTAATTATCTTTTATTTAAAAATAACTCAAAAATCAACCTGAGTTATTTGAGTGATTTATGGCTTTTATCCATGCACCTCCAAAGCCCTGGATTTCTATAAAAATAAGGCTTTAGCTCATCTCTCAATCATCTCTCAAATTTGCATCCAAGCATCTCATATTTTTGCACAATCACGCTGGAGAATTAGAATTGAAGAATCAAAGCTCTTGCGAATTGACATCTTTGTGAGATCAATCTTATTTTTGCATTCATATTGTATATCTTTGTTAGATTAGCATTGCATATCAATTTTCAATAGCATTCATAGCATATCAATTTCATATTAGCATCGATTCATATCAGTTTTTATCATTCTTATTGCATAGAAAATATTAAAAAAAAAGCTTAATTGCATTCAATCTCATATCTAGATCAATTGCATTCAAATCCTTGATTTAGGTGTCGTCTAGGTCACTGATCTCGATTACAATCTGAGAACATCAATCTCGCACCTATTAGAAGGCAGTAAATCGCTTGGTTAGATTAGATTTCAATTTTGCACGATTTTGATTATAGCTAACCTCTAATGTTTTACTGAGTGTTGTGTCTACAGATCAGGTACAATTTTCACACACACACTAGGTATTTGAGGATCTGTTAAATCTTATATTATACGTTCCGTACTTGATTATGTAATCAAGGTACACTTGAGATACTACATGTTAAGTTTCAGTTTCAGTTACCATTGTGTTACATATGATGTTATATGATGTTTTAAAACTATTGCGAAGAAAAGTTGGTTTAGGAAACCAAAGTTGTGCTTAATGGATTGATTTAAAGACATAGTTTTAAACCAAGCAGTTTCGATGTATTATGTTTATATCATGTTAATTGGACCTACTGATGTGTGCATTGAGTGTGCAGGATAAGTTGACCATGGATCTAAATGCGAGGATCTAGTATTGGAACCTATGTTTATACCATGCATTCCAAGGTCCTCTTTAAATAAAGAGACGTGGACCTCATTGTATTGATTTTTAATTCGTAAATGTGGTTTGTATGTGTGTAATTAAATTAGATTATGTTATGTGAATAAGCCGTGTCAATTGTTTTATTAAATGTGCCAAATTTGGCAAATTATGGCTTATGTGTTGGCATGGTTAAGTATGTTTGTAATTAAGTGGGTCAACGGCCTAACTAGGATGTTACCTTAGGGTTTGGTCAACTAACCTTGGGTTGGGAAGTTTTTAAAAGTCAACCAATACCTCAAATCCATGCACAAACTTTAGGGGTAGTTTAAGAGGGTCTTTTGGGCTCCTAGAAGGTAACCGGGGTCAATTTTAGCCACCCAACTTGGTACCCTATGGGTTAGGGGTCTTTTTCAGCCATTAATAAGCCTCTTAACTCATTTATTACTCCCCTAAAGTCTCCATTTTGAAGTTGCACGAGATTGAAGAGTTGTGAGGTTTTGGTTAACCTCTCTCTTCTTCCCAAACCTACATTCAACTCCATTTATGGTGAATGAAGGCAAGTGGGAAGAAGGTGATGGAAGTTTCCTCCTCTCTCCTCATTGGTTCCTAGATTCTTGGAGGTTTTCCTATTTAGGAGAGGCCTTGGGCTAAGTTTTAGTTGATCACCCACTCTCTAGATTTGGAGACCAGAATTGTTGGAAAGCTTAGGAGAAAGCTAGCATCAAAGGGAGTCAAGTTTTCAGATACTCAACACACTTGGAGAAAGGTTGGGCCTTGTGATATTTTTGTTACTTATGTTTTTGTGTTCTTCAGCTTGGACCTCCATTAATGGAGTCCATGGTTTTTTATCCAGGTTTTAGTTTCAAATTTTAAGTTTTAAAATTATTTTTTTTTCCTTTTTGTGAATTCAATTTGGGATGGGTCTTCAAGGTTTACTCACCCTAGGGAGGGTGGAGTAACCTTGATGGGGGTAGTAGGAAGTAGACCCAGGATGTGCAGAGTCTCCCATGTGTGGAGGGATAAACATGGGGCTCCACGATACCCATGATGCCAATCATAGCCTATGGGCACCTAGGGGCCATAAGGAGATTGAGACCGTATCTCTTGGAGATGGTCTACCCAAGTCCATGTGTGGCTTGGGATGTTTTATCATGTTGTGGCTTCTCCTCCAGGTAGTCCACCTCTACCCCTTTTTCAGTTAGACGTCAAGGAGGTCTCCCTATTGTTAAAACCTTGTTGGGAAATATGTTTGAGTGTCTTCTGGTTTTTGGATGTTTTCCTACTTGCATAAATGTCTGTTTGTTATCCCGTTTCAATTTGGATCCCCTAGCTCGGGGGTGGCCTTGTAAAGGCCCAGGTTGGGAGGTGAGCCTCTGTGGTCAACCTCACTCTATCTGGTACCCAGCTGGATATAGGAGCTGGTAATATTGTTGAGTTTGAAATTCAAAATTGTAAAATTTGTTGTAACCTTGCATTTCAAGTTATGTTTGAAATTCGGAAATCGGGGATTTCCTTGTAAATCATACATTTTAAATTTGTAAATTTTATTATTATTTAATGTATTGAAAATGAAATTATGGATTAAATTTTGGGTTTAATGGATTATGAAGCAATTTGGACATTTAAATATCATTTTAATTAGACAAACTCCATGATTGTCTATGGCATCATTATGCATATTATAGATTATAGTGTTATAAGGTATATTCAAATTCAATAGTATTGAATTATCTTAATCTTACTTGTATTATGATAATTTAAATAAATAAATTATAATGTTATATTGTGAAATGTTATTTTAAATTTATATTTTGTACTTAGAAAATTTCTTGAAAATTATCAAAAAATAAAAAGGCCTAAATCAAAATTTTGATTCCTACAAATTGTTTAGCAGCTTAATATGAATGCAATTATGTAATTTAATTTTAAAAATAAATTCTCTACATGCTTGCTGTTTTGAAATTTAGGAAATTAAATTTACACCAGCAATTATTAAAAAAAAAAGAATATAATAAGGGTGTTATTATTATTAAGTATTCGGTGTTTCAAGTATATTAGATAAATTGAATTTTATCAAGATTAAATTGTATTTAGTAAAGTCTAAGTCATTATAGGGAACTTAAACTTATTTTTAGATAGATTTTGTTTTAGAATTAAATTTAGCTTTTATTTACATTTAAATTAGAATTAGTAACTCCTAATTCATTCTAGACATTTCAATGTTAAGATTGGGTTAAACCTATTAAAGAATTTATTTTAGCTTATTATTTTTTTTAAAACATTTGAACACATTAGCTTAAACAAATTAGATTAAAATATTGTAATGTTCAGATTATGATGTGTTGCATTAGATTTATTTCTCAATACTTTGTAACTATGTAAATGGGACAATTATATATTTGGAGTTAATTAATTAGAATATCGAACTTTTAGGATAACTCTAACTATTCAACTAGGGAACATTATAGTCATCTTAGGGTTTTATTTCTTCTTCCTTTAGTCAAACCTCAAGTCAATTTGACCTTAATGGTCATGTTGACCATTTTGTGCATAGTTGACTTTTTGGTCAACCCTTGGTCAAACCTAGGGCATTAGCCTTGGTTTGCATACACAAATAGTCTATGTTATGTTTTAAACCTTAGTAGATCATCATTGGTCATATTTGGGCATAGTTGACTTTTGGTCAACCATTGGTCAAACCTAGGTCAAACACCTTGATTTGCATGCCCAAGTATTTTTCATTAATTTTTGAACCTTTTTTAACTTTGTGGCACGTTGTTCGATACATGGTTGACTTTTTGGTCAACTCTAGTTGACTTTAGTCAACTATCTCAATTTGCATGCTAGTCGAAGCATGCAGTTTAGGAAACCCTATAGGTTAGCTTGGAAGTTGTTTGGTGAAGTTTGACTTTTGGTCAAACTTGGTCAAACTTGGTCAACCTTCTCTGGTTTGACCCTTGTGATCAAGTCTCTAATCAATTAGACCTTAACAGACTTGTTGGTTGTCATATTACATAGTTGACATTTTAGTCAAACCTTGGTCAAATGCCTCGATTTATGTGCCCAAGTATTCTTAGATGCATTTTATTTCATTTTAGCTTGGTTGTGCATATTTCAGTGATGGTTGACTCTTGGTCAACTCTGGTTAACTTTTAGTCAACTATCTTGATTTACGTGTCAGTCGAAGCTAATAGTCTAGGGAACCTTTTAGCTTTGTTTGGAGCTGTTTGATGAAGTTTGGCTTTTGGTCAAACTTGGTCAACTTGGTCAACTTTCTATGGTTTGACCTTTGGGGTTTTGTCAGACCCTTCGATATTATCAATTGTTTTGTTTTTTTTTCCTCTCTACACCATTTTGCGTAAACATAAGATCTTGTGCTAGTTAGTGTACTCTTCTTAGTTGCATAAGAGTGATTATTGGTAGATAGTTAGTAGGTTTTAAAAAAAATTGTAGTTGTGTTTTGCTCAACTTTTGGGCATGATATTTTGGTATCAGAGCATAGTTTCAACACTTGAGACCTTGAACCATTACGTTTCTCATTAAACGCTTTGCATCAAGCTATAAAAGAAACCTGAAAGGAGAAGGATATTGTTTCAGCTATAATGATTATTTTAATACTTAGGTATGATTTGTGATGGAAAATTGCTCGATGAGTGTATGTTGGGTATGTTCTCTAAGATTGGTGAGGAGTGGTGTCCTTAGTATTCAGTGGTGGTTCTCCCTCTTACGTGACTAAGCTCTGTCATAATGTTTGTGATTGGTTCTTTTGACTTCCTTCTTTTTGTTTCTTTTAAAGTGGATCTTTCCACATGTTGTGTAAGCTAGAATTTTATTTATTTGGTTATTTCCTTTGTGTGGGAGTTAGTCACAAAAAAAAATAAAAAATTGTTTCTCTGTGTCAGTTGACATGTTTAATTATTGTTGAATTGAGCTCATTTTTTAATTTATTGATGGAATTCACAATTTCCCCATTTGAGTTTACTTTTTGATCTTGGTGACTATCCCAATGTCCTTATTCTCTTATTGCTAGCTAGTCATATGTCTATGACTCTAACATTGTGGACCAATGATAGTACGAAAAGGGGGAGAACCAAAGAGAACATACTATGTTGTGCCTATGTTTTAGTTAGGATGTGGTATAGGATTTTCATTCTACTTAATCATGTTGACCATACGCTTGGAATTTTAGAGGTATCCTATTTGGAAGAAATCTTTCTTGTATGATAAATCTTTTGGGGTGTATCCCCTAATACACTAGAATAGGGTGCAGTAATTCTCTAAAAAGTACAATTTTGGAAAGAGGATTTTGGTTCCTCATTCTAAGTTGATGACTTGGAACCTCTTGGTGTTTTAACCCTAGCGATATCTTAGAGGATAGTGTCTTCTATTAGGTGCCTCATGGTGAAGTATTTAGGGTGTGGTTACACCTTAAGTGGAGAGGATCATGATCATATTTGTTTTTCTAGCATGTGAATAACATGAATTAGAGTTGTCAATGCTCTCTTATATATATTGGATCCCTTCTAAAGTTGTCTGATCGAGTGGTAGTAAACTTTTATGTTGGGTTGGCTTGATGGTTTTTGGGGTGAGCCTAGTCCTTATTGGAGGGAAGATGTAGAGCTTCCCTGGTTCCTCTTTTGTATTTAACACCCCAAAGTGTGTGGAATGAACTTGTATCTCAATGGATTGGTTATATGATCACAAGGCCAAGCTAGATTGTTGTAAGAAGTTGATCAAGTGCTTGGATGATGATGGAAATGCTACTATGATTTCAAAAATCCAAAGGCTAGTATCTCTCTGAATGATCTTCATTATGCATCTTAATTGAGGCATGTGGAAGGGATGTTAGTTGTTTTCTATCACCATTAGCGATAGGGAAGATGAGGCAAAATAAGAAACCTCATTGGATGACCATCCCATACTACAAGAGTATGCATATGTGTTTCCCTCAGAACTACTTGGTATGCCACCTCATAGGGTAGTAGATTTTCATATAGATCTTGTTCCAGGAGCAGAACCAGTTTCCAGAGCACCTTACAAGGTGACCACTAATGAGCTTAATGAGCTCAAGATACAGCTTGAGAAACTGTTAGAGAAGGGACACATTCATCCTAGTGTTTCTCCTTGGGGTGCACCTATGATCTTCATGAAGAAGAAAGACAGATCCCTTAGGTTGTGTATGGATTACCGATAGTTGAACAAGGTAACCATCAAGAATCGGTATCCACTTCCTAGGATCGATGACCTGTTTGATCAACTTTAGGGTGCTAGAGTGTTCTCTAAGATCGACCTTAAGTCAGGGTATCACCAGTTGAGGATAGTGGATAGTGATATCCACAAGACTGCATTTCGCACCAGATATGGCCACTATGAGTTCACCATGGTTCCATTCAGTCTTACAAATGCTCTAGTTGTATTCATGAGTCTTATGAATGGAGTATTTCATACCTTCCTTGACCAGTTTGTGGTGGTATTCCTTGACAATATCTTGATCTATTCGAAGAATGAGAGAGAGCATGAAGAGCACCTGAGACAAGTATTGCAGTGCCTTAGAGATAATCAGCTTTATGGCAGCTTGTCAAAATGTGCCTTTTTTAGATCAGAGGTCAAGTATTTAGGCCATGTGATATCTGGCAATGGGATCTCAGTAGACCCATCAAAGATTGAAGCTATTATGAATTGGCCAGCACCTACCTCAGTGACTGAGGTGAGAAGCTTCATGGGTTTAGCCGGTTATTACAAACAATTTGTTGAAGGGTTCTTTCGGATGGCACACCCTATTACTTCTCTCCAGTGAAAGGGAAAGAAGTTTGAGTGGACTGAGAAGTGTGAATGAGCTTTCGAGGAGCTCAAAAGAGCATTGACCAGTGCACCCATTCTTGTTGTGCCAGAGCCTTCAACAGAGTTTGTAGTTTGCACAGATGCTTCCTTAGATGGTTTAGGGGCAGTCCTTATGCAGGATGGATGAGCTATAGCATATGAGTCTAGGAAACTAAAGACTCACGAGCTCAACTATCCTACCCATGATCTTGAACTTGCAGCAGTGGTGCATGCTTTAGTGAGATGGCGACACTTTCTTTTAGGACATCTCTTTGAACTTCATTCAGACCATCAAAGTCTAAAATACATCTTCACTCAGCTGAACCTTAATGCTAGGGAACAAAGATGGATGGAGTTCTTGTGTGAATATGATTTTGATGTTCACTACATCAAAGGGAAAGAGAACGTTGTCGCAGATGCCTTGAGTAGGAGACGACATGAGATTTCTTCTATGTCTACAGGCACAGATTTGAGAGATCGTATTCTTCATCACTTGCATGACGATGAGTTATATGCCGAAGTGAGTGAGATGATTCGATCTCAGAGACCCCTTGAAGGGAAGTATGCAGATTTTTCCTTAGAGTCAGATGGACTTTTACATCATAGAGGACGCATCTACTTACCTTCTTCCAGAGGATTGTGAGAGTTTGTCATGCTAGAAGCCCATAAAGCCCCTTATGCAGCACATCCCAAAGTGAAGAAGATGCATGCTGATTTGAGACAGTTATACCATTGGCCAGGCATGAGAATGCAGATTGCTGAGTTGGTAGCTAGGTGTCTTGAATGCTAGAGGGTGAAGGCGGAACACCAACATCCAGCTGGTCTACTTCAACCTCATGAGATACCATTGTGGAAATGGGACACCATATCTATGGACTTCATTGTTGGTCTACCTATGTCATCTCGTCGTCATGATGCCATCATGGTGACAGTTGACAAGTTGACCAAGGTGGCTCATTTTTCACCAGTTTGTACTACCTTCACTACACCATCTGTGGCACAAGTGTTCTTGCGAGATATTGTCAAACTGCATCGCGTACCTCGTAAGATCATCTCAGATAGAGATTCTCTCTTCACTTCATCCTTTTGGAGAGAACTTCAGGCAGCATTGGGCACTAGGCTCAACTTCAATACAGCCTACCATCCTGAGATAGATGGACAGACCGAGAGGGTCAATCAAGTGTTAGAAGACATGCTTCACATGTATGTTATGGACCATCAGACCCGGTGGGAGGAATACCTACACTTAGTGGAGTTTGCTTATAACAATGGGCATCATACATCCTTGGGTATGCCTCCGTACTAGGCTCTTTATGGTAGACTATGCAGGACACCGCTCAGTTGGGATAGGATCGAGGATAGAGTTTCTATTGGTCCTAAGTTAGTTAGAGATATGGAGTAGCAGGTGACCTTGATTAGGAAGCATCTTGGAGAGGCTCAAGATAGACAGAAGAAGTATGCCGATGTGAAGAGGATCGATTGAACTTACTTAGTGGGAGATAGGGTCTTTTTGAGAGTGCGACCGCATAAGATTCCAATCCATTTTGGAAAAGGCTCTAAGCTAGCACCTCATTTTGTTGGACCTTCTGAGATCCTTGAGAGGATAGGACCAATTTCTTACCGTTTAGCTTTGCCACCTAGCCTATCACGCATCCATGATGTGTTTCATGATTCAGTTTTGTGAAAGTATGTTTATGATGAATCTCATGTGATAGATTGGGATGCTTTGCAGGTAGAGTCAGATGGACAGCTGGCACTGGAGCCCATTCGTATTTTAGCCCGACGGACCCTGGCACTTCGAGGTAGGGTGCTGGACTAGGTTAAGGTCCAGTGGGATTGTTATGACAAGGTCACAGCTTCATGGGAGGATGCAGCACAGATGAGGTCACAGTATCCTCACCTCTTTGATGAACTCTAGGAGGAGGTTCATGCCTAGAGGGGGTGGATGTGAGACCAACGAGACACTCATACTATTACTATTATATTTTCCATGCTTTCAGTACTTATTTTACAGCCATACTAGACTTTTGAGACACCTAAGTATTTGAGGATCTCTTGAATCCTATATTATATGTTCGGTACCTGATTATGTAATCAGGGTACACTCGAGATACTACATGTTATGTTTCAGTTTCAGTTATGATTATGTTACATATGATGTTATATGATGTTTTAAAACTATTACGAAGAAAATTTGGTTTAGGAAACCAAAGTTGTGCTTAATGGATTGATTTAAGGACATAGTTTTAAACCAAGCAGTTTTGAAGTATTATGTTTATATCATGTTAATTGGACCTACTGATGTGTGCATTGAGTGTGCAGGATAAGTTGACCATGGATCTAAATGCGGGGATCCAGTATTGGAACCTATGTTTATACCATGCATTCCAAGGTCCTCTTTAAATAAAGAGACGTGGACCTCGTTGTATTATTTTTGAATTCATAAATGTGGTTTGTATGTGTGTAATTAAATTAGATTATGTTATGTGAATAAGTCATGTCAATTGTTTTATTAAATGTGCCAAATTTGGCAAATTGTGGCTTATGTGTTGGCATGGTTAAGTATGTTTGTAATTAAGTGGGTCAAGGGCCTAACTAGGATGTTACCTTAGGGTTTGGTCAACTAACTTTGGGTTGGGAAGTTTCTAGAAGTCAACCAATACCTCAAATCCGTGCACAAACTTTAGGGGTAGTTTAAGAGGGTCCTTTGGGCTCCTAGAAGGTAACCAGGGTCAATTTTAGCCTCCCAACTTGGTACCCTATGGGTTAGGGGTCTTTTTCAGCCATTAATAAGCCTCTTAACTCATTTATTACTCCCCTAAAGTCTCCATTTTGAAGTTGCACGAGATTGAAGAGTTGTGAGGTTTTGGTTAACCTCTCTCTTCTTCCCAAACTTGCATTCAACTCCATTTATGGTGAATGAAGGCAAGTGGGAAGAAGGTGATGGAAGTTTCCTCCTCTCTCCTCATTGGTTCCTAGATTCTTGGAGGTTTGCCTATTTAGGAGAGGCCTTGGACTAAGTTTTAGTTGATCACCCACTCTCTAGATTTGGAGACCAGAATTGTTGGAAAGCTTAGGAGAAAGCTAGCATCAAAGGGAGTCAAGTTTTCAGATACTCAACACACTTGGAGAAAGGTTGGGCCTTGTGATATTTTTGTTACTTATGTTTTTTGTTCTTGAGCTTGGACCTCCATTAATGGAGTCCATGGCTTTTTATCCAGGTTTTAGTTTCAAATTTTAAGTTTTAAAAATGTTTTTTTTTTCCTTTCTCTGAATTCAATTTGGGATGGGTCTTCAAGGTTTACTCAGCCTAAGGAGGGTGGAGTAACCTTGAAGGGGGTAGTAGGAAGTAAACCCAGGATGTGCAGAGTCTCCCATGGGTGGAGGGATAAACATGGGGTTCCACGATACCTATGATGCCAATCATAGCCTACGGGCACCTGGGGGCCATAAGGAGATTGAGACCGTATCTCTTGGAGATGGTCTACCCAAGTCCATGTGTGGCTTGGGATGTTTTATCATGTTGTGGCTTCTCCTCCTGGTAGTCCACCTCTACCCCGTTTTCAGTTAGACCTCAAGGAGGTCTCCCTATTATTAAAACCTTGTTGGGAAATATGTTTGAGTGTCTTTTGGTTTTTGGATGTTTTCCTACTTGCATAAATGTCTGTTTGTTATCCCGTTTCAATTTGGATCCCCTAGCTCGGGGGTGGCCTTGTAAAGGCCTAGGTTGGGAGGTGAGCCTCCGTAGTCAACCTCACTCTATCCGGTACCCAGCTGGATATAGGAGCTGGTAATATTGTTGAGTTTGAAATTCAAAATTGTAAAATTTTTTGTAACTTTGCATTTCAAGTTATGTTTGAAGTTCGAAAATTGGGGATTTCCTTGTAAATCATACATTTTAAATTTGTAAATTTTATTGTTATTTAATGTATTGAAAATGAAATTATGGATTAAATTTTGGGTTTAATGGATTATGAAGCAATTTGGACATTAAAATGTCATTTTAATTGGACAAACTCCATGATTGTCTATGGCATCATTATGCATATTATAGATTATAGTGTTATAAGGTATATTCAAATTTGATAGTATTGAATTATCTTAATCTTACTTGTATTACGATAATTTAAATAAATAAATTATAATGTTATATTGTGAAATGTTATTTTAAATTTATATTTTGTACTTAGAAAATTTCTTGAAAATTATCAAAAAATAAAAAGGCCTAAATCAAAATTTTGATTCCTACAAATTGTTTAGCCGCTTAATATGAATGCAATTATGTAATTTAATTTTAAAAATAAATTCTCTACATACTTGCTGTTTTGAAATTTAGGAAATTAAATTTACACCAGCAATTATAAAAAAGAAGAAGAATATAATAAGGGTGTTATTATTATTAAGCATTCGGTGTTTCAAGTATATTAGATAAATTGAATTTTATCAAGATTAAATTGTATTTAGTAAAGTCTAAGTCATTATAGGGAACTTAAACTTATTTTTAGATAGATTTTGTTTTAGAATTAAATTCAACTTTTATTTACATTTAAATTAGAATTAGTAACTCCTAATTCATTCTAGACGTTTCAATGTTAAGATTGGGTTAAACCTATTTAAGAACTTATTTTAGCTTATTATTTTTTTTTAAACACTTGAACACATTGGCTTAAACAAATTAGATTGAAATATTGTAATGTTCAAATTATGATGTGTTGCATTAGATTTATTTCTCAATACTTTGTAACTATGTAAATGGGACAATTATATATTTGGAGTTAATTAATTAGAATATCGAACTTTTAGGATAACTCTAACTATTCAACTAGGGAACGTTATAGTCATCTTAGGGTTTTATTTCTTCTTCCTTTAGTCAAACCTCAAGTCAATTTGACCTTAATGGTCATGTTGACCATTTTGTGCATAGTTGACTTTTTGGTCAACCCTTGGTCAAACCTAGGGCATTAGCCTTGGTTTGCATGCACAAATAGTCTATGTTATGTTTTAAACCTTAGTAGATCATCGTTGGTCATATTTGGGCATAGTTGACTTTTGGTCAACCATTGGTCAAACCTAGGTCAAACACCTTGATTTGCGTGCCGAAGTATTTTTCATTAATTTTTGAACCTTTTTAACTTTGTGGCACGTTGTTTGATACATGGTTGACTTTTTGGTCAATTCTAGTTGACTTTAGTTAATTATCTCAATTTGCATGCTAGTTGAAGCATGCAGTTTAGGAAACCCTATAGGATAGCTTGGAAGCTGTTCGGTGAAGTTTAACTTTTGGTGAAACTTGGTCAAATTTGGTCAACCTTCTCTGGTTTGACCCTTGTGATGAAGTCTCTAATCAATTGGACCTTAACAGACTTGTTGGTTGTCATATTACATAGTTGACTTTTTAGTCAAACCTTGGTCAAATGCCTCGATTTATGTGCCCAAGTATTCTTAGATGCATTTTATTTCCTTTTAGCTTGGTTGTGCATATTTCAGTGATGGTTGAATTTTGGTCAACTTTGGTTGACTTTTAGTCAACTATCTTGATTTACATGTCAGTTGAAGCTAATGGTCTAGGGAGCCTTTTAGCTTTGTTTGGAGTTGTTTGATGAAGTTTGGCTTTTGGTCAAACTTGGTCAACTTGGTCAACCTTCTATGGTTTGACCTTTGGGGTTTTGTCAAACCCTTCGATATTATCAGTTGTTTATTTTTTTTTTCTCTCCACCATTTTGCGTAAACATAAGATCTTGTGCTAGTTAATGTACTCTTCTTAGTTGCATAAGAGTGATTATTGGTAGATAGCTAGTAGGTTTTAAAAAAATTTGTAGTTGTGTTTTGCTCAACTTTTGGGCATGACATTTTCAACATATTATTATCATTCTATTTCATTGTTGTAAGCATGCCATTGGTTCAGTTTTGTAATTTTTGTTTTGTGTTAAAGTTTGGAATAGCTTGTACAAGGGTGAAAGTACTTTTGATCATTTTGGTCGTGACTATTCCTATACACAATTAGGAAATGTAACTATCTAATGATTATATGTAATGTTGAATGGATTAAATGCTTTATTCTTGGTAGAAGTGAATGGAAGGAATAGTGTTGGTGTTAGGTTTCATTTATTATTGAATTCAATGGTTTCCAAGATGTGTTGAGGAGTTTGCACCTTGTTTAATGTTAACTGTTCCTGCACAATCCACTCATAAAACAATGAAATGCTATGTGGAAGGGATGGTTGATAGTGTTCCTTGAGGGAAGGGGGATTGAGAAAGACTTGTTATCATTGTATTGTGTATTTCCAATATGATTGGATGCAGGGCAGACCAGAAGAATGAAGGATTACTCATTGATTGCATGATAACCCAATTTTGAAGGGTCACTGGTTGAGGGGATAGTCAAGGTCTATTTGATTGGGCCATTGGAGGACCCTATTTCTTTGTATTAATTTCTATTCAAATTGGATGCATAGATTTCTTATGAATTATTGGCTCCTATGTATCCTGCAACTGCATTTATAAATCTGCATATACTTCTCTAGGGTTGTAAGCCACTTAGGGATCAAAATAGATAAAATAAATCAAAATCATTTTTTGTCATGTTTCCTTTTAACAAAGTCTCAACTATCAATGATACAATAGATTTAATGCCCTAAGCTATCAATACAAATGGCACCTAGATAGAAGCTCACTGACTATCCATTTGATAACCACAGTCAACATTTCAAAATAGTGAATCAATATCCTTGAACATAAGTACCAATGACATCAAATAATGGAGTTAAAGCATGGGATAGGGCACACCACCAATAGAATGTGGTCATTTTAAAGAGCATCTCAGAAATATACAATGGTCATGCCAGTAATAAAAGCAAACGTGAACCCAAACATTTCAAGATAGTGAATGTTAAATGTAAAATATATATCTCATCTATAGTAATCAAAAGAAAGGACATGAAACTAAGGAGATTTACCAATCCAAAACTATAAATGAATAGAAAACATGATTGGTACCTTATGAGTTGGTTTTTGAGGTGCACGATCTTCATCAATCTACTCAGAAGATTACCCATCTTCACTGCTACTAGTTTCTTGTTTACCAATTTGTTTGGAAAAATGCATTCAACACAAAAAATAAATTTACAAAACTGAACCAATGGCATGTTTACAACAAAGGTCTTATAGAAATCCCAACAATTCTTAAACATACTTTATTTGATATGATGAATTCTTAAACAATTAAGGTTGAAGTAGACATAGTTATCACATAGTTTTTTTTTGTGGTACAAGGAAGATTTGGCTAGGTCAAATCTTCCTTCGTGCTAGCAGTCTATAGAATTAGACCTTTATTAACAATTCATCATATCAGATTAAGTATGTTTAAGAATTGTTGGGACTGGTCCTTTGGCGTGTATTAAACATAATAGAATTTTTAGCATATTATTATCATTCTATTTCTTTTGTTGTAAACATGCCATTGGTTCAGTCTTGTAAATTTTTTTTTGTGTGAAATACATTTTTCCAAACCAATTGTTAAACAAGAAAGCAGTAGCAGTGAGGAGGGGTCTTCTTTTGAGCAGATTGATGGAGATTGTGCACCTCAAAAACCAATTCATAAGGTACCAATCATGTTTTCTATTCACTTATATTTTTGGATTGGTAAATCTCCTTAGTTTCATGTCCTTTCTTTTTATTACTATGGATGAGATATATATCTTACATTTAACGTTCATCTTTTTTTTGTCAAGTTGAAAGGGTAAGAAATGAGTTTGGTGTTTCCGGTTTATTTTAAAATTTGATTTGGTAAAATCCTTACAAAACACACTACATGTTCTAAAATGTAAATAAGTTGAATGTTAAATGTAAGATATATATCTCATCCATAGTAATCAAAAGAAAGGACATAAAACTAAGGAGATTTTCCAATCCAAAAATATAAGCGAATAGAAAACATGATTGGTACCTTATGAATTGGTTTTTGAGGTGCACGATCTTCATCAATCTCCTCAAAAGAAGACCCCTCCTCATGAAAAATGCATTTAACAAAAATTTTTTTTTACAAAATTGAACCAAAGACATGTTTACAACAAAGGTCTAATAGAACTCCCAACAATTCTTAAACATACTTTATCTGATATGATGAATTCTTAAACAATTAAGGTTGGAGTAGACATAGTTATCACACAATTTTTTGTGTGGTACAAGGAAGATTTGGCTAGGTCAAATCTTCCTTTGTGCTAGCAGTCTACAGAATTAGACCTTTATTAATAATTTATCATGTCAAATAAAGTATGTTTAAGAATTTTTGGGACTGATCCTTTGGCGTGTATTAAATAGAATAGAATTTTTAGCATATTATTATCATTCTATTTCTTTGTTGTAAACATTGCATTGGTTCATTTTTTTAATCTCACTATTGTATGAGTGGATTGTGTATGAACAATTAACATTAAACAAGGAGAAACTCCTCAACACATCTTGGAAACCATTGAATTCAATAATAAATGAAACCTAACACCAAAACTATGTTAGAAATGAATTTTGAATATATCCTATGGGAATATTAGCAGCCATTTTGTAGCAATTATTGTTGCATTCATGACTATGATTTTAATTGATGTCAACACAGTGATCTATTGAAGATTAGCAGAGGAGAAGACAATGTTTGGATTAGCACACATGTGATATTAGAAATCAAGCTATGCAATGTTGAGGACTTACTCTATGATATGTTATATGTTCATGGTTAAGAGCACAAATAGTAATTCATTTATTCATGGAAGTTATGAGCATTTCAGTGGAAGAGGTATTTAGGCAGTGTTCCTGAGTAGTAGTTTGTGGAAATCAGGTGATATCTCCTAATTAGGATGGAATCTAGCTATGTGCAGTTAGAGAGTAGTTGAAGACATGTTGATAGTGATGTGGATGATAGTGAAAACTTTGAGGTCACATGAGTGAAGAGTTATTCTAGTTGGAAGCCAACAGTTTTGTGTAATTTTGATGTAATGTGTGGAAAATTTTATTTTGTAATTTGGTTGCTAACTCATTTGTAATTACTTGAGTGTGGTATAAAGGAAGGAATGTTTTCCTTGTTGTAATGAAGAAATTTAAGAGTGAATGAAATTGTTAAAGCAAATTTGTGGAAAGAGTATATGCGAGGTACAGAGATCTAAAACTAAGATCTGGTGTAGTAGTGAGTGTGGTTTGGCACAGTCAGAGAAGAGGTAACATATTGTTGAGATCAGTAATATTTTAATATGATTCATATGTACTAAATTTATTTCATAAGAATCCTAATAGAGTCCATCCTTTCACAAGGAATATTCATATTAGTGCATCTTTTCTGGGAATCATTCCCACCGAGGTTTACTCTTTGATCAAGAGGTTCCCTAGTCAACATATCTTGTGTCATTATGTTATTATGTATGAATATCTTTTTATGGTTGTTGGTTACATTGCTTATATGGTTAAAATCTATTGAAGTTGATAAAGGTTATAATTATTTGATAACTGATTCACCCCCCCCCCCCTCTTAGTTATCTTGGTAGACTTTACTTTATAACAATTGGTATCAGAGCAATAGGTCCTTGAAAGAAAAGTTGAATAGCTTAAGGAGATCTAAGGTGAATTTCAAGAAAGAAATCCCTACGTTTGATGGAGTGAATTTTGATAGCTGGAAAGAAAAGATGAAGACACATCTACTGTGTTTAGGACTAGGTTATTGGTTGATTACTAAGAATGAGAAGACTATCATTGATGAGGATAATATTGAAATATGTACTAATGATGAAAGAGATCTATTCATGTGTAACATACTTGCAAGAGAAGGAATTTTGTTAGCCCTCCTAGAAAATGAGTACAGATAGGTAAAATATTTGAAAACATCTCATGAAATTTAGTTAGCTTTACAGTCTACTTTTGAAGGTGATGAACATGCAAAGATAGTTAGATTACATAATTGGATATGTCCTTTTGAAGATATAAAAATGATGGAAGATGAATCTATTAGAGGCTATATTGGTAGAATGTCAAAGATTGTTACAGGTATAAAATCTTGTGGAGGAACAAAGATAGAGAATGAAGTGATATGGAAAATTTTGAGGACATTGACTCTTGCATTTAAGTAGAAAACACAGATGATTGAACAATTTATACCTTGTACTACAAAATTTACAAGAGAGACTCTTCTTGGAAGATTGGAAGAAGCATAAATGAACCTGAGGTTATCATTAGACTTACCTAGAATGGAGATAGCATTCAGTGCTCTTAGTGTTCACCCTACTTTGTCAAGAAGCATCAGTGTGAGAGGAGATTATGTTGGCAGCAGTAGATCTAGAAATAAAGAAGAGAGGAAGATTGAAGAAGGTATTTCCTTTCTTGTGAAGAGAGAACCAGATGGTAAGAAAATTTTTAAATTTTGGACATGTCAAGAATATGGTCATTTTGAATCTAAATGTCCTAAGAGAGTTAAGAAGTACATAAACAATTTTAAGCCTAGAAGATCTAAGGAATGTTATTATGCTAATGATGAAGAACTTGAAGCTATTATAGAGAGAACCTTAAGTGAAAGTGATACTGAGAATAATGATGATATAGGATTTGTAGCAATTAAAGAAGAAAATCCTAAATCAAAGGTTAAGGAAGAAAAAGCTCTAGTTTCTCAAGTTGAAAACAAATCTAATTGGATTATAGATAGTGGTTGTTCACATCATATGACTGGAGACATGAAAAAGTTCATAAAGTTTAACAATTATGATGGAGTAGTTGTTAGAGTTGGAAACAATGCACCTTGTTTGATTAAAGGTATAAGAGCTATTACTCTTGATGGAAAGACTAATACTGATGATGTTTACTTTGTGGATGGTTTGAAACATAATCTTTTGAGTGTTGGATAGTTACTTAATAAGGGATATCAAGTTTGGTTTACTGAGAAAACTTGTGTGATAAAAGACAAAGATGGAAATTTGATTGGTACTGGATCTAGAACTAGAGGTAATGTATTTCAGTTGAATCCTACTCAGATGACATGTTTGATTACTAAGATTGATGACAGTTGGTTATGGCATAGAATATTTTGTCATATAAATTTTGATAACATTGTGAAAGTGAGTACTACTCTTGTAGTAAGAGATTTGCCTAAAATTATGAAGCCTACTAACATGATGTGCAAGGAATGTGTGATGGCTAAACAAAAGAGAAGATTATTTTCCAAAAAGAAGTTTACATCAGCAGAGAAGTTGGAGATTGTTCATACAGACTTGAGTAGTCCTACAAGGACTAGAGGATTCTATGTAGAAAGGTATTTTATGATTCTTGTTGATGACTTTACAAGAATGTTGTGGATTGCATTTCTTAAAGAAAAATCTAAAGCATTTGATAAGTTTAAGATCATTAAGAATAAAGTTGAGAATGAATATGGAATGAAGATTAAATTTTTGAGATCAGATAGAGATGGAGAATTTACTTCTAGATAATTTAACACCTTTTGTGAAGTGAATGGTATTAAGAGACAGTTTTCAACTCCTAGGACACTTGAACAAAATGGTATTGTAGAAAGAAGAAGTAGATCAGTAACTTAAGTAGTAAGAGCTATGTTATTTGAGAATGACTTAGCAAAGATATTTTGGAGAGAAGCAGTGAACATAGTAGTATATACAATGAACAGAGTACAGATCATAGTAGACATAGACAAGACACCCTATGAACTATGGTTTGGAAATGCATCCTCAGTTAAGTATTTTAGAATTTTTGGAAGAAAATGTTATATAAAGATAGATGATGACATTGGAAAGTTTGATCCTAGAAGTGATGAAGGTATATTTCTTGGATATTATTTGAAAAGAAAAGCTTATAGATGTTACAATAAGAGAAATAAGACTATTGTTTAGAGTGCAAATGTTAAAGTTGATGAAAAGTTCAAAATTTAGGAAAGAATGCTTGATTATGAATCAGATGAAGGAACTCATCCTAGATCTAACATTGAGACTACTAAATTATTCTATGAAAGTGACAGTGATTTGTTGAATTAAAGCCATAGTGAGATCATTGAAGAACTGACACCTAAAGTGAGATCTGAGATAGTGACACCTAACAAGAATTTATCAAGGAATCATCCTATTAAGTAGATTATTGGAAGCATAGATAGAGGAGTTCTAGCTCAAAATAAGGTACACGAACAGTTATGTTTGATTTATCAAATTGAACCTAAATCTACTAGTGAAGCTTCTGAAGATGAACATTGGATTAAAGCTATGAAAGAAGAACTAGATCAGATTGAAAAGAACAAAACATGGGAATTAGTCCCTAGACTTAAAGATAAGAATGTTATAGGAACAAAATGGGTATTTAGAAACAAGATGAATGAACAAGGAGAAGTAGTAAGGAACAAAGAAAGATTGGTATGTAAAGGATACTCATGGCAAGAAGGAATTGACTATGAAGAAACTTTTTCACTAGTAGCAAGAATTGAAGCAGTAAGAATGTTTTTGGCTTATGCAGCTTACACGAAGTTCAAAGTATATTAGATGGATGTAAAGTTAACATTTCTGAATGGAGAGTTGGAAGAAGTCTACATTGAGCAGCCTAAAGGTTTTCCTTTAACTCAAGAAGGAGACATGTTATGTAAATTGAAGAAAGCTTTATGTGGACTAAAGAAAGCACCTAGAACTTGGTATGCAAGATTGGACAAGTATTTGATAAAATTAGGATTTACAAAAGGAACAACTGATAGCAACCTGTACACAAAAGAAATTGAAAATGGTTTTTTGGTTGTAGTTATTTTTGTTGATGATATCATTTTTGGAGGAGAAGATGAAGCTAGTGATACATTTGTGGATGAAATGAAGATTGAATTTGAAATGAGTATGATTGGTGAAATGAAATATTTTTTGGGATTGTAGATAACAGAGAACAATGATGGTATCTTTGTAAGTCAGACAAAGTACTTGAATGATTTATTAAAGAGATTTGGAATGGAGAACTATAAACCAGTTGGAACACCTATGGTAACTAGACATAAGTTATCTAGCATAGATAAGACTCCTATAGTGGAACAAAAGAAGTACAGATCTATGATTGGAGGATTGTAGTACTTGACACATACAAAACCTGATACAACACATTTAGTTGGAATTGTGGCAAGATTTCAAGCTGAACCTAGAGAATCACATTATGGAGCAGTGAAGAGGATACTGAGATATTTAAGAGGCACAATTGAGTATGGATTGTGGTATGAAAAATCTCATGATTTTACCCTATGTGCATATACATATGCTGATTGGGGAGGTAGTGTTGATGATAAAAAGAGCTCCAGTGGTAGAGCATTTTTCCATGGAGGAAGATTGGTTTCTTGGCTAAGCAAGAAGAATAATTATATTTCAAAAAGCACAGCAGAAGTAGAGTATGTAGCAATAGCAAACAATTGTAACTAGATAATTTGGATGAAGTAGATGCTGAAGGATATTGGAATAGAATTTCTTGAGCCTGTTGTTATACATTGTGACAACACCAACATAGTTAGTATGTCTAAGAACCCTATATTACATTCTAAGAAAAAGCATATAGAGATAAAATATCATGTAGTAAGAGAGAAAGTTTCTAAGAAAGAAGTCGGACTTGAATACATAAGCACAAAAGAGTAGATTGGAGACATATTTACAAAACCTTTTCCTAAGGATACATTTGAGTATCTGAGAGGTAGGCTTGGGGTTATGCCCCATTCTACTTTTGAGAAGTGATGCAGATTGTTGCATCTGTCTAGTGGTATATAAGCCCTATCTTTCTTCTAGACTGGATGTTGGTACTTCCTCTATGGGGGAGTATGTGTATTTGAGATGAGTCATGAGGACTCTAGTGAATGTATTTTCTGAACAGTGTCTTTTGACATTAGATTTTTTTTTGACAAAATGATGAAATTTCTATCATTGATGTCAATGGGGGAGAAATGTACATGAAAAACCATTTGTACCATATGTTGGAGAGAACTAGATATGAAAATGAATCAAGATTTGATTGATGAAGAGGACTTGAAGTATTTTTCAGAGCATCAGTGTTTCAGTGTTGGATTTATGGAACATTGGATGTTTTTCATCTATATTGTCATCAATGCCAATGGGGGAGATTGTTAGGAATGAATGCTGAATATATCTTATGGGAGTATTAGCAACCATTCTGTAGCATTTTTTGTTGCATTCATGACTGTGATTGTCATTGATGTCAACACAGTGATGTACTGAAGATTAGTAGAGGAGAAGATAGTGTTTGGATTAGTGCACGTGGGATATTAGAGATCAAGCTATGCAATGTTGAGGAATTAATCTATGATGTGTTATATGTTCATGGTTAAGAGCGCAGATAGTAATTCATTTATTCATGGAAGTTATGAGCATTTCAGTGGAAGCAATATTTAGGCAATGTTCTGGAGTAGTGGTTTGTGGAAATCAAATGATATCTCCTAATCAAGATGGAATCTGGTTATGTGTAGTTAGAGAGTAGTTGAAGACATGTTGATAGTGATGTGGATGATAGTGCAAACTTCGAGGTCACACGAGTGAAGAGTTATTCTAATTGGAAGTTGATAGTTTTGTGTAATTTTGATGTAATGTGTGGAAACTTTTATTTTGTAATTTGGTTTCCAACTCATTTGTAATTAATTGAGTGTGGTATAAAGGAAGGAATGTTTTCCTTATAATGAAGAAATGTAAGAGTGAATGAAATTGTAAAAGTGAATTTGTGGAAAGAGGATATGTGAGGTACAAAGATCTGAAATTGAGATCTGGTGTAGCAGTGAGTGTGGTTTGGCACAGTCAAAGAAGAGGTAACATATTTTTGAGATTAGTAGTATTTTGATATTATTAGGTTGAATAATCTAGAGATCAGTTGGATAGTGTGTTCATTGATCTTTCCATTGAAGTTGTTTGGGTAGTGGGTCCTTCTGTCTTCCATAACTCCAACAGGGTTAGAATCTTTTAACAGGGATTCAAAATCTCCTAACAGGGATTCATATGTACTAAATGTATTTCATAAGACTCCTAACAGATTCTATCCTTTCATAAGGAATATTCATATTAGTGCATCTTTTGTGGGCATCATTCCCACTAGGGTTTACTCTTTGATCAAGAGGTTCCCTAGTCAACATATCTTGTGTCATTTTGTTATTGTGTATGAATGTCTTTTTATGGTTGTTGGTTACATTGCTTATATGGTTAAAATCTATTGAATTTGATAAAGGTTATAATTATTTGATAGTTGATGCACCCCCCCCTCTTAGTTATCTTGGTGGACTTTACTTTCTAACACACTATTCCTTCCATTCACTTGTACCAAGAATAAAGTATTTAATCCATTCAAAATTACATATAATCATTAGATAGTTACATTTCCTGACTATGTAGAGGAACAATCACAACCAAAATGATCAAAATTACTTTCACCCTTGTACAAGCTATTCCAAACTTCAAGTAAAATGAGCAATATACTATATCAAATCATTCATATTCATATTAACCATTCAAAGGATCATTTTTTCAATGAACCCTCTGACTGTACCCCTATGGCAGAGAAAGGAAACCTGAAAATAGAGAAAGGAAACTTAGTAAAATTTGTTAGGAATGAATGCTAAAGCTCTGGCAGTCATTCTATAGAAGTGGTTATTGCATTCATGGCTATGATTGTCATTGATGTCAACACAGTGTTATTCTGGAGATTAGTAGAGAAGCAGGCACAGTTTTGTTTTGTGCACATGTTATATTGAAGATTGAGTTATGTGACATTGATGTTATGTTATTTGGTGTGTTATTAGCCTATGGTTAAGAGCACAAAAACAAATTCACTTATTCATGAAAGTTATAAGCATTTTAGTGGAAGTAGTATTCTAGCAGTGTTCCCGAGTAGCGGTTTTTAGTAATCGGAGGATATCTCCTAATCGGAATGGAATCTAATTCTACCCAATTAAAGGGAAGTTTGATACTCATTGGTGGTGACATGTTTCATAGCAGAAAATTTGAGGTCACATGAGTGGAAAGTTACAATATCTAGAAGCCGACAGTTTTATGTAATTTTGGTGTAGCGTGTTGAAATTATTATTTTGTATGTGCATGCCGACTCATTTGTAATTATTTGAGTGTGGTATAAAGAAAGGAATGTTTTCCTAGTTGTAAAAAGGATGTGTGATGGTTGTGATATTTAATTAGGATATTGGGATGGGAATGTATGCATGAAGTGAACAAAAGAGCTAATTCAGTGATTAAGGAAGACTCGTGAAGTATAAAGATATGGATTTGTGATCTTGTGTAGCAGAGAGTGTGGTTTTGGCACAATGTGAAGGAGGTAAAATATTTCAATATTATTCTATTTAATAATCCTAAAATCTATTGGACAGTGAGTTCAGAGATCTTGCCTTGAAGCTATTTGGGCAGTGGGTCCTTCTGTCTTCCATAACTCCTAACAGGGTTAGAATCTTTTAACAGGGATTCAAAATCTCCTAAAAGGGATTCATATGTATTGAATGTATTTCATAAGACTCCTAACAAGGTCCATCCTCTAACAAGGAACTTTCATATTAGTGCATCATTTTTTGGGCATCATTCCCACTGGGGTTTACTCTTTGATCAAGAGGTTCTCTAGTTAACATATCTTGTGTTAGTGTCATTTTGTATTATTATCTTTCTATGGTTGGTTATTGCATTGATTATATGGTTTGAAGCTATTGAAGTTGATAAATGGTTTAATTATCAAATAATTGATTCACCCCCCCCCTCTCAGTTATCTTGGTGGTATTTACTTTCTAACAATTGTTATCAGAGCGGTAGGTCCTTGAAAGGAAAGTTTAACAGCTTAAGGAGATCCATGGTGAATTTCAAGAAAGAAAGCCCTAAGTTTGATGGAGTAAATTTTGACAGATGGAAGGAAAAGATGAAGACACATCTCTTGTGTTTAGGACCAGGCTATTGGTTGATTACAAAGAATGAAAGGACTATAATTGAAGAAGATGATCTTGAAACAAGTTCTAAGGATGAGGTAGATCTATTCATGTGTAACATAATTGCAAGAGAAGCACTCTTGACAGCACTTCTGGAGAATGAATAGAGTCAGGTAAAATGTTTTAAGAAATCTAATGAAATTTGGAAAGCTTTACACTCTACTTTTGAAGGTGATGAACATGCAAAAAGTGCTAGATTACATAATTGGATATGTGCATTTGAAGATATTAGAATGATGGAAGATGAATCTATTAGAAGCTATATTGGTAGAATGTCAAAAATTGTTGCAGGGATAAAATCTTGTGGAGGATCAAAGATAGAGAATGAAGTGATATGGAAAATTCTGAGGACCTTGACTCCTATATTTAAGAAGACAACACAAATGATTGAATAATTTATACCTTGTACTACAAAATTTACAAGAGAGACTCTTCTTGGAAGATTGGAAGTAGTAGAGATGAACCTGAGGTTATCAAGAGACTTACCTAGAATGGAGACAACATTTAGTGCTCTTAGTATTCAACCTACTTTGTCAAGAAGTACAAGTGTGAATGGAGATTATGCTAGTAGCAACAGATCCAAATCTAAAGAAGATAAGAAGATTGAAGAAGGTATTGCCTTGCTTGTGAAAAGAGAACCAGATGGTAAGAAAATCTTTAAATGTTGGACTTGTTAAGAATATGGTCATTTTGCATCTAAGTGTCCTAAGAGAGTTGAGAAGTATAGAAATAATTTCAAGCCTAGAAGACCTAAAGAATTTTATTATGCAAATGATGAAGAAATTGAAGCAAGAATTGAAAGACATTTGAGTGATAGTGATAATGATAATCTTGATGACATAGGATTTGTAGCAATTAAGGAAGAAAATTATGAATCTGATATTAAAGAAGAAAAAGCCTTAGTTTCCCAAGTTCAAAAGAAAGCTGATTGGATTATAGATAGTGGTTGTTCACATCATATGACTGGTGATAAAGGAAAGTTCATAAAGTTTAACAATCATGATGGAGGAGTTGTTAGAGTTGGTAATGATGCACCTTGTTTGACTAAAGGTATAGGATCTATTACTCTTGATGGAAAGACTAATACTGATGATATTTACTTTGTGGATGGATTGAAACATAATCTATTGAGTGTTGGATAGTTAGTTGATAAGGGATATCAAGTTTTGTTTGCTGAAGAAACTTGTGTGATTAAGGATAAAGATGGAAATTTGATTGGAACAGGATCTAGAACTAGAGGTAATGTATTTTAGTTGAACCCTACTGAGATGACATGTTTGATGACTAAGATTGATGATAGTTGGTTATGACATAGAAGGTTTTGTCATATAAACTATGATAATATTATGAAAGTGAGTTCTACACTTGCAGTAAGAGATTTACCTAAGATTATGAAGCCTACTAACATGATTTGCAAGGAATGTGTGGTGGCTAAGAAGAAAAGGAGTTCATTTCCTAGCAAGAAGTTCACATCTATAGAGAAGTTGGAGATTGTTCATACAGACTTGAGCAGTCCTGCTAGGACTAGAGGATTCTATGGAGAAAGGTATTTTATGATTCTTGTTGATGATTTTACAAGAATGATGTGGATTGCATTTCTAAAAGAAAAATATGAAGCATTTAATAAGTTTAAGGTGATTAAGAATAAAGTTGAGAATGAATCAGGAATGAAGATTAAATATTTGAGATCTGATAGAGGAGGAGAATTTACATCTAAAGAGTTTAACACTTTTTGTGAAGTGAATGGTATTAAGAGACAGTTTTTAGCCCCTAGAACACCTGAACAAAATGGTATTGCAAAAAGAAGGAATAGATCAGTGACTGAAGCATCAAGAGCTATGTTGTTTGAGAGTGATCTAGCAAAGACATTTTGGAGAGAAGCAGTGAATACTTTAGTATATACAATGAATAGAGTACAAATCAGAGCAGACACAAACAAGACACCTTATGAATTGTGGTTTGGACATGCACCCTCAGTTAAGTATTTTAGAATTTTTGGAAGAAAATGTTATATTAAGAGAGATGATGATATAGGAAAGTTTGATCCTAGAAGTGATGAAGGAATTTTTCTTGGATATTCTTTGAAAAGCAAAGCTTATAGATGTTACAATAAGAGAACTAAGACTATTGTTGAAAATGAAAATGTGAAAGTTGATGAGAAGTTTAAAATTCAGGAAAGAATGCTTGATTATGAATTTGATGAAGGAACTAACCCTCAACCTAATATTGAAGCTACTGAACAATTTTTTGAGACTGACAGTAAATTGTTGAATGAAAGTCATGCTAAAGAAAATAGATAAGAATCTAGAGAAGAATCTACAATTGAGACAAGATCTAAGACTATGACACCTAACAGGTATATTTCAAGACATCATCTTGTTGAGCAAGTTATTGGAAGTTTAGACAAAGGAGTTCTTACTCGAAAGAAGGTACATTTATGTTTGATTTCTCAAATTGAACCTAAATCTACTAATGAAGCATGTGAAGATGAACATTGGGTTAAAGCTATGAAAGAAGAATTGGATCAAATTGAAAAGAACAAGACATGGGAATTGGTCCCTAGACCTAAAGATAAAAATGTGATTGGAACTAAATGGGTATTCAGAAACAAGATGAGTGAACAAGGAGAAGTAATTAGAAACAAAGCAAGATTGGTATGTAAGGGATACTCATAGCAAGAAGGAATTGACTATGAAGAAACCTTTTCCCTTGTGGCAAGACTTGAAGTAGTAAGAATGTTTTTGGCTTATGTAGCATTTAAGAAATTCAAAATATATCAGATGGATGTGAAGTCAACATTTCTGAATGGTGAATTGAAAGAAGAAGTCTACATTGAGCAGCCTGAAGGTTTTCCTTTGACTCAAAAAGTAGACATGGTATGTAAACTAAAGAAAGCACTATATGGATTCAAACAAGCACCTAGAACTTGGTATGCGAGACTAGATAAGTATTTGTTAAAATTGGGATTTACAAAAAGAATAGCTGATAGTAATTTGTATACAAAAGAAATTGAGAATGGATTGTTAGTTTTGGTTATTTTTGTTGATGACATTATTTTTGGAGGAGAAGATGAAGCTAGTGACAAATTTGCTGATGAAATGAAGAAAGAATTTGAAATGAGTATGATTGGAGAAATGAAATACTTTTTGGGATTACAGATAACACAAAACAAAGATGGTATCTTTGTAAGTTAGACAAAGTACTTGAATGATTTGTTGAAAAGATTTGGTATGGAGAATTGTAAACCAATTGGAACACCTATGGTTATAGGACATAAACTATCTAGTAAAGATGAGACACTAGCAATTGAGCAAAAGAAATACAGATCTATGATTGGAGGATTACAGTATTTAACACATACAAGACCTAATATAGCACATTCAGTTGGGATTGTGGCTAGATTTCAAGCTGAACCTAAAGAATCACATTATGCAGCAGTGAAGAGGATACTAAGATATCTTAGAGGCACAATGGACTATGGATTGTGGTATGAAAATTATGATGATTTTACCCTATGTGCATATACTGATGCTGATTAGGGAGGCAATATTGATGATAAGAAAAGCACCAATGGTGGAGCCTTTTTTCTTGGAGGAAGATTAGTTTCTTGGTTGAGCAAAAAGTAGAATTGTACCTCACAAAGTATAGCAAAAGCAGAATATGTAGCAGCAGTAAACCATTGTAATTAGGTAATTTGGATGAAGTAGATGTTGATGGACATTGGAATCAAGTTTGATGAGCCTATTATCATACATTGTGACAATACAAGTACAATTAGTATGTCAAGAATTCCTATTTTACATTCTAAGACAAAGCATATAGAGATCAAGTTGTTATACTAATTTTCATGTCCATGCAAATTTGGCTAAACCTATTCCCAGGTCCCTATTTTGGCCCTACCAAGCACTCTACAAAATTTCACGACCTCATGTTATGTTTCTTGGCCTCTGCAAATTATTTAAGCCCCTGGTCTGCAGGTCAAAATATTTGAAAATCTAGTCGTTATATGCCAAAAGACCCTGCAAACCCTAAGCCTTTGTTCTAATTTCCAGTTACTTTATCTCAGACATGTAAGTCCTCTTTTCAGCATGTGCACTTTAATCTTTTGGCCCAGTTGCCAGTTCTCCTTTTCTTTCCAGCAGTTGTCTTTTCTTCTCACAACTTAGCGAATACAATGATTCTCATAATCGCTGATTGTTTCCTGGTCACCACAAAATATCTTGCAACTTAGCAAACATTAATATCTCTTTAGTTGTGTGACTGCTAAGTTCTCCGGTGGTGTTATATTTTATTCAGTGATTCTACGAATGCCTTGTTTGCGTAATAGTTGAGAGTTTGATGGTTAAGTCCATAACAGTAAGTGATTTAGTGGGTGGTTAGCTTCCTTTCAGTTCCATGATTGCTTAACTATTTTGGCCATCTCAGATAATTGAGGGTCCTAGTTAGCAAGATCTATGGCCGACATGTGTTCTCATAGGTTTGTGTTAGGGCATCAGATCATGCACTGCGTCAATCTTGATTTGTCATCAGAGCTTCGTTCGGTGGGTCCTTTCTTGCTAACTTGCTCAAATGTAATTGGTCCACATAGAAATGACTTGGATGTTGCAGTGGGACCACGTCAAAGGACCTGCAAAGATATCATAAAGATGAAGATCAATGGTTGGCATATCTTCACAAAGGTTTGTGTCAGAGTATGAGATCTTGTGCCAACCGTCAAATTTGCCAAAGTGTCTAGACTTGTCAGTGGATCCAGTGCCAGGTCAGGGTGAGTTGCCAAGTTCTTATTGGTCAGAATAAAGAGATATGTCAAGTGGTCCCAGTTCCACGTATTGCTGACATGCATGCTTTTGATTGGCCACTAAATGATGATGAGGATTTCCAAGTGGATTGATGTGTCAGTGGGGTCCTGGTCTATAAGGATCTAATGACTGGCATATAAGCGTAAGGAATATTCTAGGGTTATAAGATCATGCACCCATCATTAGATCGGTATCTCAAGTAGTGGGTCCGATGTTAAAAAGTTGCAACGTGTATCTAAAATGGTGCAGTTTGATTGGTTGTTTGGTATGGTACGTGGTGGTTGTCAATGGGCCTGTGGGGTTAAGGCTTTCTAAAGAAGGTAAAGTGTGATCAGATCTCATGGCTATCATTATACTGGGGGCTCAAGATGCTCAATCATTATTGCAGTGGTATAGTGACAGCCGTCTGATGGTGCTTTTCAGTATCGTGGGTCCAGTTTGTCAAGACATTGATTTGCCCACTTCCGATTGGCCGCTGACTGTTGAGGTGGTGTTTGACTTGTCAGGGGGATTTTAAGTTATTTTCTCAGTGCATCTGGGCCATTCATCTATTAGGAAACATTAGACATTGACAGACACATTTTAAAATGACCGGTTAGCCATTGGTTTTAAAAAATTCAAATGTGTCTAAGAGGTTTTTTTCCAGAATTTGATTTGCAGACCGCGGGTGTTGAGGTAGCTCAAGAAATTTATGTCTCTAGGACATTTGTAGTTAAGAGAAGATGATGATGAAGCCTGGGTGGCCATCTTGGGTTGATTCTTGTCTTGGGAAAGTACCAACTGGTGCATTCATGGTGGAGCTTTTGTGCAGGAAAGCAGATAAATCTAGGTTGCTTGTTTGCGAGTTGACATAGTACAGGCCTGGACACTCAATAATGAATATCTAATCAGTTGAGATATTTTTAGGAGATACATTTATGATTAGAAATGATAGACTTAGGGTTTGAATATTTTATGTAAAATCTTGTAACCCTAGTTAGGTTAGTTTTGACTCTTGCCTATGGGTAGTTGAGATGTATATATTGTTTTGGAGCCTTTAGTGCTCAGGAGTTGGACAATTTGTAGAAGAAAATTCACCTTTTCTTAAAGGCCATCTGTGGTATCAACTCTACCCTCTAGCTTATACAATTGTAAAATTCCCATTGATAATACAAATATTGCAGAGGTATTTTGTGACAATCCTTCATGTCCCTATGCTTCCTTGTTTGGATTATCTCTTATTGGATCAAAGTATGTGCATGTTTTCAATGATATTTTAGGGTTCCTGATCCCTCTTGCTTTTTGCAATTTTGTGTGTTACTATGTTTGATCTGATTTAGATGTTCTTGTGGGTATACCTCAGCCCCCTTAATAGTCTTGTCTCAATCCTACACCGAGTTGTAGAAGTGAATGTTTGTTTGTAGGTCATAAGTTGTGTCTTATTCTCAGGCCCTCTTATGAAATGTTTATGCAAGCCTATTCAGTAAGTTGTGACCTACTAGACATGAAATTTTCATTGATTTCATTCCTACATACTGAGATCCAAACCCTTGTTTTGGTGCATCACCTAGTAGGTAGTTTTCTTTCAAGTCATTTCCCTTACAAGCATCCCTTCTATCCATTTCCCTCCAAAAGTTTTACTTTCATGTCTAAAAGAAAATTAGGGTGCTTATCCAAGAGGAACTAGCCTAGAACCTAGAGGTCTCATCTTAGTTAGGAAAGGTCCCACAACCTGGAGATGATTCCCATGTTATACTAAGTTATCAAGACCAAGATAGCTTGAGACAAAGGTGCAAACTCAGTGTATAACAATTCTGGCACACCCAGTGGGAAAAAACAAGAATTTTATTGTTTGAAAGATATGCTATCTCTGATATGTAGATTGCATAAAATAGGCTTTTATAAGCCACTCTACCAAGTATATTTGGTGACTCCACTGATTTCAAAAATCCAGGCTACCTTGTTCAAAGTTTTATGAGAAAGATTGAGACTAGAAGCTCAAAGCCTACCCAATTTTCAGAGTTGCCCTCAAGGAGAAGTCACAAAGGTAGGTCAACTCAAAGAACATCTCCTACAAGAAGAGTTCAATCAACACCTCCTGATACATTAGAAAGGGGACCTTTTCCCTTTCATTCTAGAAGAAGAGGGAGATCTCTAACCAAAGATCTAGAAGAAGATTCCAATCAAGCAGCAAATACAACTCATATAGTTGTTAATCTTCAGATCGCAACTCCTACAATGGCTAGACCATTTGCCTTTACACCATTCAACCAAGGTAGTCCATTAAATTTTTCTCAACATCATGATGTGCCCTTGGTGGCACTTAAGAGTATACTTGATTTCACAGGTGAAGGGTAGACAACTGCTTTTGAACACATCAAAGATGTGACCACCATCTGCAGCATACACAACATCACTCAAGAAGATGTGGCCACAAAGTTATTAGTAGCCTCTTTAAAAGGTAAGGCTGGAGAATGGTTTAGAACTCTAACTGTTGGTTCTATTACTTCTTGGGATGAGTTAGGGGATGCATTAAATAAACATTTTGAGGATAAATTAGATAACTTGTCTCTAGTTGAGTAGTTAACAACTATTAAGAGAGACCCTCAGGAACAAATGACATATTACAATAGTAGATTCCTTAAAACATGGAATAGAATCCCAGTCTTAGTAAGACCATTAGCAGACCATGCTTTCCTTTATTATTTACAAAGGTTGAATGGTCAAATTTCTATCATGATCTAGTCTATGGGTGGTACTTCTTTACCCCAAGCTTTTGACATAGCTATTAGGGCTGAAAACTATTTAATCCAAGTAGGCATGATTGCTAGATGGCCTCCAATGCCCATTTTTCCTAGCCTTCAACCCATTGCACTTGCCCAAGTACCCCCATTTACCCCTATTCCCACCATATTGGCACCCCAAGCTAGTACTAGTGGTCAAGAGTTAACAGCTAGTTTCTCTCAAGAGTTACAAGAAATAAAGAATAGCCAACAAAGCAGTCAACAAGAAATGAAAAATTTGTTGCAGACCTTGACTAAGGAGGTCACCAATTTGAAGAAACAAGGTCAAGGAATCAGACCACCATTTCAGTCACAAGGCCAAGGTCCTAATCAACAATATTAGAATCAAGGACAACCTTATCAACAAAATAGGACACCATACCAAGGAGGCTATCAAGGCCAAAGACAAAGTTTTAATCAGAGACCATTCCAACCATATAACCCTGCACCTCTAAATTCTACTAACCCAGTGAGGGATATGGTTCCTAGTCAAAATAATATGGCTATGGATAATGAATGGTTCTTTCCTTGTAATCATCCTCACAATTAGGCCACATGTTCAAATGGATGGATGAACCAAGCTCTAATGGTTCAAAATGCCTCCCAAGCTCAATCAGAGGTTTCATCCAGTGGATCAGTGCCTCAACAAGAATCACAAGAGAATGAGACTGCCCTCTTCAATTGGGAGCAACTAGACTTCAATGGAGTCAATAATGAGGCTGCTTTTGTTGCCTTTACAAAAGCAAATAGGAGAGCTCAAGACATGGAGAGAGTAGATTCCAACTCCAAAGCTACTACATCTACAAAGCCACTGCAACAAGCTAATCCCATCACACCTAAGGAGACTCCTATCATTACAAGAAAAGAAGGCCAACATTCCAAAGAGATAGAGCACGTCATGCCAAAGACACAACAAAGAGTGCACACTATGACACCATTTAATATTGTAGACAACATGAAGAAGGTCAATGTCACCATGTCCATGTGGGACTCTTTGGCTCTTCCAGGATAGCCTGAAATTTTGAAGAAGGCCATGTCAAAGGTAGCAACTCCTCAACTTGCAAAAGAAGTTGCAAAGCCAGTGTTGGTTAACACCGATCAAGAAAAGGAGGCTCCAAGTAGAAAATCCAAGGATAATGCCACATAAGGTAGGAACTCAAAGCCACCCCCCTTTTATGTATCTCTAATCATTTGAAAATCTTTAGTACATAATTGTATGGTAGATAGTGGAGCTACTAGCACTGTAATGCCCAAGAAAGTAGTTGACCAATTAGGACTGAAATATGAACCCTTCCAAAAGAAGGTTACCCAACTTGATGGATCCTCAGTCAATACTATATGTGTAGCTAAGGATACCAATCTAATCCTTCATGCTAGTCCTAATTTTTCCATCCTCCTTGATATATATATCATAGATCTCCCTACATTATTTTCTATATGTTTATCAAGGGAGTTTACAGCCAAGATAGGAGGTTATCTATCTTCTGACTAGTCTCACATGTTATTTCATACAAGGTATGGGAGCAAGGTCACCATCAAGTCAAAACCATTAGCAGCACACCATATAGAGCCATATGTATCCAACACCATCGATGTAAACTGCCCTATATTTGATAGCAGTGACTTCCAAGCCATTAATGAAGCAAGCACAAAGATAGAAAGTATCCCTGATATTTTTCTAGATGAGAGAGCTTTAGAGGCCCAAGAAAATCTAGTTTGGGATTTTGGCTTGGGAAGTTATTTAATACAAGAGAGTGGAGCCATAGAGCCAAACCTCCTCAAAGAAGACACTGATTCAGAGGATCAGAACAGTCAGGTTTGGGAACTATTTTTTGATGGAGCTAGAAGTAGACATGGTTTTGGTGGTGGAGCTATGTTAGTGTCCCCAAAAGGAGAAAGGTATTATACTACCTTTAGATTTAGTTTCTCCTACACTAGAAATACTATAGAGTATGAAAGTCTAGTCAATGGACTAGAGTGGGCTAGAAAAAGAGGGCTTAAGGCCTTAACAGTTTATGGTGATAGTGAGTTAGTTGTCAGCCAAGTAAGAGGGATAAGTGTAACCAAAAATGACACCATGAAAGCATACAAATATAGATTTTTGGATATAATTAAAGATTTCCATTCTTTCAATATTATTGCTATCCCTAGAAAGTTAAATCAAAATGCAGATAGGTTAGCTATTGTTGGATCTCAGTATGACATTCCAAATAGCAGTTCAAAAGAGATGGATCAATAGCATATCAAGGTTATTGTCAGACCCTCTATTCCTGATAATGATGTTAATTGGCAAGTGTTTGACAATGATGAACAAATTCTCCAGTTCTTGTTTGAGGAAGATGTTTTTTCATAACACAATCAAGATAGGCTATCACAAAACTATGGTGATCAAGTGATACAACTCAAGTCCAATAAGATGCCTAGAGGTCTTGTCACTTTGGAGACTATCTTCAACAAGGATGATGAAGTTAAGAAAAATAAAGCTGGCCTGGTAGTCGAAAAAGAACATTGTGTTGACTTAGAGTTGGAATCAAGTAAGAGCCTACAATTTGAAAAGGTAAACACTGAATTGGAAAAGCAAGCTTATACACAATTATTCAAAGAATTCAGTGATGTTTTTGCATGGCAATACGAGGATCTCAAAGGTTTTGATCCTGCCCTCGCTCAACACACTATTGAGTTAGAGCCTAATGCCAAACCAGTGAGGCAAAAGCAAAGCCCTGTTAATCCCAAGCTTGAGCCACTTATGCATAAAGAAGTACTCAAACTAATAGAAAGTGGTATCATCTACCCCATCAAGCATACTAGCTGGGTTTCCAACCTTGTTCCTATTAGGAAGAAGAATTGGGAGCTAAGGTTATGTGTTGACTTCGGGGATCTTAATAGGGCCTCATTAAAAGACCACCATGCACTACCCTCTATGGAACAAATATTACAATGTGTCTCTAGATCTAAGAGATTTTCATTATTGGATGGCTATTCAGGATACAATCAAATCTTATTTAATGAAGAGGATCAATACAAGATTGCATTTACAACCAAGTGGGGAACCATGGCTTATCAAAAGATGCCCTTTGGTTTGTCAAATACAGGTGCTACATTTCAAAAGGCAATGGATATGGCCTTTAAGAGCCTAATGTACAAGTTTGTGTTGGTCTACTTGGATGATATAATTTTCTATTCTAAGCATGCAGTAGATCATATCAAACATTTGAAGAAGATTTTTGAAAGGTGTAGAGAATTTGGGATATCTCTTAATCCCAAGAAATGTGTGTTTGCAGTTCATGAAGGAAAGCTGTTGGGATATGTAGTATCCAAAGAAGGAATTACAATGGATCTTGAGAGAATTGCAGCTATCCTAGAGATACCCCTACCACATCACAAGAAAATTCTCCAATCCTTCATAGGAAAGATTAATTTTGTTAGGAGATTCTTGCCTAACATTGCAGATTTACTCAAGCCTTTGACATGCATGTTAAAGAAGAGTTCAGCTTTTAGTTCGACCAAAGAAGGGAGAGTTAATTTCCAAGCTATCAAAGAGGCCTTAACATAAGCCCTTGCTCTCTTAAACCAAAATTTCAGCAAGGATTTTATCCTTTATGCTTATGGAGGTCATGATGCCATATCTGTAATGTTGACTCAAGAAAATTCAGATGGATAGGAGCAGCCTATTGCTTTCTTTAGCAAAGGTCTAGAGGAGTATGAATAGAGATAATCTTTTGTAGAGAAACATGTACTTGTTGTGGTAAAGAGCCTTAAAAATTTTAGATATCTATTGACTTATAGCAAGGTACATTTGAAAGTTACTCATCCAAGTATCAAAGAATTTTTGCTCTTCAAAGACCTAAATGAGAAAAGAGCTAGTTGGATCACCAAGGTGATGGAATATGACATAGATATTCAAACTACCAAGCTGGTTAGAGGAAGAGGTCTTTGTGAACATTTGGTAGAGGATGAGAGTTCAAAGAAATCAAAGCAAATGGATGCATCTTTGGTGGTGCATTCTATAGAGGAACAAGACAAGGCAACAAGTTGGGTGCTTGATATGATCAATTATTTGAAGATAGGACAATGTCCTGCAGGTTTGGATTCAGCAAAAAGGAGGTATTATAGGTTACAATCTATTCCTTTTGTGCTAATTGATGATGTTCTTTTCAAAAAGGATCACAATGGTGTCCTTTTAAGATGCATAGATTCAAAAAAGGTAGCAGACATCCTATTTGAGTTTCATGATGGACCTTTTGGAGGTCATTTTTCTCCTAGGACTACTTCTTTTAAAATCACGAGGGCTGGATACTATTGGCCATCTATCTTTAAGGATGGTCATGATTATGTAAGGAAATGCATCAAGTGTGCTATGTTTGCAGGAAAAGAAAGGCTTGTAGCCTTGCCCCTATAGCCAGTTAGAATAGAGTAGCCCTTCATGAAGTGGGGTATAGATTTTATTGGAATGATTAATCCTCCATCTAGTGTAGGACATAAGTGGATAATTACTGCAACAAATTATTTCACTAGATGGACAGAAGCAATTGCATTGAAAGAGGCCAATGAGAGTGATGTCCTAAGATTTTATGATGATTTAATTCATAGCTTTGGCACTCTTGATTCCATTATTTTAGATAATGCCTTGACATTCACAGGTCTTAATGTCTCAAAGTGGGAAATCAAGAATGGCATCTATTTGAATACTAGTTCAAATTATTACCCCCAAGGCAATGGCTTGGCAGAATCCACCAATAAGAATTTGATCAGGATAATCAAGAAGATTTTGCAAGATAATCAGAGAGATTGGCATACTAAGTTGAGGTCTGCATTGTGGTTAGACAGAATTACACCAAAGAAAATCATTGGTAATTCTCCTTATGTACTAGTATATGGTAAGGAGGCT
Organism: Chamaecyparis obtusa; assembly: GCA_027943335.1. Classification (NCBI taxonomy): domain Eukaryota; kingdom Viridiplantae; phylum Streptophyta; class Pinopsida; order Cupressales; family Cupressaceae; genus Chamaecyparis; species Chamaecyparis obtusa. The sequence continues at coordinate 138,426 of BSBK01008074.1, read as the reverse complement.
AGGTTGCCCATTTTACTTGAATTGCTAGCTTTGGACCTAGCTACTCAATATGCCCTATTTGATGAAGAGGATCCCTTTTAGATCAGATATGCTCAATTGATGGAATTGGAAGAACTCAGAGATAAATCAATGCAGGACATGGAATTCCATCAGATTCAGACAAAGAGGAGCTTTGATAGAAGGGCCAGCATCAAATATTTCAAGGTTAGGGATATAGTCCTCAAATGGGATGAGTTTAGGTCAAGACCTAGCAGGAACACAAAGTTTGATTCATTTTGGGGTGGACCATTTGTTATAATAGAGTGCAAGGGAACCAATGCTTTCTAGCTATCAACTCTTGAAGGAGATGCCCTACCAATTTCAGTAAATGGATTCCATCTGAAGCCCTAATTTGAGGTTAATCCCTCTCTATAATTCTTGTAAATGATTTTCTACTTTCTTCCTACTTTCTAGTTAGTTCCTTGTTTTCTAAGAAGTGCTCTGAGCACAGTTCTAGTTTTGCCTCTCTGAGAGAATTTTGATGACCCCACACCCAATGGATTGTCAAGGTCACTGGTTTCCATGTCAAGAAGGCTAACATCTAGTAGAAATCACCAAAATGTTATCTTAATTTTCATGTCCATGCAAATTTGGCTAAACCTATTCCCAAGTCCCTGTTTTGGCCCTACCAAGCACTCTACAAAATTTCACGGCCTCATGTTATGTTTCCTGGCCTCTGCAAATTATTTAAGCCCCTGGTCTGCAAGTCAAAATATTTGAAAATATAGCCATTATATGCCAAAAGACCCTACAAACCCTAAGCCTTTGTTCTAATTTGCAATTACTTTATCTCGTCCACTTAAGTCCTCTTTTCAGCATGTGCGCTTTAATCTTTTGGCCCAGTCACCAATTCTCCTTTTCTTTCCAGCTGTTGTCTTTTCTTCTCGTGACTTAGCGAATATAATGATTCTCATAATCTCTAATTTTTTCCCGATCACCACAAAATATCCTGTGACCTGGTGAACATTAATATCTCTTTAGTCACATGACCGCTAAGTTCTCTAGCAGTGTTATCTTTTATTCAGTGATTCTGTGAATGCCTTGTTTGTGTAATAGCCCAGAGTTTGGTGGTTAAGTCCATAATAGTTAGCAATTCAGTAGGTGGTTATCTTCCTTTTAGTCACACGCTCGCTTAAATATTTTGGCAGTCTCAAATAATTGAGGGTCCTAGTTAGCAAGATCTATGGCTGACGTGTGTTCTCATAGGTTTGTGCCAAGGCATTAGATCATGCACCGACTGTCAATCTTGATTTGTCATCAGAGCTTTATTCGGTGGGTCCTTTCTTACTAACTTCCTCAAATGTAATTGGTCCACATAGAAATGACTTGGATCCTACAGTGGGACCATGTCAGAGGACCTGTAAAGATGTCAAAAAGATGAAGATCGACGGTTGGCGTACCTTCGCAAAGGTTTGTGTTAGAGTATGAGATCTTGTGCTAGCTGTCAGATTTGGCAAAGTGTCCAAACTTGTCAGTGGATCTAGTGCTAGGTCAGGGTGAGTTACCTAGTTCTTATTGGTCAAAATAAAGAGATATGTCAGGTGGTCCTAGTGCCACGTATTGCTAACATGCATGCTTTTGATTGGCAGCTGAATGATGATGAGGATTTCCAAGTGGACTGATGTGTCAGAGGGGTCCCAATCTATAAGGATCTAATGGCTAGCGTATAAGCATAAGGAATATTCTGGGGCTATAAGATCATGCACCCACCATTAGATCGGTATCTCATGCAGTGGGTTCGATGTCAAAAAGTTGCAACGTGTATCTAAAATGGCACAGTTTGATTGGTTGTTTGGTATGCTACGTGGTCATTGTCAGTGGGCCCGTGCGGTTAAGGCTTTCTAAAGAAGGTAAAGCATGATCAGATTTCATGGTTGTCATTATACCGAGGGCTCAAGATGCTTGATCATTATCACAGCGGTATAGTGACAGCCATTCAATGGTGCTTTTTAGTATCGCGGGTCCGGTTTGTCAAGATGCTGATTTGCCCACATCCGATTGGCTGCTGACTCCTGAGGTGGCATTTGACTTGCCGGGGGGATTTTAATTGATTTTCTCAATGCATCTAGGCCGTTCATCTACTAGGAAATGTTAGACATCGACGGACATGTTTTAAAATGATCAGTTAGCTATTGGGTTTAAAAAATTCAAATGTGTCTGAGAGGTTTTTTGCCAGAATCTGATTTGCAGACCGTGGGCGGTGAGGTAGCTTAGGAAATTTATGTCTCTAGGACATTTGTAGTTAAGATAAGATGATGATGAAGCCTAGGTGGCCATCTTGGGTTGATTCTTGTCTCAAGAAAGTACCAACCAGTGTGTTCATGGTGGAGCTTTTGTGCAAGAAAGAAGATAAATCCAGGTTGCTTGTCTGTGAGTTGACATAGTACAGGCCTAGACACTCAATAATGAATATCTGATTGGTTGAGATATTTGTAGGAGATACATTTATGATAAAAAATGATAGACTAAGTGTTTGAATATTTTATGTAAAATCTTGTAACCCTAGTTAGGTTAGTTTTGACTCTTGCCTGCGGGTAGTTGAGATGTATATATTGTTTTGGAGCCTTTAGTGCTCAAGAGTTGGACAATTTGTAGAAGAAAATTTACCTTTTCTTAAAGGCCATCCATGGTATCAACTCTACCCTCTGGCTTATACAATTGTAAAATTCCCATTGATAATACAAATATTGTAGAGGTATTTTGTGACAATCCTTCATGTACCTATGCTTCCTTGTTTGGATTATCTCTTATTGGATCAAAGTATGTGCACATTTGCAATGATATTTTAGGGTTCTTGATCCCTCTTGCTTTCTATAATTTTTTGTGTTACCGTGTTTGATCTGATTTAGATGTTCCTGTGGGTATACCTCAGCCCCGTTAATAGTCTTGTCTCAATCCTACACTAAGTTGTAGAAGTGAATGTCTATTTGCAGGTCATAAGTTGTGTCTTATTCTCAGACCCTCTTATGAAATGTTTATGCAAGCCTATTCAGTAAGTTGTGACCTACTAGACCTGAACTTTTCATTGATTTCATTTCTACATACTAATATCCAAACCCTAGTTTCGGTGCATCACCTAGTAGGTAGTTTTCTTTCTAGTCATTTCCCTTACAAGCATCCCTTCTATCCCTTTCCCTCCAAAAGTTTTACTTTCATGTATAAAATAAAATTAGGGTGATTATCCAAGAGGAACCAGCCTAGAACCTAGAGGTCTCATCTCAGTTAGCAAAGTTCCCACAACCTGGAGATGATTCCCATGTTATACTGAGTTATCAAGACCAAGAGAGCTTGAGACAAAGGCACAAACTCAGTGTATAACACAAGTACCATGTTGTAAGAGAGAAGGTTGTAGATAAAGAAGTTAGATTGGAGTACATTAGCACAAAGGAACAAATAGCTGACATATTTACTAAGCCCTTGCCGAAGGATACATTTGAGTATCTAAGATGTATGCTTGGGGTTATGCCCCAATCTACTCTTGAGTAAAGATGTAGATGGTTGCATCCATCCAGTGGTTTATGCACCCTTCTTTCTTCTGGACTGGATGTTGGTACTTCCTCTATGGGGAGTAGGTGTATCTGAGCTAAGTCATTGAGGACTCTAGTGAATATTTTTTTTCTGAACAGTGTCTTTTGACATTGAGCTATTGTTTGACATAGTGATAGAATTTTTTTCATTGATGTCAATGGGGGAGAGAATCATGAAAAACATTAAGGAACTACATTTTTTGGAGAGACTGAATAGGAAAACAAAGTAAGATTTGATTGATGAAGAGCAGCAGAGCAGTAGTGATTGGATTTTTGGAACATTGGATGTTTTTCATTTATGTTGCCATCAATTCCAATGGGGGAGATTGTTAGGAATGAATTCTGAAGCTTTGGCAGTCATTTTGTAGCAGTGGTTGTTGCATTCATGGCTATGATTGTCATTGATGTCAACACAGTGTTATTCTGGAGATTAGCAGAGAAGCAGGCATAGTTTTTTTTGGTGCACATGTTATATTGTAGATTGAGTTATGTGACATTGATTTTATGTTCTTTGATGTGTTATTAGCCTATGGTTAAGAGCACAAAAAGAAATTCACTTATTCATGAAAGTTATAAGCATTTTGGTGGAAGCAGTATTCTGGCAGTGTTCCTAAGTAGCAGTTTTTGGTAATCGGAGGATATCTCCTAATCGGGATGGAATCTAATTCTATGTAGTTAAATGGAATTTTGAGACTCATTGGTGGTGATGTGGTTCACAGCACAAACTTTGAGGTCACATGAGTGGAAAGTTACAATATCTGGAAGCTGACAGTTTTATGTAATTTTGGTGTAGCGTGTTGAAATTATTATTTTGTATTTGCATGCCGACTCATTTGTAATTATTTGAGTGTGGTATAAAGGAATGAATGTTTTCCTTGTTGTAAAAAGGATGTGTGATGGTTTTGATATGGAATTATGATATTGGGATGCGAATGTATGCATGAAGTGAAGAAAAGAGCTAATTCAGTGATGAAGGAAGACTTGTGAAGTACAAAGATCTGGATTTGTGATCTTGTGTAGCAAAGAGTGTGGTTTTGGTACAATGTGAAGGAGGTAACATATTTCATATTATTCTATTGAATAATCCTAAGATCTGTTGGACAGTGATTTCAGAGATCTTGCCTTGAAGTTGTTTGTGTAGTGGGTCCTTCTGTCTTCCATAACTCCTAACAGGGTTAGAATCTTTTAACAGGGATTCAAAATCTCCTAATAAGGATTCATATGTACTGAATTTATCTCATAAGACTCCTAACAAGGTCCATCCTCTAACAAGGCACTTTCATATTAGTGCATCATTTTGTGGGCATCATTCCCACCAGGGTTTACTCTTTGATCAAGAGGTTCCCTAGTTAACATATCTTGTGTTAGTGTGTCATTGTGTATGATTATCTTTCTATGGTTGGTTATTGCATTGAGTATATGGTTTAAAGCTATTAAAGTAGATAAATGGTTTAATTATCAGATAACTGATTCACCCCCTTGCCCCTCTTAGTTATCTTGGTAGTTTTTACTTTCTAACAAAATTAGTCTATGCCACTGTTTGTGAGGGTATAGTCATGATAAGTGCCTCTCAAACCTCTCCAAACATGGAAGATTGTCTTTAAATACTTTATTGATCTCTTCTAAACATTAACCAAATCAAACCTACATTTGAATCCACACACAATAACCTAAAATGAAGGGTTTTGTATCCTTTAATGAATCTCAGTGACTAGTAATGCATGGACAATCAAACAAGTAGTCTCCAAAGCATTCAACAAGTGAATATGAATGTTTGAAAACTTTCCTCTCAACTTCCCCAACTACTCCTAATCAGTTAGAGGGATTAGTTGAGTGTTTAGACACTAAAACTTCTCATGCAATTCCCAAAATTTCACATACAAAATAAAATTAAATCCATTTATGAATTAAATCCAGTATGCCAAAGGACTAGTCCCAAGAATTCTTAAACATAATTTATCTGATATGATGAATTGTTAATAAAGGTCTAATATATAATGGTCATTCTAGTAATATCAACAAATGTGAATCCAAACATTTCAAAACAGTGAATCGATATCCTTGAGCACAAGCACCAATAACATCAAATAATGGAGATAAAGTACGGGCAAGGGCATAACACCAGTAGAATGCGGTCATTTTAGTGAACATTCATGATCAAATAAAATGCAATACATTTGAAATTTATAGTTGAATATGATTCCAGAGGCTCGAAAGATGTTTCTTGTCAAAGATACCAATCAAAGATGAAATCACATACCTTCTCCTGTGCTCAACTTTCACGGAGGAAGATTTGATAGCCAAATCTTCCTTGTACCAAATGAAGAACATGCCATTGGTTCAGTTTTGTAAATTTGTTTTTTTGTGTTAAATGCATTTAAATGGAACATTAAGCATAGTAATAATATGCTTAATCTATTAGTAATTGGCATATTAAATGCAGATAACACCTTTATCAGTTTAGCATGTTATTATCATATCATATAAAGTATGTTTAAGAATTATTGGGACTGGTCCTTTGGCATGTATTAAACAGAATAGAATTTTCAACATATTATTATCATTCTATATCTTTGTTGTAAACATGCCATTGGTTGAGTTTTGTAATTTTTTTTTTGTGTTAAATGCATTTTTCCAAACAAATTGTTAAACAAGAAAGTAGTAGCAGTGAGGAGGAGTCTTCTTTTGAGGAGATTGATGAAGATTGTGCAACTCAAAAACCAATTCATAAGGTACCAATCATGTTTCCTATTCACTTATATTTTTGGATTGGTAAATCTCCTTAGTTTCATCTCCTTTCTTTTGATTACTATGGATGAGATATATATCTTACATTTAACATTCAACTTCTTTACATTTTAGAACATGTAGTGTGTTTTCTGAGGATTTTATTAAATCAACTTTTACCATAAACCAAAAACACCAAACTGATTTCTTGCCCTTTCAACTTGACAAAATATTTGCATTTGACCAATAACTGCAAGCAATTGAATGATAAATCCACATACCTATATCTTGGTAAAATAACTGGAACATCAAAAAGATGGCTAAGTGGTTGTCACCATGATTTTTATCTACTGAATATGGGGAAAAAAAGCACCAAAAAGAATCGTGTTCTTTTGTAGCTCAATATAAGCAAATAGAAAACATGATTGGTCATTTCAAAGAGAATTCATGATTAAATAAAATGCAATGCATTTGAAATTTGTGGTTGAATATGATGCCAGAGGCTCGAAATATGTTGCCCATCAAAGATACCAATCAAAGATTAAGAAATCACATACCTTCTCTCGCGCTCAGCTTTCACCCGCTCCTTTTCTCTACAAACAAAATAAAAATGATTTGGTCATTTCAAAACTGTGAATCGATATCCCTGAGCACAAGCACCAATAACATCAACTACTTTTATCTATGGGTACCCTTATGTTGGCAATAATTCTTTTGTTAATACGATTACTTTGCAAGCTTGAAGAAGCAGTATATTTTGGACAATGAAGAGTGGAAATACAATGATATTCCTGAGATCATGGATGGAAACAATGTTGCAGACTTTATTGATTTAGATATCTTGCAAAGTCTTGAAGAACTAGAGAGGGAAGAAGGTCTTAGGATGGCAGCTAAGGGTGATGAGGATGATGAGATGGGGGAAGTGGAGTTGAATCTTGATGAAAAGGAATCTCTAGCTATAATTAGGAAGAAGAATAATATGCTTATTATTGAACACATATTGAAGAAGAGTACTACAGAGAGCAAGCCTACCATACCAAGGGAGTTTGACAAGAACAAGGAATATGGCTTAAATAGAATGGGAAGACATCTTTCTAGCCTCGGCTGTTAGAAATAGGGAATACTACGATGGGGGGTGAATCAGTATTCTACAAACTTTATCTTTTTCCCAATTATGGATATAATGGATTATCTTTACACATGCATAACATAAGAAGCTAAACAACATGCATAGCAATAAAACCAAAGAACTCATAACACATTATTTATTCTCGAGGAAACCCTGGCCAAGGGAAAACCTCGGTGGGGATGGTACCCACAAAGATCCACTAATCAAAAGTATCCTATTGAGGATGTTGACCTTGTTACGATTCTATTACAAGAATATAGTGCATCAGTCCTAATTAAGGGACTATAGGCCTTGTTAGAAGCCTCAACCCTGTTAGGAGTTAATAGCACAAAATGTGATTACTAGATGAGCCCACTACCCAAACAAGTAATTTAAAATATACACTAATTACAAATATAGGTTAAGGTACATAGCCTTATGCTTCTTGCATCAATATCTTGTCACTGCTCTTTCACTATCACTGTTACATATGCATCATATATTTCGCATCATATCACTACTTCATTATACATCTATTTGTCAACTATAATTTTCTTACAATTAAAATTACATTTATAAAAATAAATTTATCCAAGAGTAAACATCTAGGATTTCATCCCTTTATATTGTTAAGTCATTATTTTGATAAACAAAATAATCCCTTAACTCTTTACTAATTCTATCTTCATATTCTATCCTGTCGGCTTGACACTATCTTCGGTAAAACTATCATAACTTCTTCCATACATGTCGTACTGACTTGCACTCTAAGATGGGTGATCAATAGTCATCATATAGTCTATGTTCAAGTGTGCAAGCACTAAAATTACTCTAATCAACATCGCAAACAAAAACTATGTCTAGGTTCACTGGCAAAAATATTATCTCACACTTAGACAAATTTGCAATGCGCTCTGTCATACTTGCTCTATGACTTGTGCAATCTTCATGTGGATCATATGTTTCCATAATGACAACATCTATGTAATCAACTTAGCCAAATTGCCAACAATCTCCCCCTTTGTCATTGGTGGCAACATATGAGAAAATTGGCTAAGTGTACAACTTCAAAATCTCAAAATTGTGGCCATAGTATAAGATATATATACTATCCTTATAACTCCTCAAAAAAATATTATCTCTAATACAATACTCCCCCTAGGAGTATCAATCCTTATAGACTATCAATTTTCTTCTATATATCTCTCCCCTTTTGACAACAATGACAAAATAAAGGTAAGGAGGATTACAAAACTATATCACAAAATGATTATACCTTAGTTCAATTATTGCAAAGCCGGTAGGCCTACAACACAATCTACAAAATTAATATTCATAGCTTCTATCTCATCCCATGATTTCTTAATGGAATCTATCACATTAAGTAGTGTGCTCAGTCCATAAGATGCTATTTCACATGCTTGGAGGTTTTCAAAGTTAAACTTTTGAAAATATGTCTTAGCTGAAAGACATTCTTCCAACTACTCTTCTGTTGGTTGTCCTTTTGGTTTCAACTTGTAGTTTTACACTATGATTGACAACTTAATGTCACTGACTCTATCACCACTCCAAAGTCTGCAAGTAAAAGGACCTATTAACAAGGATCAAAGAGATCCTCCTACACTTTGAGCCAAGATGCTCAGGTGGGTTTACCCTTGATTCACTTCTTGAAAGGAATCACTAACTAATAGACATTTATACCCCTTACTAATTGATTAACGATTTCATCATTTATATATGTGTGTGATTGATGATGATGGACTACTTCCAAAGAATAGATCAGTCCCTTATCCCAGGGCAAAGAGTCACTTAATAACATATATCAACTAAAACCTTAACTCAAATAGACATGAACTCAGAGTAAGTGCTTTTCCTATTACTCCCTTCACTCCCAAACCTGATCATCAAATTCCAATCCAATAATGAACCCACTGAAATCACCCTAAAGGCTTTAATCCCAACTTTGTTAGGAACTCCAAGATGATCTCACAATACTATTCGTTTACCATATGCTAATCCACTTTATGACCTTAACATATATGAATCCACAATCAGAACAAGAAGACAATAAAAATTTTGAGACAGGAATTCAAGTGTATTCTCATTAACTTTCAAAATCAATGCATTACCAAGACAACAAAATGCAAAGAGAAACAAAACCCTAAATCCAAGCTCTCCTTGTTCAATTTAATACCATCAACAACCAAGGACCAAAAATGGAAGTTTTGGAACCCCTACAAAATCAAAAATCCTGTAATATATACCCCCTTAGTCATCTTGAAATCCCAAAATAGGATGCAACAAGCTATGGATGACTAGGGTTAGGGTTTCACCCACCAGACCAACTAGAAATAGTCACAAATTTATTACAGGGGAAGAAACCCAAGCAACCAAGAGAAGACAGATCCCAGAGTGATCCTCAATCATGACAAATTCCCTGAGAAAGTATTGAGAACCATGAAAATGCCAAATTTGTCAACCTGCAACACACCTCAAGCACAAAGAACATAGTACAGACCCCTACAAATGATCATGGAACACCCTGGACCATACTAAAACAATCGGCAAAACCAATTCTACCAGATCCAGCTACTTAAACAATAAATTTTAGTCCTTCTTGTCGCTAGAAACCCTAAAAAATTTGAATTCAAACTGCAATGGTCATTTCCATGGCACCAATAGTATATCGGCGGTCCCCATTTAAAACTGGGTCAACTTTATATCATGATTGTCAGATCTTCATATTTCACGGGCTTTATGATTTATCTTTTAAAAAGATTCCAGTCACATTTAGCGAATTGGTGACTAAAGACTACCTGCAAGTTGCAGAATACTTTAGCACATCACCAGATAGTTTAGCAGTTACACAAACACTTGTTCGATGAATCACCAACTCTTTTAGAACATCACCACCTTTCATCGTGAATGAGTGAACCTTTTGAAATTTGTCAGAGCCGCTAACCTCGATGTTAGAACTGCTAAGCCTTAAACCCCCACCTAGGCCCACTTTGTGCCACTTGTCATTATACCATTTGCTATAATTGCTCGGTCACCACTGACACAAGACCCACTCTTGGTAAGCCTTCAAATCAGATGATGGGCACAAGATCTCATGGTTCTAACACAACCCATGAGATCATGCACCAACCATTGATTATGTCCTCATCACAGACTTTTTTGACAATGACCCCACCTTGCTGCATCATCCACATCGACCAATAGAATTTAAACAACTCAGCACCACCTCGCAATGGTCCCACTGAGAAACATTGAAAGATTGACCCTCCTCAACCAATGAAAAAGATGCATGTTAGCACCAAATGTCAGAGGACCCACCCTCATCAGTCGTCAGAGAAAAATAAAATCGATGGCTGGTGTAAGATCTCATGGCTCTTACGACTTCCATGAGAACTTATGCCAACCATAGATCTTTTGTAGATGTCAGGTCCCACTGATAGACACACCAGCAACCAGGTCCCACTGAGACATCCAGGTCAGATTCAAAATCGACAGATGGCACATGATCTCAAAGGGGAAGAATATTCCTTAAGATCAGGCACCGACCGTAGATTGAAAAGGCTTCACTGCAGGCCCCACTGACAGGATCCCTCTCGGCAACACACCCACCATTAAGAGAATGCCAATTGTGCAAACATGGCAGTGGACCCACTCTGTTGAAAAGATACATCATAAAGGAGGATCAATGGTCATCTTAAGATCGCATGCCTCTGACACACTCTATAAGAACATACGCCCACCATTAGATTGAGATGGTTTCAGAGAGGCTGGGCCTAGGAAAATATTAAGGCTGAAAACATTAGGAAAAATTAATGTCAGGACTTAGGAAAATATTAAACCCACCGGGCAATAGACTTAGGAAATATTTAAGCACATGCGACTTAGGAAATTTAAGTGACCCAAAAAAGTAACATTAAAATAGAACAGGGCTAGGGTAAATTAAAAGGTTTTTCATGCAACGACTAGATTTTTAAATTTTGAACTAGGGCCATGAAATTTTTTTTGAATGATAACATCTTCAATAATGCTTAACTTCATAGAAGTGTGCTCTCTCAAAAGAGTGAATCTTTTCATTTTTTTGTCTCTCTCATCTTGCAAAACTCTGATTTCATCATATAGCTTCCGAAATTTCTTCTCAACATCACATACCTTCACATTGGGGCTAGAAAGAAGGTTTGTTTCATTCTGAATCTTTGCTTCCTTCAATTTCATCTTCTGATCTTCTTCTGTTGTCAAAGTCTTTGATTTTGTACACTGTATGTACAGAGATTTACCTATTTCCAAATGCTTCCTCAAGTCCTTGATAGAGATATCAAGATTGCTGATATCATTCTTGATATTCTAGCTGATGTTCAAAAGCATTCTAGCCTCATAGGCTACTTGTGCTTTCACTTTTGCAATATCAGATAAGTTTGTAAATTCATTGTCAAAAGTGCTCATTACCTTCTTTTCTTTCTCCAAAGGATCATCTTCTTCAATTTGTGTAGTTACAATGCTTTGTAACTTCTCAGTAAGTTCCTTTAGGTATCCTTCAAGACTTTTCACTTTCTTATTCTTACCAATGATTTTATTCAAGGATGTGATCAATTCCAATTGATCATCATCATCTACTTCCTTTCCCAAATGCTCAATCATAGATCCAATTTTATTCTTCTTTCCAGTCTTAGGAGTAAGACTGATATCTTCTTTGGTGGGAATGGATATATGTTCCTTTGTTACTGGGGGTTCCACAACTGTTCTCTCTATTGTCTCTTCTCCTTTTGCAGTTTCCTATTCTTCAAAGGCCAAATTGTCAACAATGTTCTCCAAATTCTTGAATACATTATTGTCAGTATCCAAGGTGATCTTGGTTCCTTCTACATTCATGGTTTCATCTTCAATGTTAATGGTTGGAGGAGAGGGAATGTCCTCTTGTTCTATCTCACCTGCTTGCTTTGCTGCAACTGATGGTTCTCCAACATTTTCTGACATAACCTTGATTATTTCTTTCTCTTTCTCAGAATTGATCTCTTCATATCTGCCTCCCATAATTAGAATAGTTCTACTTTTGGTTCTCAAATGGGTGCTTAAGGCTTTCATGATCTGACCAAAATGTGTTTCATCTCTCACTTCACAAAGCTTCCTTACAAGCTTTTCTCTAATAGCCGTGTCTTCATCTGATGCTCTCTTCTTCCTATTCACAAGTTTATTGTACAAATCATCAGGTATCTAACCCTAAATTGTATCAAACTTCTTATTAGCCAAAATCATATGCTTTACAACTGCATTCTCTAGATTAAGTCTATCTATATAGTCATAAAGATCATAGTACTTGTTCATTCTTGTAAAGTCTCCATCATCAATGATCTGCTCATTAAGCTTCTCAACTTTTAGTTTTCAAGCTTTCTTCTTAACAGCAGTGACATCATCTTTTATTTCTACAATTTTTCTTGGAATTGGTTGCACTAAAGTCTTATGTCTCTTTCCTAGTCCAGTGGCACTTTCCTTTACTCTTTTGCTAGGTGTGGAGGAAGTGGATCTAGTGGAAATTTTTTCTTCTTTATCCTTCTCAATTTCTTCCACTTTCACCTTCACTTGTGATTCTTCCTGCTATGCTACAATTGATGATAAAGGTGGAATAGACAAAACTTCTTTTTGTCCACTCTCTTTGATTGTTGCTGCTATTTTTTTTGCTACCAAAAACTCATGCTCTGTCATCCCTGTATCTTTTAGGATTTTCTTTATAGTGCTCTCAACTCTTTTCTTAGACTTTTTCTCTTCAATTAAGGTCTTTGTGGAGTTGAAGTTCTCCTCAAAGGTTCCAAACCTATTACAATGAGTGTCCAACTTACACTTAAGTAACCTGCTAACATACTCCTCTATCTCTACCTTAGATATCTCATAGCCAAGAGGGTCTATGAACTCTTTTCTAGGCTCTACTACTTCAATATAGGTAAAGTCAGTATCCACCATAAAACATATATCTAGTACTGCACTCTCATTTACTTTGTCAATAACATGTCTTCTGTACACTAGGTTAATCCTTTCCATTGTATTTTAGCCATCATTCTAGTCATTTCCAATGGTGTAAGGAAATCTCCTCAATAGTTGAAAAAACATATATGTGATTAAAGATGAGAACCTAAACTGTGTATACTTAGTTTTCTTAATCTTCTCCAAGTTCTGAAACAATTGAATTCTTCGAATCTCACACATATCAACTTGTACCTTGTCAAGACACATTAGATAAGTTGCATGTATCATTCTAGCTACCATGTCATCCTCTCTTGAATTTACACAAAACTTAGTGGTTAGGATCTTGCATAAGTATCTCACATCATCTTGTTTGATCTTACTAATCATAATTCCTCTACCATTATAGGATGAATTTGTGTTGTCAATGATTGTTTTCCTCATGTTTTTATCATTAAAAGGAATAGCTCCAATTTTAGATAATCCAGTGACTTCATAAATCATATCAGTTATAATATCTATCACTCTATCCTCTAACCAAAACTTCCCATTATGAATTTTGCTCAAGATAATCTTAGTGCATTCTTCATTATCAAATTCATACTGCAACACATACTTAACAATTTCATTATTCTCCAAATATTCAAAACCTTATTTTAGTGTCATATCCTGATTGTAAATCTTCTAATATTCATTTGTGAAATCACTATCACCGACTATCTCTAGTTTGCATCCAAGATTACTTCTAACATTCTCCAAATGTAAAACTCCCTCTGGTATAGATGATAAAGAAAACCTAGGGTCATCTTCCAAGGGTTCTACTGGTTCCCTTTTCAACTTAGGTCTATTCTTATCTCTAACATTGTGTATTAAAGAAACATCCATGATTTCTTCAAATTCCTTTACTGAGTTAAAGATCTGTCAAGTAAAATACCTTAATTTCATGATTTTAGGTCTTGTGTAGATTTGACACAAAATTCTTCTCCAAATCACTACTCTTTGATCTCCTTCACACTTGAATTAACTTTGATGATCAAATAATACTAATCATAACCTTTTATTAATTCAATCTCACTTAGATCTAACATCGCATTCAATTCTTTTGCCGCTTCTTTCCAAAAAGTTGTTTCTGCTAACCTGCAAAACTTAAAACTTCTTGCGATCTCGCAAAACATAATATTTTTCTTTGCACTCTTAACCATAGCATTAGAACATCATAAACTACCTTTTATTAACTGCACAAGACTCAATTCATCATATATCTACTTCTACACTAATCTAAGTTCCCATTCTACTGTAATTTTCATAAATTAAGTACTTTGAGATGGGTCAGGTAAAGATTCATTCTTACCTTTTGATACTTCACCTTCCTGATTACCTTCAATGTTGAATATGTCTCCTTGATCTATGCTTTTGATAAACTTCACTTCATCTGAATTACTACAACATCCTTTTTTACTGTTACTTGCATCTTCATTTCTTCTTGCATGATTTTTGGGATTAGGATTAGGATGAAAAACTCTATTGTTCATTCTGCAAAACCTTGCTGTATGTCCAATCTTGTTGCATATCTAACAAACAATTCCATTATTTCCATATCTTGGTCCAGGCTGATTGATTTGTGATCTGCAGTTTCTAGCAATGTGTCCAACCTTGTTGCATTTGTAACATATTACTCCATTTCTTTTGTTCATATCTTCAATAGGTTTCTTATCTACATTGTTAGTATTCTTAAACATTCTACTACCATCATTATTCTCAATAAATTTTAGTTTCCTACATTCAATATCTCTATGTCCAAAACCATGACAATTATAACAATAACCATTAAGAGGTTTAAATTGCTTACTTGTGGAATCTCTCTTCATATGACTAATAGTATTACAAGCAAAACATCTACCTTTGAATTATCTTTGCATACCTTTGGGTGATTCCTCTTGCTTCGGTGATTCTTCTTCTTTAGGTGTATCTTCAAATTTGTTGATCTCATCAGACTTCTTCTCATCTATTCTTTCAGATATTTTTAGATTTGGTTACTTGCTTTCATCATTTGCTTTAAAAGTGTTGAATCCAAGACCAGTCTTATCATAGAATGGTTTTTGATAAGATATTTGTTCATCAATCTTATCACTAGTTGAATATAGCCTGTCAAGTTATTGTTTGGATTGAGTTAGTTCACCTTTCACAATCTTATTGTATTTCTCATGTTCATCATATTGCAAATTGACTTTCTCAAGTTCAGATGTTACTATACCAAGTTTAGATTTTAGTCCTTCATTTTTAGTCTTTAGACTTTCATTCTTAGATTTCAAATTTGCTTCATTCTTGCCATTTCCATCTTTCAAACTAAGCTTTAGATTTTTTATCTTTAGTTCATGCTTAAGGATCTCATTTTCTTTTTGTAAATTGTCATCACAATCTTTAATACAAATTTCAGATTCCTTTTCAGATCTCAGATCTTCCAACTTGTTTTTTAGTTTCTCAATAAGGTTCTTTGCATCATCATACTTTCTTTTCAAAGTATCTTTTTTAATAGTAAGCAAGTCAATCTATTCAAGAGATTCTTGAAGATTCTTCTGTAGTTGATCCATATCCATAGAGATCTTACTCAAGCTACTAGGCTTTCCTCGAATGATTCTTTTCCGAGTAACTAAGCTATGATACCAATTGTTAGAAATAGGGAATACTGAGAGGTGGAGTGAATCAGTATTCTAAAAGCTTTATCTTTTACCCAATTATGGATATACCAGATTATCTTTACACATGCATAACATAAGAAGCTAAACAACATGCATAGCAATAAAACCAAAGAGCTCATAACACATTATTTGTTCTCGAGGAAACCCTAGCCAAGGGAAAACCCTGGTGGGGATGGTACCCACAAAGATCCACTAATCAAAAGTATCTTGTTAAGGATGTTGACCCTATTAGGAGTCTATTACAAGCATATAGTGTATCCGTCCCGATTAAGGGACTATAGGCCTTGTTAGAAGCCTCAACCCTGTTAGGAGTTGGAAGTACAAAATGTGATTACTAGATGAGCCCACTGCCCAAACAAGTAATGTACAATATACACTGATTACAAATATAGGTTAAGGTACATAACCTTATGTTACTTGCATCAATGTCTCTTCATTGCTTTTTCACTATTGATGTTACATATGCATCATATATTTTGCATCATATCACTGCTTCATTATACATCTATTTGTCAACTATAATTTTCTTACAATTATAATTACATTTATATAAATAACTTTATCCAAGAGTAAACATCTAGGATTTCATCCCTTTATATTGTTAATTCATTATTTTGATAAACAAAATAATCCCTTAACTCTTTACTAATTCTATCTTCATATTCTGTCATGTCAGCTTGACACTATCTTTGGTAAAACTATCATAACTTCTTCCGTACATGCTGTATTAACTTGCGCTCTAAGATGGGTGATCAATAGTCATCATAGAGTTTATGTTCAAGTGCACAAGCATTGAAATTACTCCATTCAACATCACAAACAAAAACTATGTCTAGGTTCACTGGCAAAAATACTATCTCACACTTAAAAAAAATTGCAATGCACTCTGTCATACTTGCTCTCTGACTTGTGCGATCTTCATGTGGATCATATGTTGCCATAATGACAAAATCTATGTAATCAACTCAGCCAAATTGCCAACATCAACCTGGATCCTTCGACAATTGGGGTAGGATCCAAGCCCAGGCTAGAAAGATATCCTCCCATTCTATTGTGGATAGGTGTTTGATAAAACATACAGACCTGTCTAGTGATCATAGTTTGTTGAAGGGTGTGCTTGATGCTCTGCTACTACAATAACTATAGACTACAATGTAGATATTACAACAGCTGAGAAACATAAATGTAGGCATCATGGTCACAATGTTTTGGAGACACAACATAATTGAGTGGTATACCTAGATGATGCAAAGCAACCACTACTCCTTTAGTTGCAAGTTGACACTATGGGATCCAAAAACCATAGATAAGGAATAAATTTAGAGAGAGGAGGAGGGCCATAATGACCAAAGTAATGTAGGGTCATGTATTATTTTGGTCGTTATGGCCCTGTATTATTTTGGTCATTATGGCCCTCCTCTGCTCTCTAAATTTATTCCTTATCTATGGTTTTTGGATCCCGCAGTGTCTACTTGGAACCAAAGGAGTAGTGGTTGCTTTGCATCATCTGGGTATACCACTCAATTATGTTGTATCTCCAAAAAATTGTGACCATGATGCCTACATTTATGTTTCTCAATTGTTGTGCCCCAAGACCCCTTATGACCCTTTACGACCCTTTACGATCCCTAAGAATACATCTTAGAGGTCTTAAAATGTCATAAAGGATCATAAGAGGCCCCTAGGAGGGGCCAGATGAGCTTCCACCTTCACATAGTTGGCTCTGTTAAGTAGATAATGTTAAACTATTCTTGAAACATAGAGAAGCTTAGTAATTTAAGGTCTCAGTCCATGGAGATGCTGAAAAAATGATGAGAATCAATGATTGAGAGTTTTTAGATTCTAAGAAGATGTATATGCAGTGTAGGCCAAAAGGGATTTTTATGGAGATTTGCTAGATGTGGAGATTTTCTAGAGTGGCTATATACATATGAGGGTTTCTAGATTGAGTACGAGTGCAAAGATGATTTAGTAACCTACGTCTATAAAACCTTCACAAATATCTTTTCTTTGACCTCCACTCATACCTCTTTTCATAATCTAGAAACTTTGGATACTGTTTCTCATCCATGCACAAAATGTGCTAGTGATCATATAAAATTACTTTAGGCCTCCAGTATTGATGAGCTGCACAAGTGTAAAATTTTTTTGTGATAATGGGATCAATTATATTGGATACTATGCAGTGAACATAAAGGCAAGGTGGTGATTATTCTCGATGATCGATAGATATAAGTCTTCCAAGCCTTACCCAGTAGCTAGGACTAAAGATAACAGAGCTCAAGACACCATCATAGTTGGTCTCTTTCTTTAGTCTATATTATTGACAAAACATTTTACCTTTCATTATCTCATCAAATGTAGGGATTTGAAATAATTTAATAGAATATTTTCATGTATAACATACATTATTTTAGTTTGGCGCTGAATGAATTTATATACTTTGCGCACTTGTATACTACAAGGACGGCCATAAAGAAGCATCCCCTCCCATGGATTGAGTAATGTAGGCCATGGGAGGAGATGCTTCTTTATCACCATCCTCATAGTCTACAAGTGCACGAAGTAGATAAATTCATGCAACGTCAACTTAAATAATATACGTTATCATGAAAATATTCTATTAAATTCTTTCAAATCCCTAGATTTGATCAGCTAATAAAAGGTAAAATATTTTTCCAATAATATAGACTGAAGAAAGAGACAACCTATGATGGTCTCTTGAGATTTTTTATCTTTAATGTGCATATACGTCACTTTTTTGACACGAATGAAAACTCTTTCCACGGTGGTGTTATACCTCCAACGGGGTTTCCCGTCGGATGATTACTACTGACTATCGCTATGCTAACAAATATAATGTCAGAGAGAACTTATTTTTGATAGATCATTGTGATAGGAATGCTATACCTCTGACGGTTTTACCTATCAAACAATCACTAGAGATCTGTCGCTATTCTGATAGGTACAGTGTCAGAGAGAACTCATTTTTGACAAATATGTGTGATAGGAATGCTATACCACCGACAGAGTTTCTTGTTGGATTTTTACTACCAACTGTCCCTATGCCGATAGATATAATGTTAGAGAGAACTAATTTTTTGACAGATGATTGTGACAGGAATGCTATACCTCTGACAGGATTACTTGTTGAACAGTCATTGCATAGGTATCACTATTTCGATAGTGCTTTCTGATAGGATACCCACATGTTTTTTCAGAGTTCCAATAGGTCTACCATAAGAAATTACATAACAAATCTAGTATTCATGTGCTAGATTCTGATGGAATATGATGTCGAAAAACCAATGGTGATCACTTTCTTTTCAATTTGCAAAGCAAAAACATTGACGAACACATATGTCAAAATGTCAACAAATAGGTATTGCAAATCCAACAAATGGCCATCAAAATTTGGCCTCAAATGTACCAATGTGTGTGTATGTGTGTACATGTACATGTATATGAATATGAATATGTATATGTATATCTATATCTATATCTATGTATATATGTCTATATGTATGTATGTATATGTCTATCTCACTTTGTGTATATAGATATATACATATGTGTCTATGTGTCTGTGCACACATGTTCTTAGGATGTAGTAGATTATAATTTCTATTTTATTTACTTGATCATAGTTATGTTGTTGAAATCACTCACAAATTGTATGTCAATGATACTTATGTAAGAATGATATCCTACTGATTATATCATAAATATTTTTCTTAGTGATTGATATAAATGGATCAACTTTTAGAGTGTGATATTTTCCCCCAAAAAGGAAAACTTTTTATGGTATTATATTTATAAGATTTATGGTTTCACTTCATAGACTAACAAGAATCACAAATTTTCACAACACTCTACCCTAAAAATAGTGTAGGAAGTGTCTCTACATATCTTCCTTGCTTCAAATTTGATGACACCTATGACCCATGTTGCCTAAAACTATGATATTTTCTCTAACATAATAAGTAATAAAATTAAAAAACAATACCTCTAAAATTCATGAGATCGAAATGTCCAAGTTCCACTAAATTGATCCCCTTAATTAAACCAATTTTATAGTCATCAAAAGGATCAAAGATAGCACTCTTTAGTAATTAAAGTTCCCCAAAATAGATTAATATATTGAAATTATGTTTCTTTTTATGTTCAAAGTAAACTACTCCTAGAATTATTCTATTCCGAGTACAAAAGATCTTTAAATATGAATGAATATATGTATGCATAATGAATACCTTTCAACACCTAACATAGCTATTAGTAATGTAAATATATTTTCTTTAGCATAATAATTAATGATATTGAAGAAAGCACCTCTAAAAATCATCAGATCATAATGTCGAAGTTCTACTTAATTGACCCCCTTGTTTAAAAAAAATTTATTGTCATAAAAAAGATCAAAGATAACTCTTTAGTAATTCAAGTGCCCCAAAATGGATTAAGGTGTTGAAATTATGTTTCTTTTAATGCTCTAAGAAAATTGCTCCTAGGATGATTCTATTTTAGTACAAAAGATCTTTAAATATGAATGAATTCATAATGAATACCTTTAAACATCTAACATAACTATTATTAATGTAAATACATATTAAGATGAATCATAACAACTATTGAATTTCAGGTCCTAAGCCTCCTACTACCAACCCTGCTACCCTTCCTCGCTTATTTTATTTTCCTCGGAAGTTGAACTGTGAAAATTGATGGACAAAGCTAATAAGTTGTGTGTGACCTATAAAAATAGAATGAGTTTTTTAAATGCATGTTCGCTCAATTGCACATGGATAAAAATAAAATCAACAAGCTCAAGGCCTTGAAAAAAATGGATTCTAGAGCTGGAGATTGATCTAAAGTAGTGAATGCAAAAGGTTTTGGGTTACAACTAACAACCTTTCTAAGAGGCTCAATAATTGAGTTAGTGCCCTCTAATGAGGAGAAAAGGGAAATCTTGTATGATATTGCTACCATAAAAAATAGCTAAGAGGATCTTAAAATAAATTTGAAATAGGTTTTTGATTTTAGAAAATAAATGGAAACCAAGACTTTTGGCTCACTCTATATCCTTCAAGGGTAATTAGAGAATAGGTGTACCAAAAGGAAAATAAGAGAGATTATGTCTAGCTTGATGATGGAGGCTTTTGATGCTCTAACTTCTAAACAAGGTAAACAAAATAAGGCTCCTTTCTAAAGTTGTTGAAGGATCTCAATCATGATTGGAAGGCTATTTGTATACACTAAAAGGTGACTTCATTAATTAATTAAATATTTATTATTTAATTAATAGTTATTTCCTCTATTTATTAAATAAATTATTCAATTTATTTAATAGATTCACTATAGTCTAATCCTCTATCCTAAGTCCCCTAGTCCACCTCATCCACCTAGTCACTTGACACATCACCTTGGCTAAAATAATTAATTATTATTAGTTATTTATAAATCATTATCTTCACCCACACATGTCCTATTTTTAAGGGCTATGTGGCCTCATAAGACTTGGTCTCATGACCTCATGTCTTCCTCTACACCTAGTCAAGAAGCAAATCCTATTCCTAAGGAGCTTCTCAAGCCACCTCAAAGAGTCAAAGGTGACTCATGGGAAACTTGTACCTATTGGCATGTGATGTTTTGGTGTATTGGGAATCAATTAAGGGTTGTCATTTATGGAAAAAATTATGTTAGAATGGTCGCATGATAAGGAGATTGCCACTAGAGTCTCAGTCATGAAAATGACTAAGTACAGAATCAGATTGATAGGGTATAGTGGCATAGTTTTGGTCAGCGATGAAGATATATGATGTATTATGGCTTTCAAAGTTAAATAAAGTTATTTTGGGATGTGTGCATGCTTTTTTTAAGAGTGCATAAGTTTTGGTTACCAAATCTATGAAATATAGTGATTGGAAGGTATGTGAAGATAGTAAAATAGTGTAACAAGGTATATGAACAACTACAAAGATTAAGGAAAGCATAATGGATATGGTAGCATGATAAGACAAGTAAATAAAGTATATTTATGACTCTTTGGTAGTATAAGAGCAGTGACTCCATGTATATCATTTGCATAAGTTTCTATTATGTTTTATATGGCAATTATGAGGTCGACTGGAAGGCTAATTTTGTATAAGTATAGATTGGTTTTGTGAAAGAAAAGTATGGATGGATTTATGATAATGGAGTAAGTTTGTGAATATAAGAGAAAAGATCATATGTAAGATTAGTAAGAGGCCGAGCTACAATTGGAACTATCTAAGCAAGATAAGTTCTTGTATTGTTCCCCTCTTTGAGAACTACTTTTGAAGACAAGTATTGATTGTAAGAGAAGTTTTCTCACCACCTTTAACGATGTGTTTTGTATACCCCTAAAAGGGTTTTGTATTCCTTTAACAAGGAAATGTACTATGTAATAATGAGCTCCTAACAGGGCTAGATCTCCTAACAAGGATACTATATTTTAGTGCATATTTGTGGGTACCATCCCCACCGGGGTTTTCTCTTTGGTCAGGGTTTCCTCAAGAACAAATCATGGTGTCATGAGTAATGTGTTATGCTTATATGTTCTTTTCATTTATGCATTACTTTGGATTGTTTATAATTATTTAAAGTTGAAATCAAAGTTCTATAATACTGATTCACCCCCCATCTCAGTATTACCTAATCCTAACAATTGGTATCAGAGCTATTGGCCCTTTGAGAGAAAATCTAATAGCTTAAGGGAGATCAGAATGGATTTAGAAGATTTAAAAAATAACTTTGAAGCTACACTAGAAGATCTGGATAAGATAAAAATTGAAAATGGTGAACTAATATTCAAATTAAGAAAAGAAGAAGGTTTCATGAGGAAACTTAAAGAACAACTTGAGATTGTAAAAATCAGAGACAAGACCTTATGGAGAAGATGAAAGAAGGTTCAGACAATGACACATCAGACAAAGTAAAAAGATTAGAGCAAGAAAAAGAACAAATCAATCTTTTAATGATCAAAGAAATTCAGTGTGAAAAGGATGAAAGAAACAAAGTTGAAGAGTCACTAAAAGAAGCTAACTTGCAGATAGGATAGATGAAGACCGAACTTGACCACCACAAGGATATATATCAAGAACTAGATAAATACAATCAGATCATTAAAGGTGAACTAACTCAAGCCAAACTATAGATTGATAAGTTACACATGAGCAGTGATAAGATTGATGATCAAAGAGAAAAAAAAAAGCCTAAAGGAGATATGAGTGGATCCAATGAAGTTGGAAGTTCAAAAAATCAAGAAGAACCAAAAGAAGCCAAGAATGAGGAAAGACCTATTCCTAAAGAAAAGCCTAAAGATGAAAAATCTAGAGAACAATTCAGAACCTTCAGAGGTAGATGTTTCAAATGCAACAAATTTGGACATATGAAAAGAGATTGCAGAAGTAAAGGTAACCCTAAGCCCTTTACCAGCTATTGTTTTAATTGCTATGAGTATGGGCACAAGAAGGCAAATTGTAGAAAACCTGATTAGTCTAGGTATAAGAAAGATTATGTCAGAGAAGAATTTGCAGCCAAAGTTACATGTCAAAAGTCTAATAACTTTGGGCATAAAACAAGGTACTGCAAGCTACAAACTAATCAAGAAAGAAAAAGACCACCTATTTGTTACAAATGTAACAATCCAGGTCACATTGCAAATTTTTGTAGATACAATGGAGATGAAAACAAAAGAGGACCAAGGAGATCTAGTGAACCAGAAGGACCACCACCTATGGTTATAAGGAAGAATATTAGTGATAGTGGTAAAATCCTAAATGATTACATGAATGAATACAATAAGTTAGAGGAAGAAAAGGTATGGCAAGTAAAAGTTCTAAATAAGGGAGTGGTTTAGGGAGAGACAACTGATGATGTTGTGTGTTCACATGACAAGTTCTTTGAGGTATCAACCTAGAAGGCCTCATGGCCTTATCTGGAGCATTGGAAGTAGTTAATAGAAATTATCCAGCCCCTCTATAAGTGGAGTAAGCTCATGTGAGATTAGATATGATTTGTACAGATGTTATGGATTTTGTGGATGCAATCGCAGCACTTGAAGATTCATCTTCTGTGTTCATGATTTTTGCAATGACTGGATGACACGCAAAGCTGATCTACCTATGTTTAATGCACACACTCAACTTGCAATGGATAAAAGACTTGAAAGACTTCAATTCTACACCATTTGTTGATCATCGACTAAGGAGAGAAGAAGTGTGAAAGCAAAGCAAGGATCTAGCAGAGATATTTTGTGTTTGTGTAAAGCCAGACATCAGATTTGAGCACGTTTAAGGTATTTAGACCTAATCAATTTGGAAAGTCATGGATACACCAGTAGTTTATGATGTTGTGGATAGACCTAGATACAAATTCAAGAGAGATCCATTCAAATCTTGTGAGGATGATCTAGAGGGAGTGTTTTCACAAACCCTAGTAGGCATGTTGCATGTAGAAGATATTAGGGCTTACTTACACTGTAAGTATGAGATTATTGGGGAGGTTAACATCTTCTATGAGTTAAATAGTATGCTAGAAGTAAATGGGTCCTTGGCAGAAGAATTCAAACATCTAAAAGATCTAACAATACTCAAGTTAACCCGACTCATTGAATTCATAGAAGTCGAATGGTTCAAGATCATTCTAAGTAGAGTTCATGATAATTTCTTATAGATAGGTGATCAACTTGTTAAGATATGTGCTCAGTGTATCCATGATATCACATGCCTTGACAATGAAGGAGCCCTACCTATTAGTGAGAATAACCCAAGAAAATAAGTTGAAACCCTAACACACTCCAAATGGGATAAGAGGGAAATGACAGTAAATGATATATATTTACAAGATGTCATATTGGTAGCAATGCTAATTGGATACAAGTTGTTTCATAGTTCTAGACTTAATTGTGTATGACAAGGACTAATAATGATGGCATACAAAATGATTAAAGAAAACAAGAAATACAACCTTTGTGAAATACTAGCTCAACAATTCATTGAGAATGTAAAAGTTATAAAGAAGGAAAAATCCAAAGCTTTTAGGTTTGTTTCATTACTAGTTAATATGTACATTCATGTCATTCACAACTTTCTTGGTATGCATCCCAGAGCATGGAAAGATAATGAACCCACTGGTCTAAAAATCTCAGAATACTACAGAAGGTAGAAAAAGGATTGGATTGATGGAGAATTGTTTCACATGATTAAGATTATGTAGAGGCAGATGAAAGAAAGATATAGGATTCAAGAAAACTTGGTAGAAAAATATGAGGACACTATCTGTTTCATGGTTGAAACTGATTGTGTCTGCTTAGAGACAGTTGAGCCTAGAACCAAGTGGTTCTATCCCATGGGATATGAGGTGAGTGCTGAAGTACTAACCATGCAAGTAGAGAATGTACTAGCAATAGAGAAGGACCCTATCCAATAAAGATGGGGTACCTACAAAGAGAATCATGAGAAAGTAAGAGAAGAGCAAGAAAAGGTAACAAGGAAGAGAAAGGTTAGCAAGATTGTTGAGGAAATTACTACAAAGGTAGGAATCACAAAGAAGTAGTATTTAGACCTAAAAAACCAAATGGAGGCATCTTCCAACATTGCTACAAGAAGAAGAAATTCAATAAATTGTGCCTACAATCATTCCTAAAATATATATAAGGAAAAATAAGAAAAATAGTCCCAAATGAAGAGAGATAGGGGTAAAGAGGAAGAAGAAGGAAGAGAAGACAGTTGAAAAAGAGGAAGAGAAAACAGTTCAAAAAGATCCACAAACTTTGTGGAAACTAGACCTTAAATCACTACAAAAGAGAGCATTGAAAGATGGAAACCTAAAGACTATAGATAGATACTATGAAAGATATGAACCTAAGGAAAAAGAGATCATTGAAGATAATATCATTGAGTATCTATTATCTTTTAAAAAGAATCTATTAGAAATTGAAGGGAGTGTTCCTAAGGAATTGTATAGTAAACTAGAAATCAAGAAACAACTAGCATAGTCGGAGGATGAGAAAATAAGAAATAAGGAAATTGAAGATATGTTCCTGGTTGTATCTATATAGGAAAGAGAAAGAATCATAAAATCACTAAAACCCTTACTAAGGAAAAAGGCCAGACTAGTCAAGATTATGGCTAGGAAATATGATGAGGTGATTGAGGATACCCAAAAGGAATTGGATCAAATTATAATGTTTGACATGCCTAAGAAGGGCTCACCTCCCAAAGTCACTAAACTAGTATCCTTGGGGTTAGGAAAAAGTTCCAAGGTAGTATATGAAAGTGCTCAAGTTAGCATGCAACCAGATTTCTTTGTCACTGGTGTGTCTGTTAGCCTTGACACTTCACAAGATATAAATGATCCATTTATGGACAATGTGGATGATGCAATGGAGGTTGAGGATCAAGAAAAAATAGAGGAAGGTAAATCAGAAGAGAAACAAGAAGAAAAATCACAAGAGAAGGAACTATAGCAAGAAGAAAAGCAAGAAAGATAGTCAAAATCAAAAAAAGTTGATGAGGTCAGACTAGACACACCCCTATTATTGACAAATATGGACAAACCAGTTAGTTTTGATGTAGATAGCATGGATGAAGATGAACTAATGAGACTTTCATTTATGGCTTTTTCTAAAGCCAAGGAAAGATCAACTCAAAAAGGAGACAAAAGAACTAAGATAATGGTCAGGGCTGTAGAAATAATAAACAAACTACTCCCCTCACCTACTATCCTAAAAGAGAAGGATGAGGTTGAGAACCTCGATACATTATTGGATAGCTTTGATAGCCATTTTGACTCATTACTAAAGACAACAAAGGAGAAGGCTGAAAAGAACTTATTGGAAAAGAAGTTGAGCAAAGTTCATAAGTCCATTTCATGGGACTTAGGCATTCTTAAGGCTACCACTCTTAAAGCCAAGATTTGTGTAGCACAAGGAAGGAAACTATATAGATATTGCATAAATCCCTGTCAACATTTGAAGAATGTTGAGGAGGCCATAGCCAAAGATAGGGCTAGCCTTGATAGTATAATGGATAGTTGTGAATCATCTTCACAAACTTTGGAGGTAGATAAGGAGACATCCAGGCTACTTGAGAGAATAGGAGTCAGTATGGAGAAAGGGAGAGTTGCAGATAGGTTTTGCTCATTAAGAACCCTATTGACTCCTAAGCTCTCAATATTGGAGTCTCAAATCTCCGAGATGATAAAGGTTGAAAGCTCAATGTCAGTATCCACTCTCACTAAGCTTAAGATAGCAAAGACAATGTCATATGCACTGAATGGATTAATCCATGTCAATGAACTATTGATAAGTTCATGGAATGAAGAAGTTAAGACCTTGGAAATCTCCTTCCAAGATGTCTTAAACTTGGTGAATAAGCACTAAACCATTTGTGCTAAATTTTTATAATTTTGGGTATACCTTTTCCATTGATGTCAAAGGGAGAGGAATAAAAATAAAAAATGAATGAGGAAGAGAAAGAGATATGTAGAGCTACATGTAGAAAAGAAAAAGTTGTAGAAAAGAAACAAAAAATAGAGATAAAGAAAAGAGCAAGAAAGTTGTAACACTTAGTCATTTTTCTAAGTGTTTCCATCAATGCCAAAGGGAGAGATTGTTGGCATGTGATGTTTTTGAGTACTTGGAATCATTTAAGGGTTTTAATTTATGGATAAAATTATGTTAGAATGATCGCATGATAAGGAGATTGACACCAGAGTCTCAGTCATGAAAATGACTAAGTAGAGAATCAGATTAACAGGGTACAATGGCATAGTTTTGGTTAGCGATGAAGATATATGATGTATTATGGATTGCAAAGTTAACTAAAGTTATTTTGGGATGTTTTCATGCTTTAGTTAAGAGCACATAATTTTTGGTTAACAGATATGTGAAATATAGTGATTGGAAGGTATGCGAAGATAGTAAAACAGTGTAACAAGGTATATGAACAGTTGCAAAGATTAAGGAAAGCATAATGGATATGGTAACGTGCTAAGACAAGTAAATAAATTATATTTCCAACTCTTTGGTAATATAAGAGAATTGACTCCATATGTATCATTTGCATAAGTTTCTATTATGTTTTGTATGGAAATTATGAGGCCGACTGGAAGGCTAATTTTGTATAAGTATAGATTGGTTTTTTGAAAGAGAAGTATGGATGGATTTATGATAATGGAGTAATTTTGTGAATATAAGAGAAGAGTTTAGATGCAAGATCAGTAAGAGGCCAAGCTACAATTGGAACTATCTAAGCAAGATAACGGGTTTTTTTTTATTTCTTGTAGATTTTAGGCTATTTTGCAGGTCATAAATCTAAAGACCCCATTCTTAAATTATTAATAGTTTACTTGCAAGTTCCTAAGGGTTTGCAAAAAAAACCATAAATTTTGTTTGGGCTTAAAATACGACATGTTTTTCAAATTCATGTGTTTTCTTTAGTTTAGAAAACTCTCTATTGTGTCTTGCTTTTATAACATTATTTGTAATCCCAAGGTTATAACAACATATCCTCTCCCCTCACCATTTGTGGATCTTGGGTGTAAGAGAAACTGCTATAATCTTTAGAGGGTGGTCTTTGGTGGTAAAAGAGGTACTCACCCCAAGGAACGACCTAACCGGTAACAGGCTAAAGCCAAGCCCTTCCAAATCAGTATATAGAAAATTTTATTGTGATTATTCTCATAGTGGATAGGTGTGAATTCATTATGGCAACCAAAATCTCCTCTAGTACCCTAGTGGTATGTTAAAGTCCCTACATTGTGAAGGTGAAAAATTTACTTTGGAAGGATTGGGAGAGCCCCCTTAATTGGGAAAATGACTTGATCACAACCACTTGAACATATTTCCTTATTAAAAAATTTTGTAGAGTGGCTAAAAACCTTCTATTTGCTAGCTCAAGGGGTCACCCAAGCCCGTGAAGACACCCCACATTACTCACAGTTCATAGTAGAGATAGAAGTTCTTTGGGAAGTAATGACCCATTGAATTTGTAACTTGGTCTGCTAGAGAAGAGAGTGCACTATAAGGAGGAGCCTATGCCTCCAAGTTCCTAGGTTGTCTGCTTTGAATTTGCATGGCTAGATTTTATCCAAGTGGGGATTCAGTAGATAATGTCCTTGCCAACCTTAGGAATTGTAAGCATGTTTGTGCATTCATACTATATTAAATTAGATTAAATCATTTTTTTTTTGCATGTGTGTGTATATGCATTTTTACTTCACCAAAAACAACTATCAGAAAACCAAAATTTCCAAAAAATCATCAACAATCATTAGAAACTAGAAGCTGCACATTTATCACCTCTTCTTGTGCATCTATTTAATCTTGCTGCGTATTTCTCATTGTCACTACGCATTTGTTCATTATTGTCACGCTTTTGTCCCATCTTATTGCAAATATATACAAATGTCCTAGACATTTATTCCTGTGCATATATAATAGAGATCATTTGTATGGATCCTTAAAATTTCAAGATAACTTTTTCAAATACCCATTTTTGTCCTCACTACTATTCTAGAAAACAATTTTACGTGAGGATATAGAGAGGGGCCAAGGGCACACCCTAACCAGATCTACCTTTCAGAACAACATGTGGAAGCAACAACAACAACAACAAGTGAGAGAGAGAGTGCAGAAACATTGGTATATTATCTTCAATTTGATTCATACATGCCAAGCTGTAGGCCTTCCTAGTTTCGGCTAGATATTACAATCAAGTACAAAATTCCTCAAACATGCGAGGATCTGCGAACAATCTCTAAACTTCTATCTTCTATCTTCTATCAAAACTAGACCTAAACTCTAACCAAACAACTACATTTATACAAAAGGCTACCAAATAAGTCACCCTTTATATCCATCAATCATAGAAGGAATGAAGAAATCTAGGTCTACACACTTCCCAATGATAGATGCCAGCATTAAATCTATGACCAAAATTAATTGCAAGAGTTGGCCTCAATAAGAACTTAAAAGAAACCCGTCGGTAAGCAAGGATAATTGAGCACCATGGAAATTCATCGAGCACCAAAGAGATAACCGACCAACACCAAAAAACAAAGGAAACCGAGCAACATCAAACCAACTCGATTAAAGCAGGAACCAAGCAACACTGAAAACTACAAACATCATTTTGGTGACACAGGATTGCTAAGGACCTGAGATGCTCCTGCATCAGACACCTTGGGTTGTTTGAAATGATTCTTCAAATCATGAAACAAGTATGATTCAAGTTGCATCCAACTTAGATTGTGAAATCCATGTACTTTCTTCAATCGGTCTATTCTTCCATTTTACCAGATATTCCATATATTGTTTTCCTCTTGTACTTTTGCCAATTCTTTGCTCCAAAATCTACTGATATTCTTTCATCTATTTCTTAGGATAATCCATCAGTACTATTATGTCTACATCAAGTTCATCATACTCATACAAATCAAAAATGTTGAAAATAGGTGATATTATCCATGTCATCAAGTAACTCAATCTCATATGCATTTCCACTGTCAAATTTCCTCATTATATTGCAATGGTCACACTTCTTCATTTTCAACTTCCCATATGTTCCAATAGGAAATCAACATTTCTTTAGATGAACCATCACCTTATCACTGACTGCAAAGGTCTTATGTCTTCTTGATCTATATGCTCTATCTTTGTATTTCTGATTACTTTTCTCCAGCTTATATTTCACATCTTCATGTAATTTTTTTATGTACTCAACAAAATTCACTCCTTCAACACTCCTCTTTCTGTCATCAACAATGTCCCTCAAATTAGATATACCTCTCGGTTGTATGCCATTTACAATCTCAAAGGGTGTTTTCCTAGTACTCCTATTCACTAAATTATTGTATGCAAACTCTACTTGTGCCAACACAGAATCCCAATTACTTGGTGTGTCTCCAACTAAACATCTCAAAAGATTTCCCAAACTTCTATTGACAACTTCTTTCTGTCCATTGGTTTGTGGGTGAAATGTAGAACTATATTTCAACTCGGTGCCAAACTTTCTCCAAAGAGTCTTCCAAAAGTATCCAACAAATTTACTATCTCAGTCAAAGATAATACTCCTTGGTAACCCATGTAATCTGAAAATTTCCTTAAAGAAAAGATCTTCTATATGTACCACATCTAATGTCTTTCTACAAGGTATAAAATGTGCCATTTTAGAAAATCTATCCACATCAAGAAATATAGAATCATTACCTCTTACTATCTTCAGTAAGCCAAGAACAAAATCCATACTAATGTCAATCCAAGGTTTCTCATGAATAGAAATTGGTGTATGCAATCCAATATTCTAACTTATTCCTTTTGCAACTTGATAAACTCCACAACTTTTCACAAATTTCTAAACATCTTTATATAATTGTGGCCAAAATTATTTCTCCTTAAGAAAATTCAATGTCTTATCAACACCAAAATGTCTAGCCAAGCCACTACTATGCTTCTCCTTTATCAAATTAGTTCTCATTGCTCCTCTCTATATACACAACTAAATACCCTTAATCAACATACCTCATTGCATAGAATATTCATCCCATTTAGTACTTGGTTGATTTTGAATAGGTGCTCTACACTTTCTCCACAGCTCGGAAAAATCAGGATCAAATTCATAAGAATCTCTCATGTCATCAAAGCCAAGAACTTCAATTTTCATCTCGGTCATCAAAGATCTCCTTCTACTCAATGCATCAACAACTCGGTTAGTGAGTACACTCTTATGCTTTATCACAAATGTATAACTCTGCAGATACTCAACCCATTTCATATGTCTTTGATTCAACTTATTCGGACTACCCAAATATTGTAAAGCCTTATGATCGGTATACAACACAAATTCACTCGGTATCAAATAATGACTCTATTTCTTTAGTGCCTGAACAATAGCATAGAATTCTTGATCATGCATAGAATATTTCCTTTTTGCATCATTTAACTTTGCACTAAAGAAAGAAATAGGTTTATCCTCTTGACTCAACACAGCTCCAATTTCACTTGCACATGCATAACATTCCACTTGAAATACCTTATTGAAATCAAGCAATGCCAAAATAGGCAACTCAACAACCTTTTGCTTTAGAGTCTCAAAACTTTAATCAGCTCCATGTGTCCACTTGAATTCCCTTTTATCTCCTCTCATAGTCTCAGTCATAGCATTACATATTGAACTGAAATTCCTTATGAACTTTCGGTAAAAACTTGCCAAACCATGAAATGATCTTACCTCACTAGCACTCTCAAGTGTAGGCCAATTCAAAATAGCTTCAACCTTCTAAGGATCCATTTTCAAACCATCAACTAAAATCACAAATCCCAAATACACAATCTCCTCTTTCATGAATGAACACTTGTTTAGATTTATTAGCAACTTTTCTTCTTTTAACCTCTACAAAACTTGTCTAACATGCAACAAATTTTCTTCTTTGGTCTTACTAAATATCAGAAAATCATCAAGATATACAATCATAAACTTACACAAGAATTTCTTCAAAACCTCATTCATCAACCTCATAAAAGTACTCCGTGCATTAGTTAAACCAAAAGGCATAACCAACCACTCATACACACCTTCATTTGTCTTGAAAGAAGTCTTCCATTCATCACCTTCTCTAATTCTAATTTGATGATACCCACTTTTCAAATAAATTTTGGTAAAATACTTCGCTCTAGTCAAACTATCCATTATGTCATCCATTCTAGGTATATGAAACCTATATTTCATTGTTATCTTGTTGATTTCTCTAGAATCAGTACACATTTGCCATTCTCCATTCTTCTTCGGTGCTAATACATCAGGTACTGCACAAGGACTCAAAATTTCTCTGATCAAACCTTTCTGCAACAACTCTTGAATCTAATGGTTCAATTTCTAATTCTCGGTAGGTGTCAATTGATGTGGTGCCTTATTCAGTAAACTAGCTACATGGATTAGATCCATGAAATGATCAATGCTTCTCTTTGATGGAAACTATCAAGTACATTATTAGAAATGATTTCACTATACTTGGTGAGTATCTTATCAATCTCCTCAGGGATACTATGCTCTATTTTCTTGCTCATTTTGTTAGGAATCAAATCAAAACATACATCATCCCTCTTCAAATCCTTAACAAACTTTATTCCTTCCATCAAGAAAACTTTCATAGATGTGAAAACATTACTAACAGGTTCTTCAATCAAAGGTAACAAGATAAGTCTTTTCCCATAAGCCCAAATAGTATATTTATGCAATCTTCCATCATATATAGCATGTCTACCCAACAAAATATGACAACAATCCATAGGCATGATATCACACAACACCTTATCATAGTACTTTCCAATTTTCAAATTCACATAACATTGTTCACTTACCAAGAGTGTATGCTCATCCTTGATCCATGAAATCTGATAGAGCTTTGGATGTTCCCACATTTTCAACTGTAATTTTGTGACCATTTCCTCAGATGCTAGATTCTCTGAGCTACCATTTTCAATGATTACCTTCCAAACTTCATCATAAACTCTACATCTAGTCTTGAACAAACTTTTTCTTACCAGATCTTCCTTTTTACCTTTATTCCAAAGTGCCCTTCTTACCATCAAGTTATTTTCTTTCTTAGGTTCATTCAGTGACTCTTCTTGCACCAAACATTTCTACTACTACCAACCTTCTTACTTGCATGTTTACACTCAAAGAATCTATGTCCTTCTCCATAATTGTAACAAGTTCCTCCAAAACCACCTTTGTTATAACCACCTCGGTAGTTACTACCTCTGCCTCTAGATGAACTTTCACATTTCCACTCGGTCTTGCCTTTATCCAGATTTGTCTTTTCGGGTTCAAATTTACTATTTTCACCATGAGATCTACCTCTTCCTCTAGGAAATCTACCACCTCTACCTCTTTGACTTTTCTCATGTCTCCTGTTCAATTTCTCCTTAGCTTTCAATGCAAATTGATAAGCCTCTTCAATGTTTTCCAATTTGACCAAACTAATTTCTTCTTGGATGGAAATTCTCAAGCCATTTAGATATCTAGAAATTCTTTCCACATCATCTTCATCATGTCCAAATCTGATATCTAATCTATAGAATTCCTTAGTATATTCCTTTTACCGAGCTATCTTTCTATCTCAAACTTTGCATTCGCCTAACTAGGTTAGTCTGATAATCACAAGGTAAGAATTTTCCTTTCAATTTATTCACCATTTTACTCCATACCTTGATTCTATCTTTGCCTTTCCTCTTTCTATCCATCTATAGATATTCCCACCATAAGGTTGCATGACTCTTCAACTTTGTGCTTGCAAATTTCACCTTCTTTTCCTTAGGTACATTCTCATATTCAAAATATTTTTCCATCTCAAAGATCCAATCCACCAACTCATCAGAATCCAATTTTCCACTATACTCAGGACTATTAAAATGTGGTGTAGACTTCAGACTTGTCAAAGCCTTTAGGAATATTTCCTCACCTTGATCCATCATAGGTGCAAGTTCTTCATCACATTGTTCTACCTCAACTTCATCATCGCTAACATCTTCAAGATGTCTTCCTCTTCTTTGGGCTATTTCAACAGCTTCTTATCTAGCAGCAAGTTGTCTCAACATGTCTACCAATCTTGGATCTACATCTTGCCTCCCACGAACCATCTTGAAAAACCTCTATAATTACAGGTCAGATCACAATCTTCCACCCCACAACAAATCAACTAGTGCTTCACAAGAAGGAACCTTCAAACCTAGATTTGCAAACCTAGATCCATATCTAACCTTGCTTTGATAGCACCTAACGCAAGGGAGGATATAGAGAGGGGCCAAGGACACACCCTAACCAAATCCACCTTCCAGAACAACATGCGGAAGCAACAACAACAGCAACAAGTGAGAGAGAGAATGCAAAAATGTTGGTATATTATCCTAAATTTGATTCATACATGTCGGGCTATAAGGCCTTCCTAGTTTTGGTTAGATATTACAATTAAGTACATAAGTCCTCAAACATGTGAGGATTTATGTACAATCTCTAAACTTCTATCTTCTATCAAAACTGATCCTAGACTCTAACCAAATAGCTAGATTTATACAAAAGGCTACCGAACAAGTTGGCCTTCAGATCCATCAATCACATAAGGAATGACCAGATCTAGGACCACATGCTACTCAATGATAGATGTCATCATTAAATCCATGACCAAAATTAATTGCAAGAGTTAGCCTCAATAAGAACTTAAAAGAAACCCATCGGTAAGCAAGGATAACTAAGCGCCAAAGAGATAACTGACTAACACCAACGAACAAAGGAAACTGAGAAACATCGAACAAACTTGGTCAAAGTAGGAACCAAGCAACACTGAAAACTACAAACATCTTTTTGGTGACACAGGATTGCCAAGGACCCGAGATGCTCCTGCATCAACATTCAACTTTTATAGACTTTTGATCTTCAGTTTGACCATTTTCACTCAAATTCATCACCTATCTTTCATCAAACATCCTCAAAATCTTTCCAAATCTTCAAAATTTTCCAATTAGTGTTGAATCATTACCTTTCTTATCAAATTTTGATCTTTGTGAGTTTATCATATCAGGATTTATCATCCTTAATCAACAAACTTACCTAGTTTATTATCTTTTGATTCTCTTTGTCATATCATACTCAGATCCATACCTCCTATAGGCTTAGATAATCAAATTGTTACACTTATCTCAACAATTTTAGGTTCATTTCTACATCTGTCTAATCAAAAAAATTCCAAATCTTTCATCAAAATCTTCCATTCCAATATCATCTTTCACATTTTATGGTTCAAACTCAATCTTAGAAGCTCAAACAAACCATTGATCTAGAATATGTAGACAAGATGGAAGGAAACAAAAAAAAAAAGATAAAAACCCTTGGTCTAGACTTCCTAAAAAGCATTCAATTTTTACATTAGATGAAGAACCCACAGATCAGGATCTAAGAGATGCTAGGTTCTATAATGTCATGGAAAGACTCTTAGACATGGATAAAGAGATGTATTTCCTCATGATTTCTCAACAAGGAGCAAAATTACCAAGTGATTTTGATGTCTCCACTCTTAAAGAACCACCTATCACAAACAATCAAGAAATCTCTAGTGCTTCTCAAGAGACACATGCTCATGGAGCAAAGGAAAACACTCAACAACACAATGCTTCCCAAAATGCTCAACAACACAGTACTTCCCAAAACACTCAAGAACATACATTATCTTTAGATCCTGTTATACAAAAAATCCAGATGCTTCAATAAAAAATATGTGACATTCAAACTGGATCATCAACCAATAAGTATTCCTTAGATGATATATGTCCTTATCCTTTTGATAAACATTTAGCAATGATTCCATTTCCTCCTCATTTTTAGGTACCTAAATTTGAAAAATACAAAGGGAATTCGGATCCACAAGAGCACATTTGTGAGTTTTCTGCTACTTGTATTGAAGTTTCCCATAATGACACTTATCTTATGTGACTATTTCCATGTATTTTAGGAGGACAAGCCATGGAATGGTTCTCTAAACCACCCCTAGGTATCAATTCATTCAATGAACTTATTGAAAAGTTTATGACTCATTACTGATATAATATCAAACATGAAGTCACTATGCTTGACCTTTGCAATGCACAACAAAAGAATGGAGAACCTTTCCTTACTTTTTTGTAAAGATGGCATCAATTATTTTCCAAATATCCATGAACAATCCCTGAACAAGAAAAGATGTATATCTTTGTACATAACGTTACACAAGAAATGAGCTATAGGTTGCAATTGCAATGCCCTCCAAAATTTAACAAGCTCATTGAAAATGGTATTAAAATTGAGGAATCTATGGTTAGAAAGGGTGAAATTAAGCTTTACTCTGAGGACAATGTTGAATCTTCAAATTCAACTCCCAACAACAACAACAATGACAAGTCCAAATTTTGGAACAAAAACAAGAACATAGTCAATGATGGGATTGTTGATAATCGACATGTTAAACCAACACAACCTCTTTTGAATCTCACAAGAAAAGCCAATGCTACTCAACCTACTTATAGAAATCAATCTGCAACTCATAATACCAACAACAATTCATCCAATTCAAGGTTACATTTTATGCCATGTAGAAGAGCTTTTAATCCTTTGGGTGAATCTCTTGAATCTATATTAAGGAATTTGATCACAAAGGAACTCATTGCACTTCCTGAAACTACATATTTTGAACCTAGGATGAAACCTTCTTGGTGGAATGATAATGATTATTGTGAATTTCATAGAGGGAAAGGTCACAAAACCAATGATATCCAAAGACTTAAACATGTAGTGCAAGACTTCATTTTAAGTGGTGAGATAAGTGTTGATGGACATACCTCAAACAAGTCACATATAGCTTTTAAAGATCCACTTCCCAAACATAAGAAAGGAAGTTCTTCCAATGCTAAAGGTGATAATCAAGCCAACTACAATACCACATCCTATAAGTATGTTAATCACATTTCTAAATGCCATCCATCTCAATACTATGCCAATGTGATAACTATAAAATAAAAGTCTGAGAGTCAATCCGTTAATGTTACTACTCGAGCACAATCCAAGGTTACTCTCCAAGGTGTCTCATCCAAACCTACCACCTCATAGAACAAGTCTATCTATGTTCCAAAGTCCATGTCAAATATTTCCAATCAATATAATATTTTCAATCAATTGATAAAAATGCCTGCCCAGATATCTATACTAGAGATTTTGCGTCTGTCACTATCTCATAAGGATAGTATTGATAAAGCTCTCCTAGAAACTAATGTTCCTACAAATCTAGATCAAGCCCAATTTCAAGATATGGTGGGACATTTGACAACTCCACATTACCTTTCTTTTACTGAGCATGATGATCTAGCCATTAATCCACCACATAATGCTCCACTACATATAGAAGTCCTTGTACAAAATCATAAAATCAAAAGTGTACTAATAGATGGAGGAAATGGCTTGAATATATGCACTTTGAAACTAGTCCTTGCATTGGGATTTTCTAAAAATGCGTAGATCCAAAGAAGAACATCACAATTAAAGCTTATGATGAAGAAGAGAGGTCATCCAAGGGATCTATTGTTCTTCCTATCAGAGCAGGTCCAATAGTCAAAGATGTACTTTGTCAAGTTCTTGATATGGATCTCACATATAACATTCTTTTGGGAAGACCCTGGATCATTCTATGCAGGTCGTGCCCTCAACTTACCATTAGTGTTTGGAATTTCTACATAATGGTCAAGAAATAACTATCAAAGGAGATCGGAACCCTTTTTAGTATTGTAACACTATGAAGACATCACCTGATTCTTTGGTACCTTATAATCGTGTTGGATCTTTTGCAACCACACCCATAGATCCAAGTGATATAGCATCAACTTCTAAATCTAATGGGATCAAGATAGACATAAAAGAACAAAGTATGGGAGAATATACTTTGGTTCAAACCTTTTGTATCATAGAGTTACCTTTATCTCCTAGATCATATGGAAAATCCTTGATTACCAAATGACAATCAGAACCCCCTTCTACACTTGTTTATGACACATTTATAAGTGGGGGCACCATATCAAAAGAAGAAGCTGAGCGTAATGATAACCATTTTCTTAAACCTCACAAGAATGAAGAAGATGTAAAACATGAATATATATCACCTGATGTATATGGTAAAGGATATACTTTGTTGCAAAAAATGGGATACCAAGGTAGTGGACCTATAGGGTTATAGAGAGAAGGAGTTATAAAGACAATTTTGAAAAATCCAAATTACCAAAGAGATACCACAGGGTTAGGATATAAAGGAGAAGGACCAAAATAAACTGAAGGAAAAGAAAAGATCACACCTTTCCATGAGACATCTAAAGCTCCTTCATTAAATATCTAAAAACATGGCATGTATGTGGATCCAGAAAAGTAGATGATAGCAATAGAAATCATTAATAGATTTAGGGATAATCATTATGATGATTCTGACTCTAATGATTATGAATGGGATTCATTATCTAACTACACTGAATAGATAGGAGTTGATGTTTTTCATACCCATAGTGGTGATTACCATGAGGGGGAGAGCTCAAAGACAGAATCACTAGGATTAGTTCCACATAATACTACTCTTGATGATTGTGAGGAAAGTGAGAATAATCTTGTGATAGATGATTCAGATGAGAGTATGTAAATAGATCTTGCCAATACAATCATCAACCTTGAAAAATTCTCTATAAATACCATCTCAACCTTTTAAATTGACCCAAATGATCCAATACCCCTTGTACATCCTGAGCTTATAGATTGGGATTCTCCTAATCATCCAGAACTTGATGTTTTCCATAATGATGACACAATTATCGACTATCTTGGAATCAAATATCATCTACTACTAGGGGATCATAAGTTAGGATTTCCAATAGAAATCAATGACATGGCTTATTTTAGAGAGTGTGTTAATCCTTTTAGTCATAAAAATGTAAAAATAATCAATAGATCTAATGCTGAAAACCACTTAGTGGCAGTATTAGATCCAAAAATAGTAAAAAGAAAAGACATATCTGAGGGTGAAAACCTCTCTAAGGCACCTGAAGATGGAAGGATTGACACTCTCCCCAATTATATGTATCAACAAAAATCTTCCATACTTCTTTAACCAACATTTCCTCTCAACATTCGAATGGAGGAGTCCCCACGTATTCTCAAAGTAGTAGCATCCTTAACAAAATCAGAGAAAGAAGCTTTTTCACAATTTTTCAAGGAAAGACAAGTCAACTTTTCCTGGTCTTATGGTGATATGCCTAGATTAGATCCTAATCTTATTATGCTCCACTTGTCTATTGAACTAGGAATTAAGCCAGTTAAGTAGAAACTCAGAATTATGCATCCTCAAATTGCACTTATGGTTAAAGTAGAATTAAAAAAGCTCCTAGATGTTGGATTCATTTGAGCCATTGATTATGCTGAGTGGATTTCTAATATTGTACTAGTATCCAAGCCAAACAAGTCCATCAGGATTTGTATAGATTTTCAAGATCTTAATAAGGCTTGTCCCAAAGATGACTTTCCATTACCTAACATTGATATAATAGTTGATTTGACAACTGGGCATGAGATGTTATCTCTAATGGATGGTTTTTTCAGCTATAACCAGATAAAGATTGTGCCAAAAGACCAAGAGAAGACTACTTTTACATGTCCATGGCACACATATTGTTGGAATGTCATGCCTTTTGGGCTAAAAAATGTTGGTGCAACTTATCAAAGGGCTATGACCACAATCTTTCATGACATGATGCATACCATAATGGAAGACTATGTTGATGATATTCTAGCTAAATCTAAAAACAAAGATGGTCATTTAAGAATGTTGGATAGAATATTCACCCAAATGGAAAAGTATCAAATCAGACTTAATCCAAAGAAGTGTGTATTTAGAGTTACATCAGGCAAACTGTTAGGGTATATTGTTTCAGCTAAATGTAGAGATGTTAATTTGGAAAAGGTTAATGCAATCATGGAGATGGCTTCCCCTACAAATGTCAGGCAGTTAAGATCTTTACAAGGATGCCTCCAATTAATCAAAAGGTTTGTTTCTCAATTAGTAGATAGAAGTCATCCTTCTCAACACCTGTTACATAAAGACATCTCATTCAAGTGGGATGATAAGTGTGAGGAAGCCTTCACTAAGATAAAGAAATATTTGGAAAATCCTCCTACTCTTATGTCACTAATTCCAGGAAAGCCACTCTTGCTCTACATTTTAGTTACAGAAGTCTCACTAGGTGCTCTTTTGGCCGAACAAGATCAAGAAGGAAAATAAAGGGCTATATATTATATCATTCCCACTCTTGTGGGATATGAACTAAACTATTCTCCAATTGAAAGATCATGTCTAGAAGCAGTCTTAGCTTCACATAAATGGTAACTTTATATGTTGTCTCATTCTATCATGCTTGTGGAAAAGATTGATCCTTTGAAATGTCTTTTGAGCAAAACAACAGTAATGGGAAGATTGGCTAAGTGGGTTATGTTACTTAGTGAATTTGGTAGGAAGGCCATCAAAGGACAAGTAATTGTAGATCAATTAGCTAAGGCACCACTGGCAAATGATCAACCTATACATACAAAATTTCTAGATGAACATATCCTGACATTATCTACATAGACATGGAAGTTGTACTTTGATGGATCTTATACTCAACATGGCTCAGGAGATGGAGTGTTATTTGTTACACCATAAGGATATACAATACCAAAATCATACAAGTTACTTTTTCCTTGTACAAATAATTTCATTGAGTATGAAGCCTTTATGATTGGGTTGAAAATGGCTCTGCAATGGAAAGTCACTGAATTGAATGTCTATGGAGACACTCATTTGATTATAAATCAAGTTAATAATGAATATCAGACCAAAGATGACAAGTTGTTACCATATAAATGTATGGTGGATGACTTTAAGCAATATTTTTCAATCATCACCTTTGAGAAAATTCCAAGGCATGATAAAAAATTTGCAGACGCTATGGCTACAATTGCTTCTCTATTTGATGTCGAGGATACAAAGGAATATTTTGAGTTCTTATTGGAATCTTTGACTTATCCCACGTACGATAATCCTAATACAAGTATCATATGTCATGTTATCAGACAAGATTCCCTGACTTATGGAAAGATATATTCTTACCTAAAAGACAATACCATTTCACCTGACCTTTCCCAAAACCAAAAAGGAACCTTTTTACACCAAGCCTCCTGCTATCTTCTAATATCTGACACCTTGTATCAGCGAGGTCTTGATGGTACTCTCTTACGATGTCTTGAACATGATGAAGCTCAAACTACCTTACAAGATGTACATGAGGGTATTTGTGGGACACATTTGAGTGGTCCTTCCTTGGCTAAGAAGCTCATGTGTATGGATTACTATTGGCCTACTATGGAGATAGATTCCTTTCAATTTTTGAGGAAATGCAAGAAATATCAGATACATGGGAATCTTATTCATGCACTAACATAGCAACTCCATCCTTTTACAACAACCATTGCCATTTAGTCAGTGGGGAATCGACCTTGTGGGTGCAATTCACCCTCCATCTTCCAATGGCCATAAATACATTATCACCACAACTGAGTATTTTACCAAGTGGATTGAAGTCATTCCATTGATCACTTCCACCGGTAAGAAAATTTCCATGTTTATCCTCAATTATATCATTTGCAGATATGGTATCCCTATGCATCTTATTACTGATCATGGGAAGAAATTCTAAAATCAAGACATGGATGAGCTATGTGAGAAATTCCACATCACACATCACTATTCCACCATTTTTTATCCCCAGAGTAATGGCCAAGCTGAGGCATCTAATAAAACTATTGTCAAGATCCTTCAAAAGAATGTCAATGACTTTGGCTGTGACTGGCATGTCCAATTGAATCCTGTCTTATGTGTTTATCATACTTCCATCTGTACTCCCACTAGAGCCACCCTATATTCCCTTGTCTATGGTTCTAAAGTTGTTCTCCCCCTCGAGGTCAAGTTACCTTCTCTTCGTGTATCCCTAAAAGATTTAATTCCAGATGAAGAGTATAGGGTTGCATGGCTAACTGAATTGGAATTATTGGATGAATGCTATCAAAGAGCCTTTGATCATTTGAAAGTCTATTAGTAGAGGATGTCTCATCAATATAATAGTAAAGTGAAACCTAGAGACTTTCAAGTGGGTGATCTAGTCCTTCATGAGAATTCTAAAAATTAGCAGCATCGTGAGAAGAAGGGTGAATTTGAACCCAATTGGTTAGGTCCTTTTGTGATTACAATAGTCTATGGCTCTGGGGCTTATTAGTTGTCTACATCTGAGGGAGATCTCTTGGATGAGCCTCTTAACAACATGCACCTCAAGAAGTTCTATGCTTGAAATCCCAATGCAAGGGGTATGTAAAAATTAAAAAAAATAAAATCTCCAAAAATACAAACAAATAAAAAAAACAAAAGAAAATTGCAAAAAAAACATGTGGTGAAAACCTAGAAATAGGTGCCATGTGTGACAAGTTAGCTCCTCTCTCTATTAGGATTCTTCTAGCATGTCATCTCATTGTATATACCCATAATAAAATAGCTCATCAATTGCCATCTCCACCATGTATATATCATAATAAAATGGCCAATTCATAATATACCAATCACTGTATATATCTATAATAAAACCCCACCATAGCTTGGTCTATTTGTATTGGTCTTCATCTTAGTCTTGTTGTGTCTTTCTGCACCCATAATAAGCTAGTCCATCACCTAGCTGGGGGCATGTCCTCGACCTAGTTTGGGAAGTGGATCTATGATAGTCATGACTGCTACGAGGACAGAATGGATTACTTTCACCAAACAAACAAACACAATCAAACATTCTTCCACAATGATATCCTCATCATGATTTGTAATATCTTATCTATCTTTCAAAACATGACCGCTCATATGTGCATTTCAAATGGCTATACATCAACCAAACTGATCAATAAAACCTAACACTATCTTTTGGCAAAGAAATGTATATTCATGGAAGGCATGTTAGAATGATTTGTTGTAGATTATGCATTCATATATGGATATCATTGTTATCATGCTTCCTATGCTATTCTGTGATATCTTTGACATGAGTTTAAAACTCCCATATGTCATTGATTAGAATGGCCAAGAGGGGGCATGATATTTTTCTTTGATTACTATTTGTGGGATATTTTTTGATGAAGTCGAAGGAACAAGTAATTGGGGTGTCTGTGTGTAAGTGCCTTCATCATTTTCATAAGCATTGACACATACAATTCATGTTATTATGAAAATGCTATTAATGCTGATACACCACACATACCTTGACTCCAAATATTTGTTCACCGATGGAGGGGAGAATATTCCTTGTATGTTATGAAAAAGACACTCAGGTCATCTTGGTTTAATTATACCTAGATGCTTGTCAAGTTTTCTATATTAAACTCCATGCAAGAAGTGCTTAGGTCATCCTGGTCTAATTATACCATGATGCTTGCATTTCCTTGCAACATACCGAGCTCAATGATGATAATCAAATTCCAGTTATTATGAAGTTCTAAAATATTTTGTGAAGTTGTGGAGATATTCATTTCATATTTCATTTTTCATTACATTT
This sequence comes from Chamaecyparis obtusa, assembly GCA_027943335.1. Taxonomy (NCBI): domain Eukaryota; kingdom Viridiplantae; phylum Streptophyta; class Pinopsida; order Cupressales; family Cupressaceae; genus Chamaecyparis; species Chamaecyparis obtusa. The sequence continues at coordinate 94,161 of BSBK01008074.1, read as the reverse complement.
AGACAAATCCTGTTGCATATCTATGCTCCTTTTATAGGGATTTATAGGTCATCTTGCTTATCTGGTCATCTGTTCCCTTTTTTCCATTCTTCTCATGTTGAACACATTGTTATTTAAGTTGAGGACATTTTAGTAATAAAAATATAGCTTTTATTTTGCATTTTAAAATTTTGTATATTTCCATCTTCATTATTACACTTAATCATTTTTACATAGTCCCTTATGAATGTGTCATTTTTTATTAGGTTTGTTCATTTGTATGTAACCATTGTATATTAACATGCTTATTTTGATCATTTAAAGTAACATTTCATTATAGCTATTATCTCATCACTTTTACTTATCATGTTATATGTTATTACATTATATCTTATTTTTTTTGTCCACCTCTTCTATCAATTCATAAGGTACAGTTTCATTCATTAAATTCATGTTCATTGATCATATCATTCATTTGTTATCCGTTATATGCATTATCCCTAGTTCATTCATTATCTGATATTTACATTGTCATATCCATGATTGTTTATCTCATTAAATAATTAACATTCATTCATTGCATTAGAAAAACATCACATTAAATAAACAACCATTTAGGAAATGCATTTCTATAACCATAACCATTATGCATCCAAATGAAAGTAGCCCATTTTTCATTATAGAATATAAGTACTATACATATCAAAGTAAATCATCACATCCTACATATGTTAGTATATACATACAACAAATCAAATGTCCAAATGTCTGATGATATCTCATAAAATGATAATGTGTCCAATTGTGTTCATCAAGTCATAAACATAATGAAAAATACTAATACAAAGGTGATCCAGACATAAAAAGTGTGTATACAACATAACTATGAGCCACTACCTCCAGACTTAGTATGTCATTGTCTACGTGATGCAATAAATGGTACTGGTGATGCTAGATCTCTTGAACCTATGGGAGGTCTTGGAGGACATGATGATATCCCTCCTCTATCGGCTGATCCATGCCTATGATGCACAACTATCCTGACTGTATATGAGCTCTCTTGGAAGCTCTCGATCCACTACTCCCTAGGAACAACCTATCTGTAAGCCTCCTTCTAGTAGGTGATCTCCCTACTGGCTTGCATCATTAATTGCAAGCTATTGCATGTGGTCCCAATGCCTTTGTGGAATCTAGCTCATACAGTAAAGTCTCATCCTCCCCTAGTTTCTCTATGGTGATGTCTCTCTCATATCTAACCTCTACAATCTCATCCTCTAACCTCTCCACTCGTCACTCTAGTCCTAGGACACGGTCAACTTGCACCTATGTCATCGCTAGTCTGACTATAAATGCATCAATGTATATGTCCTCCTCCTCTGCAGCATCTCTCTATAAATAGGGATCCTGGCCCCCAACATCTATCTCTGCCTGATCATCCTATCCCTCGATGTCTAGCATCTGTACATCCTGACCACCTATATCAAGCATCTTCTCATCCTGTATTTGTCCACCCTAAACTAGTCTCTCCTGACCAAGTACCTTATCTAGCTCATCTTGTGCTAGTTCCTATGCTTGTACCTATGGCATCTGTGCTAGTATCTATACTGGGGCATCTACAGGAATTGGTGCTGGCAACTGTCTCCACACCTATCTCGTAGGGGGTGGCATCAACCCCCATGATCGCACACCTCCACCTCTCATCTAAGGCCTAGCTCTATCACCACTCCCTCCATCGGGACCATTATCAGCACCATCACCTCCATCACCACCTCTGCCTCTCCCTCAACATCTCATGTCTTGGCCTCATCGCCTGTCTCAGTGTCTCTCTATCTCATCTCTCTCTAGTGGCCTCTCTGTTGGATCAGTCAATCTCGAGAATGGATGATCCTAGATAAGCCTCTCATAGTCAGTCATCATCCCTTGGTCTATGACCCCCTATCTCATCAACCATGCTTGAAATGACATGTCTAAGAAATCCTATTGTGCAATCTCAAAGGACACCATAGGTCCCCAATCCCGTCTCTCCTGATGTGTGCGAGCAAAATCTATAACACCCTGAGGTATCCCCTAGATCCTTCCAAACTATCGTAGAACTTGGCTAACCACCTATCTCTCTATAATATAGGGAGTCCTCCCTATCAACCATCAAGGCTCAAAACAATATCTGAGTTGGTGCTCATCATCCCATGGCTCACACCCAAGGTAAGGTCTCCAAATCATAGAATCCACAGTGTCAAATACATGTCGCCAAAACTCCAAACGTCCCAACTTATGCTGAGACTAGATACATGAATATAGAAATATATAGGGCTATCCAATGCCTCAGAATCTCATGGTTATTGGCCGTGTAATAGCAATATGCTCCCAAGTCCATACATGGAGCAATGTCACACCAGTTGATCTAATGATGCACCTCTATGGTAGACAACCTAATGTAGACCATGATATAAATGTGCTAGCAAGCACACTCCCCAAGAAAAATGGGTCCCCTCATCCATTATCCTCTGTAATGTATGGCCCTAACCAATTATGAAGCCATGTGATCTTCGGTCTGGATAGACGAAGCCTCCGATAGCACCAACCAAAACAATAGGAAGTGGCTCATAAAAATCTACCAAGTCCTCACAACTAATCTCAGCCTCATCTATGTCATCATCTCCAAATACATCTCTACCCTCAGCCATCCCATTGTGTCAATCATACTATACTAACTCTCTTGTGATGGGTAGACATATGATGCAATACACATCCTCCAACATGATTGTCATCTCTCCTATAGGGAGATGAAAGGTACTCATCTCCAAGTGCCATCGCTTAGCAAGTGCAGTGAACATGCCCGAGTTGGCCCTAATCTCGGGCATGTAAATCACATGATATAAACTAGTTGTTCCAATCAGCAACCTGTCAGTCTCTGACAATGCTAGCCTCAAATTCTATGTCATGAGATATCTCTCCTGGGACATCAAAATATTCATAATATCCTCCTACAATAGACATCAACCAATCAAACTATTAGATTTTGATCAACCTGGTCTATCTATCTATCCTATCTTATTTATCAAACACATGTTTATCACATGTTTGTACAATAGATAATTCAATTAATTATCTCAACTCAAGAAGGTTAACTAGCGATCATGCTACAATGTTGCCTATCTTGACCAAAATCAATCAACTACCAAGCCGATAGATCGCATCAACCTATCGATATGATGTTTGACCTAATTACCCTCCTAATTTGCAAATATTCTTCCATTCCCAATAAATGCACAACATAGAAACATGTTTGCGCAGAACCCCCTACCATTTGCACAGAACCCCTACCATTTGAGCAGAAATAACATATGTGCAACTACCCTAAACAAATGTGCAGCCAATTATGACACATGCGCCGAACTATGTTTGCACACATTTGTTTGACAAATGTGCAAGCAAAAATTTTCCTAACACAAATGCGTAGGTCCCTCACACATATGCGTAGAACTACCAGTTTGATGCACAAATGTGGAAAGTTGTTGTGCATACATGTGCCACAACTACACATTTTCTCTTCATCCTAGAACTAAAAATTTCCTATCCTAACCTAAGGATTGATCTAACCTAAAACTTGCTAAAATTCAGTTGAAACATGAAAAAAATCACCAATTGACAAAGAAGGATGAGTCACCTACCATCTCTCCCGAATTTAGTGGCCTCTGGAAGTGCCTGACCCTCTCGAATCGATGATCTGATAGTGGGAACAACATCTTCTCAACTCTTCTCTTCTCTCTCTCAAGCTCCAATATCCAAATGACAAGTGTGCACAATGATCCTATTGTGGACCCATTGGCCCTATATATAGCTTGTGGAGCCATTTTGCTTAATGTGTGGACCCTACCTATTGACTTCTTTCTAATTCACCCTGTTCTCACCCATTTTCTTCTGATTCTTTTCATGAGATTGATTGTCAACATGATAATAATTTTAATAATAATTTTTTGTTAATCAATCTCTCGAGGGGGCATGCATAGGTCACTTTCATCATCGCTTTTGTTTGAGACATTGTTTGGGGTAGGGGCAAAATGCTTGATTTTCTTTGAAACAATGCAATCAACACATTATTTCAAAGAGGGGCAAAATTTATACACTAAAAAGTGACTTTGTTAATTAATTAAATATTTATTATTTAATTAATATTGACTTGATGAATTAATGAAATATTTATTATTTAATTAATATTTATTTCCTCTATTTATTAAATAAATTATTTGATTTATTTAATATATTCACTATAGTCTAATTCTCTACCCTAACTCCTCTAAATAGTCTTATTTAAGTAATTTAATCAATTATATAATCCCTAAATATGACTAAGTCCCCTATTCCACCTCATCCACCTAGTCACTTGACACATCACCTTGGCTAAAATAATTGATTATTATTAATTATTTATAAATCATTATCCTCACCCACACATGTCCTATTTTTAAGGGCTATGTGGCCTCATAAGACTTGGTCTCATGACCACATGTCTTCCCCTACACTAAGTCAAGAACAAATCCTATTCCTAAGGAGCTTCTCAAGCCACCTGAAAGAGTCAAAGGTGACTCATTGACGCAAGGTAGGGAACAAGAGGGGCCAAAGGATGGCGCACCCTAATGATCCAAGCTTGCAACACACATGCAGAAGCAACAAACAACAAGAGTGAGAGAGAGAATGCTAAATCTTTCATATATTATCATCAATTGGAACCATACATGCCAGGCTGTAAGGCCTTCACGGTTAGGGCTAGATATTACAATGAATTACAGAAGTCCTCAAACATGAGAATATTTTTCAGAAATCTCCAATCTAATGTTTACTATCTTCTGTCAAAACTAACTCCCTAAACTACTACCAAACATCTACATTTATACAAGAAGCTACCGAGCTAAGTCAACCTTCAGATCCATAATTAACAGAAGTAACGGTCAAATCTAGGACCACATGCTTCCCAATGATGGATACAAATATTAATTTTGTGATCCAATATAAATGCACAAGTCAGCCACAACATGGAACAAAACTGAACTCGTCGGTAAGCAAGATAACCGAGCAGCAAATAGATAACACTGAGTACCAGTGAAATAAATGATCACCTAGCAGAGAACTGACCACACTCGGTAACCAAAGGAAACTGACCAACTACTGACCAACTTAGTCAAAGTAGAAACTAAGCAACACAGACAAACTCCAAATTCTTTTTGATGACACAGTATTGCCAAGGACCCGACATGCTCCTACATTAGACACCTAGGGTTATTTTGAAATGATTCTCTGAATCATTTGGTAGGTCTAGTCTGAGCTAAATCCAACTCAGACTGTGAAATCCATGAGCTGTCTTCCATCAATCTATTCTTCCACTTAACCAGATATTCCATATACTATTTTCCTCTTGTACTTTTGCCAATTATTTCCTTCAAAATCTGTTCAACTTCATCATTCTACTTCTTAGGATATTATGTTGGTACTGTGACTTCTTCATCAGGTTCATGATACTCATACAAATCAACAATATTGAAAATTGGTGATATGTCCATGTCATCAGGTAATTCAATCTCATATGCATTTCCACTGTCAAATTTCTTCAGAATCTTGCAAGGTCCAAACTTCTTCATTTTCAGCTTTCCATATGTTCCAATAGGAAACTGACCTTTCTTCAAATGAATCATCACCAACATCAAAAGTCTTATGTCTTTTTGATCTATCAGCTCTGTCTTTGTATTTTTTATTACTGTCTTCTAGCTTCAGCTTCACATCTTCATGCAATGTCTTCATGTACTTAGCAAACTTTACTCCTTCAGCACTTTTCTTATTTTCATCAGCAATGTCAGATATTCCCCTCACTTGTGTACCATTCACAATCTCAAATGGTGTCTTTCTAGTACTCCTATTCATTGAATTATTGTAAGCAAACTCTGCTTGTGCTAACACAAATCCCAATTACTTGGTGTGTCTCCAACTAAACATCTCAAAAGATTTCCCAAACTTCTATTCACAACCTCAGTCTGTCCATTAGTTTGTGGGTGAAATGTAGAACTATATTTCAATTGAGTGCCAAATTTATTCCAAAGTTTTTTCCAAAAATATCCAACAAATTTACTATCTTGGTCAAAGATAATACTCCTCGGTAATCCATGCAATCTGACAATTTCCTTAAAGAAAATATCTACTACATTTACTGCATCCGATGTCTTTCTACAAGGTATAAAATGTGCCATCTTAAAAAATCTATCCACAACAACAAATATAGAATCATTACCTCTTACTGTCTTCGGTAAGCAAAGAAAAAAATCCATACTGATATAAATCCAAGGTTTCTCAGGAATAGCAATCGGTGTATACAATCTAGTATTCTGACTTACTCCTTTTGCAACTTGACAAATACCACAACTTTTCACAAATTTTTGAACATCTCTATACAACTGCAGCCAAAAGTACTTCTCCTTCAGTAAAGTCCATGTTTTACCAATGCCAAAATGTCCAGCCAAACCACTACTATGTTTTTGCTTTATCAAATTAGATCTCACTTTAAACAACATACCTTCCTGAATAAAATATTCATCCCATTTAGTATCTTGTTGATCTTGAATAGGCACTCTGCACTTTCTCCATGGCTCAGAAAAATCAAGGTCATTTTCATACAAACCTCTCATCTCATCAAAACCAAGAACTTCAATTTTCATCTCAGTCATCAAAGATATTCTTCTACTTAATGCATTAGCAACTTGGTTAGTGACTCCACTCTTATGATTTATCACAAATGTATAACTCTGCAAATACTCAACCCATTTCATATGTCTCTGATTCAACTTATTCTGACTACCCAAATATTGTAAAGCCTTATGATCAGTATATAACACAAATTCACTCGGTATCAAATAATGTCTCCATTTCTTCAGTGCTTGAACAATAGCATAGAATTCTTGATCATACATAGAATATTTCCTTCTAGCATCATTCAACTTTTCACTAAAGAAAGCAACAGGTTTACCTTCTTGACTCAACATAGCTCCAATTGCACTTCCACTTGCATCACATTCTACTTGAAATACCTTACTGAAGTCAGGTAATGCCAAAACAGGTAATTCAACAACATTCTACTTCAAAGTCTCAAAACTTTTGTCAGCTCCATGTGTCCACTTGAATTCTCTTTTGTCTACTCTCATAGTCTCAATCATAGCATTACAAATTGAACTAAAATTCCTTATGAACTTTCAGTAAAAACTTGTCAAACCATGAAATGATCTTACCTCACTAGCATTCATAGGTGTAGGCCAATTCAAAATAGCTTCAACCTTTTCAAGATCCATCTTCAAGCCATCAGCTGAAATAACAAATCCCAAATACACAATATCTTCTTTCAAGAATGAAGACTTTTTTAGATTTATCAACAAATTTTCCTCTTTCAATCTTTGCAAAAATTGTCTAACATGCAAAAAATGTTCTTCTTTGGTCTTATTGAATATCTAAATAGCATCAAGATATACAATCACAAATTTACCCAAGAATTTCTTCAAAACTTCATTCATTAGCCTCATAAAGGTACTGGGTGCATTAGTTAAACCAAAGCGCATAACCAACCACTCATACGAACCTTCCTTTGTCTTGAAAGCAGTCTTCCATTCATCACCTTCTCTGATTCTGATCTGATGATACCCACTTTTCAAATCAATCTTTGTGAAATACTTTTCTCTAGTCAAATTTTCCATTATGTCATCCATTCTCGGTATAGGAAACCTATACTTCACTATTATCTTATTGATTTCTCTGGAATTAGTACAAATTCTCCATTCTCCATTCTTCTTTGGTGCCAATACAATAGGTACTACATAAGGACTCAAAATTTCTCTGATCAAACCTTTCTCCAGCAACTCTTGAATCTGTCGGTTCAATTCTTGATTCTCAGTAGGTGTCAGTCGATGAGGTGCCTTATTCGGTAAACTAGCTCTAGGGATAAGATCCATACAATGATCAATGCTTCTTTTCGATGGCAAACCATCAGGTACATTATTAGAAATGATATCACTATACTTGGTGAGTAACTTATCAATCTCCTCAGGAACATTATCCTCTATTTTCTTACTCAGCTTATTAGGAATCACAGCAAAACATACATCATTCCTCTTCAATTAGTTAACAAACTTCCTTCCTTCCATCAAACAAACTTTCATAGATGTGCAAACATTACTAACAGGTTCTTCCATCAATGGTAACAAGATTTTTTTTCTTTCCATTAGCCACAATACTATACTTATGCAATCTCCCATCATATATAGCATGTCTATCATATTGCTAAGGTCTACCCAACAAAATATGACAACAATCCATATGCATGATATCACATAACACCTTATCATATTATTTTCCAATCTTCAAATTCACATAACATTGTTCACTTACCAAGAGTATATGCTCATCTTTGATCATGAAATCTGATAGGGCTTCAGATGTACCAACCTTTCCAACTGCAATTTTGTGACCATCTCTTCAGATGCCAGATTCTCTGAGCTACCACTGTTAATGATTACCTTCCAAAATTTGTCAGAAACTCTACATCTAGTCTTGAACAAACTTTTCCTTACTGGATCTTCCTTCTTGCTTTCATTCCATAGTGCTCTCCTTACCATCAAGTTATTTTCTTTCTCAGGTTCATTCGGTGACTCTTCTTGCACCAAAGCATTCCTATTGCTACCAGCCTTCTTACTAGCTTGTGTACATTCAAAAGATCTATGTCCTTCTTCTCCACAATTATAACAAGTTCCTCAGAAACTTCCTCTGCTATAACCACCTCGGTAGTTATTGCCTCTACCTCTAGAACTTTCACCTTTCCACTCGGTCTTGCCTTTGTCTAGATTTGTCTTTTCTGGTTCAAATCTACTATTTTCACCATTAGATCTACCTCTTCCTCTAGGGAATCTACCACCTCGACCCCTCTATCTCTATTCATGTCTCTTGTTCAATTTCTCCTCGGATTTCACAGAAAATTGATAAGACTCTTCAATGTTCTCCAATTTGTCCATACTAATCTCCTCTTGGATGGAAACCCTCAAACCATTCAGGTATCTACCGATTCTTTCCACATCATCTTAATCGTGTCCAGATCTGATATCTAATCTATATAATTCCTCAGTATATTCTTTTACTGAGCTATCCTTCTGTCTCAAACTTTGCATTCACCGAGCTAGGTTAATCTGATAATCATAGGGTAAGAACTTTCCTTTCAACTTATTGACCATTTTACTCCATACCTTGATTTTGTCTTTTCCTTTCCTCTTCCAATCCAATTGTAGATGTTCCCACCATAAGTATGCATGACTTTTCAAATTTGTGCTTGCAATCTTCAACTTCTTATCCTCAGGAATGTTTTCATATTCAAAATACTTTTCCATCGTAGTGATCCAGTCCACCAATTCATCAAAATCTAGCTTTCCACCATACTCAGGGGGATTGAAATGTGGTGTTGACTTCAAACTTGTCAAAGCATTCAAAAATCTTTCTTCACCTTGATCCATCATAGGAGCAGGTTTTGCATTCGTCTATTCTTCTTCAATTTCATCATCACTAACATCTTCAAGATGTCTGCCTCTTCTTTGGGCTGTCTCTACTGCTTCTAATCTAGCAGCAATCTACCTTAGAATATCTACCAATCTTGGATCTCCATCTCGCCTCCCACAAACCATCTTGACAACCCTCTACAATTGCAGGTTAGATCGCAATCTTCTACCTCACAACAATTCAACTAGGGCTTCAAGAGGAACCTGCAAACCTAGACCCGCAGAATTAGATCAAGATCTCACCTCGCTCTGATACCACTTGACACAAGACAAGGAACAAGAGGGGCCAAAGGATGGTGCACCCTAATGATCCAAGCCTGCAACACACATGTAGAAGCAACAAACAACAAGAGTGAGAGAGAGAATGCCAGATCTTTCATATATTATCATCAATTGGAACCATACATGTTGGGCTGTAAGGCTTTCCCAGTTAGGGCCAGATATTACAATGAATTATAGAAGTCCTCAAACATGCGAAGATCTGTCAGAAATCTCCAATCTAATGTCTACTATCTTCTATCAAAGATGACTCGCTAAACTACTACCAAACATCTACATTTATACAAGAAGCTACCGAGCTGAGTTGGCCTTCAGATCCATAATTAACAGAAGTAACAGTCAAATCTGGGACCAAACGCTTCCCAATGATGGATAAAAACATTAATTTTGTAATCCAATATAAATGCACAAGTCGGCCACAATAGGAAACAAAACTAAACCCGTCGATAAGCATGATAACCGAGCAGCAGACAGACAACATTGAGTGCCAGTGAAATAACCAACCACACTCAGTAACCAAAGGAAACTGACCAACTATCGACCGACTCGATCAAAGCAGAAACCGAGCGACATAGACAAACTCTAAATTCTTTTTGGTGACATAGGATTGCCAAGGACCCGAGATGCTCCTGCATCACTCATGGGACACTTGTACCAAGAGTCCTCATGAGGAAAAGGTCCTTCCCCCTTCCTCTCAATGGTCATTGTGAGATACTTGACATGTGTCTTTCCCTTCCACCTTCTTCTCTTACATGTCAATGTAGAAGGAACATCCTCCCTATTCTTCCTCTCACATTCCAACTACATCCCCCTTTCTCTCAACCCCTTCAACCAAGTCAATAGCAGCCCTAGGATCTTCCACCTTTCAATCTCCACCCTAGGATTGTGCCACCTAGGCTTGAGTCCTCCAAACATCTATAAAAGTAGCCTCATTTCCCCTTTGTGAGCTAATAGGCAATAGTGATTTTCAAGCATTCAAGCATTCTAGAGATCAAGCATTCAAGCATCCAAATCCTGAAGCATCGAAACCATTTTTCATATCACTTGCATTTTATCTATTAGTTTGCATAATCAAGCTTAGGCCATTTTGCATTCAATCCACTCAATCTCCACACTTTGAAGAAATCTTGGGCAAGGAGCTTCAAATTAGAAATTTGAGAGCTCAACACATCCAAGATATCAAAGCTAGGAGGGCAATGGAGACAAGCTACATGATAAGTGAATGTAAAAAGATTTGTTTCTAACTTCATTTGGTTGTATTCTTCATTTTTTTTTGCATTAGATAGATTTATTGGATTAGATTAGTTAATATTTCATTTATAATAGTTAGACATCTAATTTGCATACACTATTAGGCCTACTACTCTTTAGGTGCTTTGGTTTCAAGGGAGGTTTGTGTGACTTGTTATTTTTACTATTAGTTTGTGTGTGTGTGTGTGTGTGTGTGTTTATTCACACACACACACACACACACACACGTATGTATGTATGTATGTATGCATGTATGTATATGTCTCTCTCTTTGTATATGTATGTATGTATGTATATATGTATGCATGTATGAATGTTTGTGTGTGTGTGTGCACGTGCATGCACTTAGGATGTAGTAGATTATACTTTTTATTTTATTTTCTTGACCATAGTTATGTTGTTGAAATTACTCCAAAATTGTATGTCAATGATACTTATGTAAGAACGATATCCTATTGATTATATCATAAATATTGTTCTTACTTATTGATATAAGTTGTTCTAATTTTAGAGTGTGATATTTTTGCCCAAAAAGGAAACCTTTTTATGGTATTCTATTTTTAAGCTTTATGTTGTCATTTCATAAACTAACAAGGATCACAAATTTTCACAACATTCTACCTTAAAAATAGTGTAGGAAGTGTCTCCACAGATATTCCTTGCTTCAAATGTGAGGACGCCTATGACCCATATTGCCTAGAACTATGATATTTTCACTAGTGTAATAAGTAATGAAATTGAAAACAATACCTCTAAAATTCATTAGATTGAAGTGTCCAACTTCCACTCAATTGATCCCCTTGTTTAAACAAATTTTATAGTCATCAAAAAGTTCAAAGATAATGTACTCTTTAGTAATTAGAGTGCCCCAAAATGGTTTAATATATTGAAATTATGTTTATTTAAATGTTCAAAGTAAAGTGCTCCTAGAATGATTCTATTTCGAGTACAAAAGATCTTTAAATATGAATGAATGCATGAATAATGAATACCTTTCAACACTTAACATAACTATTAGTAATGTAAATATATTTTCTTTAGCATAATAGTTAACGATATTGAAGAAAGCACCTCTAAAAATCATCAAATCACAATGTCCAAGTTCTACTCAATTAGCCCTTTTGTTTAACCAAATTTTATAGCCATCAAAAAGATCAAAGATAAAACTCTTTAGTAATTCAAGTGCCCAAAAATGAATAAAGGTTTTGAAATTATGTTTCTTTTAATGTTCTAAGCAAGTTGCTCCTAGAATTATTCTATTTTAGAACAAAAGATCTTTAAATATGAATGAATACCTTTAAACACCTAACATAACTATTAGTAATGTAAATTTATATATTAAGATGAATCATAACAAGAATTAAAATTTAGGTCCTAAGCCTCCTGCTACCATTCCTCACTCACTTTGTTTTCCTAGGAAGTTGAATTGCCAAAAGTGATGGAAACAGTTAATAAGTTGTGTGTGACCTATAACAAATAGAATGATAGTTTTAAATGGATGTTGGCTCAGTTGCATATCGATAAAAAGAAAATCAACAAGCTCGAGGCCTTGGAAGAAGTGGGTTCTAGAGCTGGAGATTGATCTGAAGTAGTGCATGACAAAAGGGTTTGGGTTGAAACTAACACCCTTTCTAATAGGCTCAATAATTGGGAGAATATTGAGACTTGGATTCAAGAGCTTCACGAGGAAAAAAAAGGAAATCTTGTATGATATTGCTACAATAAAAAATAGCCAAGAGGATCTTAAAATAAATTTGAAATAGGTTGTTGATTTTAGAAAATAAATGACAACCAAGACGTTTGGCTCACTCTAGATCCTTCAAGAGGAATTAGAGCATAGGTGTGCCAAAAGGAAAATAAAAGAGATGATGTCTAGCTTGGTGATGGAGGCTTATGCTGCTCTAACCCCTGAACAAGGTAAACAAAAAGAGTCTCCTTTCTAAACTTGTTGAAGGATATCAATGATGATTGGAAGGCTGCTAAGCCCACTAGTACCCTTTAGGTGCTTTGGTTTCAAGGGTAGTTTGTGTGACTTGTTGGTTTTGCTATTAGTTTTTTGTTTTGCTTGGGTTGTCTTATGCTTGGGTTGTCTCACTCCTAGTAAGACCCCTTCCCTTCCACCTTTTGGTTGTTTTGTAAAGGTTTAGGCCTTCTTCCATTTTATCTAATCAAAACAACAATTAAAATAATCAAGAATCACTTCAAATTGACAACTTTAAATTTTATAAGATTAATTACATATACTACAAAGTTTACTCAAATTTAATACATATATAGACTTAACTTTACTATCAATTGAGTAATTATATTAAGGTAGGCCATGAAATTTTCACCATTACAATACATATACATACACATACATGGTATTGCTTATATTTGAAGTCAATGGACATGTGCGTATAAACTAGAGTTAATTTTTTTAAAATTTTACTGACTTCTTACTACGAATACTAAGAAAAAAGAATACCTAGGTCATCTCGCACTTGGTCTCCTACGCCCATATGACCGGTTATAGCCCAAAGCAGAGTAAGAAATTCACCTCCTACAGTAAGTCGCTCCGCCTGGATGGAAGCTTTGTTTTTCAGAGCATAAAATATCATCACACCACCCCAGTAATCTGGGATTATTCTCCACCTTACCTCTTCTTGCTTTTCCAGCAGCTGACGAGCTAGTTTTGCACCATGTCCCAGGGTAGAATACTTTTCGTAGCTCTTCATTCTGTTGTAGCCAAGGTCAGGAAGACTAACGAGCTCATTGTGAACATCCATGTCCTTCACATTTGCAATGTCTGGATGGACAGGGAGAAGCTTGGCTGTTGACACCAGTAAATACGCACAATACCTCGACAGCGTCACGCTTATACGAACATTCCTCTTTATTTCATCATCCTGCAAACTTGAACTGGGCTCTGCCTCTCTCTGCATCTCACAGATTATGGTGGCGATGTGCCAATGCAGAATTAAATGCTCTTGGTCCTGCCCTGAAGCCCATTTCAGATCTTCACAGTTGTTTGCTTCCAAAATTGAATCATACGACATCAATAGTGTTCTACACTTTTCCACATCTTCTTTTTCTGCTGAGCATATCTCTTTAAGTTGTTCAACAATAAATATTTTCAGATCATCCGCGACGGGCTCTGTGTGGGTGTACCAGCCCGTAACAAAGCGCGTCAGACGAAGAAATTTAGTGAGGTACCAAACCCAAGGAGATATATGTGAGCAGGTGTGCATTATTGAGTATTGTGAAATTTGGTCCTTCCAGTATTTACCTCTGCAGCACTTACGGAACCGGCTGAATATCTGAATAGCGATCTGTATTAGCAAGGCCATGTACATATCCAGTCCTATCCTTCCACAGGAAGCATCAGTATGCTGAATGCGTGAGCAGATTAGCCAGACCATGGTCCAATCCGACGCCAAAATTCTGCAGAATTGAACAATCTCTAAAACAAGAACGACCGAGAGGAGCACGTACGCTACCATGCGTTGTGGATACAGAGTTTCCTCCAACACTCCTTGCGATCTCAATTCGCTGTAAATCAAAAAACCTGTAATTCCCAGTAGACAAACGTTGACCAAGCGCATTGCTATACCAACTTTACTGAACGCCGTACCGCTTGACTTGGAGAACAACAGATCGTACAGAAATTTCAGCTCCATCTCCGCGACTGTAAATATCTTCTGTGGGGAAGGGATATGAGATAATTCCTCGGCGAAGTAGAAGTCCCTCGTTGTGTTGTAATATCTTTCGTGAAGGTAGAGATTCACATATCTGCGCTTATTCGTTTTGAACAAGGCATTAGACAAGCAGAGCAGGTAGTTTTCTGTGGGTTCTCTTCCCTCGGAATTCCAAACACCATTAATAGTCACCATCACATTCCTGCTTTTTCTCCATTTTTTGAGTCCCTTGACCAGATAATTACATCTTCCGCCCTCCAGTTGCATAAAGACGTTCATGGAATCAGCAGATGTGACCATCTGTGAGAGGCTGGAGGATCTCGAGGCAAAGATCCTTTCAGCATACTTGGAAACGCCAACAACTAACAAGAGCAGCGCCGCAGCTAACAGATACCCTCCCAACTGTGCTAAATACACAACATAAGCCGCCACTGAGATCTGGTACAACATGGTGAGCAGATGTCTTAACCAGAGCTCATTGTCTTGGATGGAATATGCGGAGATGGTATCAGGTCCTCCCAAATGTGAGAGCATCCCATATTCCGAACATTGCGCGACTCTGAGTGTGCGCCATCCAACCAAGTGTATAAATGGCCGCAGCGTCCGCAGACATATAACCCAACCATATGACAAAACTGCCATACTGAACTTCCAGTGCGGTATCTGAGAGCACCACCAAAAGCAAGCACAAGCTGCACCAGCATGCTCAATAGCACTAGACAGTTAATCATCGAATCTGTTGAAATCTGATATGCCCTGTTCCATTACCACCCGCAAACTGCTCCGTTTTCCTTCCATCTCTTCCAAGTCTTAAAGAGTCTTGCAAATTGAAGCCACTTAACTATGCAAGTTAAGCTGCAGCCAAAAGAGCAATATTTATACGGTCTCATTAGATACAAGAAGAAATTCTTCCCTAACAGTCAAAAGTTCAAAGATACTATCACTTCCACTGCAATGAACCGTGCTATAATTGTCGGTAACTGATGACTGATGCACTTTATCTACAGCAAGCTTCCAGTTTCTATTACGGTTTAAAGTTTGCATTGAGAATTTTCATAAAAACTCTATAGTTTGGTTTATTTCGTATGAAGCAAAATTCTCTATTTTAAGTTTTATTCCTTTTTCTTTGGCATGATTTCCTAATGAGTCTACGAACTCATTTGTCTTTATGTTATAGAACACATTATTTTGAGAGCTATTTAGCAGCTGCTCTGTTGTCATGTGGCCTATGTTTATTTTCTTTTATCCATAAATTTTTTTCATTTTTTTCATCTCGGACTGGTTTTAAATTCTTCAATAATGTTAATCTTGTAATAAGGTTTGAATTTTATTTTTTCATTTTCAAAAACTATTGGTATCAGTATACTCTTTGCACTAGTCATTTTCATTTAACTTTATGGTTTATGAAACATGTTCAATTATCTTCAAATCAAAATCCTTATCAAGGACAGCATATTGTTAAATAAGTCAATAAGAGTCTAGTGCACTATTATAGTTAGCCCTTACAAAAATTCTAGTTAATTGTTTACTTTACAATTTTCCATTTAACTTTATGGTTTATGAAACATGTCCAATTATCTTCAAATCAAAATCCTTAGCAAGGATAACATATTGTTAGAATAAGTTAATATGAGATTCTGTAAAGGTGTAAGGAGTACTAGTGCGCTATTATAGTTAGCCCTTAGAAAAATGTTAGTTAATTGTTTACTTTACAATTTGTTATCAATAACTTGAGTTTTATGTCAATGCCTTTTCTGGTTTGATAGAATGATTGTTAGAGTTTTATCTATCTATTTATATATAATTATATTGATGAATAATATACACATTGAATTTTTTCCTCTTTATTTTCTTCTACTATTCTACTCTTTATTTTTTCTATATATGTATCTACGCAACTCGATCTTCTTCAAGAGAAAGAGAAGCTTTTCTTACAATAAGAGTAGAATTGATTTATGGAAAACACTGTAAAATGAGGTCTACAAAAGAGCCATGCGGTAGTAATGGCTTCCTTGAGAATGAGGTACTTGTTTTATTTTTGAAAAGCCAATACTTTGAAGAGATGGAAGGATGTAGTGGAGAATAGATAGTTGCTCAGTAGTCTAAAGTGCTAGCAGATCTAAGAAACAATGCACCTCATTGGGGTTACGAAACATACATTTGAGGATGGGTATTCGATAGTTGGAAAATCTAAAACCTAGAAGTTTCACATTATAGCTTTATGAGGGTCATTTGACACTTCATGTGCAAATAGAGTTGAATGCTGTTGGGAACCTGGATGATAGTGTTGGTACCTTCAAATTCATAAAGAATTTAAAGTGATTTTGATGGAAATTTGATTATGACATTCAGATGCACCTCTGCAAAATATTTTCTAAATGATCTATTTTGCAGATTATTAACTTGATATCTAGTGGTTTTCATGCAAAATAACATGGAGATCATGTTGATTGCTTATTATTTACTATTTTTGTCCACTTTTAGCTTCCTATAGTTAGTTTTGATGAACTTTCTTCAGCTTCCTATAGTTAGTTTTGATGAGCTTTTCAAGTACCTAGTGTGTGTGTGAAAATTGTATCTAGTTGTGGACACAACACTTCAGTAAAATATTATTGGTTAATATGTCAAAAAATTTGCAATAATAATAAATAGAATTAATCAGGTGATTTACTCCCTTCTAGTAGGTGCGAGTATGGTATTATCAGATAATGACCGAGATTAGTGACAATGCAACACCTAAATGAAGGATTTGAAATGATGAAAACAATAAAAGTATGGATGCAGATTAATCTATATTTTTGGACTTTCTATGCAATATGATGAAAAACTAATATGAAATTGATCTAAAATAGATTGAAATGATTTGCAAATCTAATCTAACAATGTTGTGGAATGCTATGAATAAGTTGAAAACATTGAATTGAAATTGCAAAAATCTTAGAATCGCTTGTTCACAAGAGCTCGATTCTCCAAGTAATTGAAAGTGCAGTTGAAGGATCGTTTGTGAAGGATTGGGCTTCGTTTATATAGAAATCCAGAGCTTGAGGGTGCATGGAAAAAGCCATAAATCACTCCTTGATGAACTCAACTTGATTTTTGAGTTATCAATGAATTAGAAATAGTTAACTCACAAAATCATGCAAAAATAGCCTTTTAACTCAAATAAAGAGTTTAGTTCACTTTTTCAACTCACAATCACATGTTGAGTTTAGAAAGTCTACAAATTGATGCAGGGGCATCCAAGGTTGAGGCAGGGATATTATGTATCCTTGGTAAACTGCATGGAGTGTTTGTGTTTTGGCCAATTTTTTTTACTCGGTTGCAGCCTTGACTGACGGTCTCGGTCATTGAAGGAAGCTCGGTCACTGAAGGAACTCGGTAGTCTCTGGCGCTTGGTGAAATGGTTGCTCAGTCATGCCTGCGATGCTCGATCAACACTAGTGCTTGGTGATGCCTGACATGCTCGATAATTTTACTATTGCTCGGTAGTTCAGATTTACTGACTGGAGTTCTGTGTGATTTGTGAGCTGACTTGGTGAATTAATTATCAATAGCCATTGTCTTGGGCCGACATGCAGAATTAAATGTTTGTATACATTTGTAAGCTGACTTGTATGGCATTTAATTATTTGTTTTTGGGAGTTAAGGGTTTCATCCAGCTGACTTGTGGTTGATGATTAGTATTTAAGGAGGGCTTGGGTAGATGTTTAAGGTAGAACTTAAGAAGAAAGGTTCATGACTTGGAAAACTTAGTGAGTCAGATGTGAGGTTCTGAAAGTTGGAGTTGGTGAAGTTGTGGAAAAGTTCTTGATGTTCTTGCAGATCAGATTATAGTCTGATAGACCTTTGTAGCAGAGCTAAGGGTTGCATACTTGGGAACAATGAGATTTCTTGGAGGCTTGTGAGCTCGAGTTTAGATCTGCCTTAGGGTTTCCATCATCTTTTGATTGTCTTCAGAGTTGAACTAGCTAAGATTGTATTGGATCTGATTATGGATCTTGCAGAATTGTTTCATTTTGTATTTGGCCCTAACCCAGAAGGCCTTACAGTCGGGCATGTTAATGCAAATTGATTGAAACATTTGTGGTATTGTCTATGTTGTTGAGTATTCCGCTATGTAATTCTTTTGGCTGCAAGGTTTGGACTATCCTTCATTGGATCCACCATCCTTGACTGCATAACGAATTGAATTGATTTATTAATTTAGAGTTTAACTACTTCTTTTGAATGTGCATGATTTAATATGAATTTATTTAATATTTCAAGTGATTTATTCTCAACTTAACTGATTTTTTATTGAAAATAATTGATTTATGGGTTAATCAATTATTTAATCAAACTTTATCCAAAACTATATCATTAAATATTGACAATTTGATTTAATCAATTAACTAAGAATTTAATCAATTATTTGTAGGATTTTTTATTTATTGTCAAAACTAAATAATATTAATTATGAATAAATAGAATTAAATCTAATTAAATTAATTTAGTGATAAAATTAAATCTAATTAATCAAATATTCAACATATTTAATTAATTGACTTTAGGATAAATATGATTTATCACCAAATAATATTTCATTAGGATAAATTAGGAAAATTCAAGAATATTCCCCAATGCAAAATTTAGATTAGATTGATTAGGATTTTGATAGGTCGATGTGCAAATGTGCCATAAGCTAGGGCTTTTGTGTCCACTTCGATTGATTTGTCGATGTAGGAGGTCAATGGTCCTATAGCCCATTTTTGGGGTATTACATTTTTCCCCTCTTTGAATTACTATGCAGAGCATAGTGGTTCAAAGAATAAACTGTGTTTGATGATGTTTGGATTTAGTTATGTGGTGGAGAAATTGATCCTAAAAGATTAACCGATTCTGAGAAAGAAACTGATCTAAAAGATTTGAAGATGTTGATTCAAGTCCTGATTTGACCAAGAATCGAGATGATGTCAACTATATCAACAATGAACTGATGATTACGAAGAAGTGTCAAAATGCATGATCCTAAACTTTATGATTATGAAGAAATGACTGCTTGACTCCAAACCTGATTGTCCAAAGGAGTCAAAAGGATGCCAAATCTAAACCCTTCAGTTACGAAGAATCAACGAAATAACACAACTAAACTGATGGTTACAAAGAGTTAATATAGTTCACAAGTTTTAATGAGAGAATACTAGATTGATATAAATCTTGATGAATCTGATATGCCCCAAGCGATGTGCTCTAAGCGACAAGGTCTTTTGATGAATCAACAACTAGATGTGGTTGTTGTCTTGATTACTAAAAGAAAGATTTGACAGATTTGATTGATGATGTGTAATACCATGCCCCCTTCGGGATGAAAATTGAAATCTAATAAAAAGGTAAGCATTAAATGGTGTAGAGGCAATATAATTGAATTTAGAAGTGGTTACGCACGTCCGGAGATACGTTCTACATCATTTGTAGGTCCTGAAGACCAAGTTTGACTAGGGTTGACCATGAGCTGACCATGGTTGACCAAGTTAAAATTTGAATAGTTTGATGTGAGATAGTCAATTAAGTTGAAAACTGGATTCATTTGACGTTTTGAAGGTCGATTATACAAGCAGTCGTCTGTCTTGGGTCCGAAAATTTTAAATCACAATTTTGACAAAGTAAACGATCTCATATTTCAATTTTGATCCCAAAATGGGTTCAGAACAATGAAATTAGTTAGGGGTGCAATTTTCACGCAAAACATAGCACTCTAAAAAATAAGGTCAAAACCTCTATAAGGCCCAAAAAGGGTCATTTTCAAATCATTTTCACTGTTGACATTTAGAAACCTTGTGGAGCCCTTAGAGCTAAAATGGAAGTTCTTGTCACCTCGCACCAATTTGAGTGCAGCCGACGCTACCAGTGACCTCACTAGTATGGCAACCCGGTAAGTGGACCTCTGTGCCTATCCTGCATTCAAATTTTTCCATGTTTTATGCATTTTTTTGAATTTTTTACACGTTTTTCAAGTTTTTCAATTTTTCCTTACAAAGACTCGTACAAGTTTTTGAGTCCAACTTTAGAGTCATATGGGTTACTTGTGTAACTCGTATGAAGAGGACCCAAATGTCATACGATATTTCGTCGGTCCCTCATGTGTCATATAGGAACTGTCAAAAACTTGTATAACTATCAAATGTCGTATGAGACCTTGTCGTAACTCGTATGAGTTTTAATGCCATTCTGAAAACATGTATGAAAAATAGTGACCAAATTTCATGTCCTTAGGTCAACATTTTAACTTTTTAAATTTCATAGTCTGATAACTTAGCCATTAATGTACCTTCTAAAGTTATCAATTTCTCATTTTATGTGTGTCAAGCTTGATTTTTGACCAAGTTACTAACAGGTTACCCTATTTTGTGTTGTGTAGGTCATCTTTCCTAACGTTCATATGGGGATCTCACATCCGGCTACTCACAGGTTGTGTGTAGTAGTTCTTGATCCACTTAGAGTACACTTAGCTACTTGTGGCTTTGAGTATTTGATTCAGTTACTTGACATTTGGGTAAACCATGGGCTTATCACTGCACTTGTTGAGCATTTTCATTCTGAGACATAGACCTTTCATCTCCCAATAGGGGAGCTCACTGTTACTCTAGAGTATGTGTATAGGATACTATGGATTCCATTTCATGGCCCTTGCTCGGACTACATTAGTTCGGGTAACATGGGTCTTGTTGCATTCAGACCATTGTTCGATGTCGATGAGAAGATCACTCAACAGATTTCATGGAAGACCCTAGTTTAGCAGTATAGAGAGACGCACTGATTGGAGTGTATTATATCTAGGATGATTGGAGGGATCATCATGCCAGATCAACAGCAGTGTGGTCTTCTGATGGGCTAGGCCCTTATGGTATAATGATTGATGGCTGGTCCTACTGAGCTTGGTTGGGGTTAGTGTCTTCTTGCACACATGTTTTATGAGATGCATGAGATCGTCTACCATGAAGCGAAATCATTTGCATCAAGAGTCCTTGTAATACAAATCTAGGCCTGGGAGTACATCTCCATCTGTAGGCCGATATGTGGAGATGAGCATTAGCCACAAGAGCCGATGATATACAAATATTCAAGCTACATCACACAGGTTAGGATGGGTCGTATCGAGTACTAAAGGTGCGTGCTTGATGATATGACTGTTGTTACCTGGTGGTCATATTTATAGGTAGAGGTGTGGCCTACCTCTCATGTTCAGTTTGGATACTTCTTCCAGAGTTAGATTTTGATTGGCTGGTCTTCCACTAGTTTGGAGCATTTTTTGATCACTAGAGTATGGAGATAGTATGGCATCATTCAGGATGTCCCTCAGGATTTCACTTCATATGCTCAGATGGTACGAGAGCTTGGACTCGGATAGTCACCTCGACCGTCTTATGCAGAGTTCAACATGGAGTACAGGGGATATATCAGCCGTGACTGGGACTACAGAGTGCAAATATAGGATGCTAGAGTGATAGATGCATTCATGGTGTGGTTAGTAGAGCATCGTATAAGGAGATTCTCAGACCTCACATAGCACATTCCTACAATGGAGGATGCAGAGGATGTCACAGGTTCCCCTATGGGCAGAGGCCAAAGATGGAGAGAGGTACAGATCTTGGTGGTATAGCCTGTTCCTCCCCAATCACAAGTAGTTTTGATGACACCACCAAGACCATCTAGAAAGATGAAGCCACCCTGAGGAAAGACTACATCGGAAGCTAGGCCAACAGTGTTGCACTAGTGATACACCAAAGGTGAGGGTGAGACCCTAGGTGGAGTTGGCAATGTAGATGATGTACTAGGTACCCATCAGGATGTTGGGGGTGTAGATGATATGCAAGATGCAGCTACTTATTTTGATTTAGGTGCAGATGTTTGATGTTGTAAGGCACACACTAAGGCTAGCATAGATCAGCCTATGGAGGAGGAAAAGACAAGAGCAGCTGAGGCAGATCCTGGATTGAGACAAACACCACAGGATATCATTAGGCAACTCAGACAATAGATACACAACCTGAGGATTTAGAGAACTACTTTTGAGGTTTAGCTCAGAGATCATGAGAGGCAGTTGCAAGAGCAGGAGGCTTATGTGAGATGACCACAGGCTGAGGTGATCCATCAGATGATTGGGTTTATGAATTAAGTTAAAAATTGAATCTTAATGCTTTAATTAATATATATATATATATATATATATATATATATATATATATATATATATATATATATATATATATATATATATATATATATATATATATATATATATATATATATATATATATATATATATATATATATATATATATATATATATATATATATATATATATATATATATATATCAAAACATACCATTATAACTTAGTGGTCGATTTGGACAAGTTATTATTCATTTAAAAAAAAATCAAACAATTGAAATTATTTAACTTTATTATTGGACGAACAACCTGGCAGTGGGATGTTTTACCAATTCCTATTAGTCATGCCTAGGGTCATTATGACGATACTAGGCTTGTTGACCAAACCTCATATGCAGTTGACTTTTGGTCAACATTAGTCAAACCTTGGACATAGCCTTGGTTTGCATGCTCAAACCCTTCCCTGACATATTTTAACCCTTGTAGAACCTTGTCGGACATGTTTGGGCATAGTTGACTTTTTGGTCAACTCTCGGTCAAACCTTGGTCAAATGCCTCAGTATGCATGCCCAAGTATTCCAAGTTGCATTTTTGTACCCTCTTAGCTTAGTTGTGCATATTTCGGTGATGGTTGACTTTTGGTCAACTCTAGTTGACTTATGGTCAATTGTCCCGATTTGCGTGTTGGTCAAAGCTAGTAGTCTAGAGAACCCTGTAGCTTTGTTTAGAACTATTTGTTAAGGTTTGACTTTTGGTCAAAATTGGTCAAACATGGTCAACCTAGTATGGTTTGACCTTTGGGGTGTTTTTAGAAACTTCAATATTTTTTAGTTGCCTATTTTTTCTCTGCATTGTTTAGCGTGCACATAAGGTCTTGTGCCAGTTAGTGAATTCTTCTTAGTTGCATTGGTGTGTTGTTTGTAGTTGTTTAGTAGGTTTTAAAAAAAAAATTCATAGTTGTGTTTTGCTCAACTTTTGGGCATGACACAAAGACAAGAGTAGCTGAGGCAGATCCTGGATTGAGACAAACGCCATAGGATATCATTAGGTGACTTAGACAGTAGATACACAACCTGAGGATTCAGAGCACTACTTTTGAGGTTTAGCTCAAAGATCGTGAGAGGTAGCTGGGAGAGCAGGAGGCTTATGTGAGATGACTACAGGTTGAGGTGATCCATCAAATGATTTGGGCCTCATATTATGTTTCTGCTTATTATTTGAGGGTACCTGCTAATCAGAGAGTCCATCATATCCTGAGTACATGCTTTCTTCTGAGGGAGCTAGGGCACCGTGTGCTGACCCACCATCAGATGCACCTATTGGAGGAGAGGCACGAGATGTTGAGGACCAAGCAGATAGCTGATATGTCATAGTATTCTCATTTTTGTCATTTTTCTCCATACATTGATCATATCTGATAGCTCAGTCGAGCTCATTCTTTTGTATACTTGTACTATATATATATATATATATATATATATATATATATATATATATATATATATATATATATATATATATATATATATATATATATATATATATATATATATATATATATATATATATATATATATATATATATGGTATGTGCCAAATCATGAGGGGCCAAAAAGTGGCAATGTCAATTCAAAACTTTGACAATGTAGTTGACGACTTTTTTTTCACCCAAATTTGATAAAATGAAAAGGGTATCTTAAGGAGATTATCAACTTTCTATCAATATAATTGCTGTCAAATTTTGAATTCGGTAAGTAATTATTAGTTATTTTCTAATTGAGCTACCTCTAAAGTGCTGATTTATATACTGATTGAAAAATGACTATAACTTTTAGACGGTATAAGATTTTTGAAATCCGAAAAATGCGTCACATTCTATGGTTCACCTACTATAAGGGAAAAAAAAATTGTTGAATTTTGTAAAGTTTTGAATGAGTTAAGGTGGTCAAACACGAGAGTTTTTTAATTCTTAAAATGTTGTAGCAAAAAAATCATAATTAATTATTTTTTTGGAATAAAATTTTTTAAAAAAATGCATCACATCCGAGCATGAGTCTACTACTTATATATAAAATCTTATAATAAAATATTGTCATTTCATTATGATTAAGGTGATTGCATATGCACTTGTCATTTGGTTTATGATTATTATATCATGTGATGTAAATGCTTTATGTGTTAGCATAGAATGTATGGAATATGCAATGCAATGTTTACTTGCAAATGTATGGATTATGCAATGCAATGATAGATGGATTATGGAAATGTATGATTAGCTTATGATTTATGAATGCTCATGTATGTATGTAATGGATGTATGAAATGATCATGATATGTAATGTAAATGCAGTGATACACATGATATATTTTGTAGGTACTGATGAATACAAGTGCTCGATCATTTGTCAAAATGGATGTTTTAACCTAGGATGGTGACTTCTTGCTGATCCATTAAGGAGACCTTCGTGTGATACTCAGTCCTTGAGTCATGTTTAGCATAGTTTTGGAGAATCCTTAAGCATCAAGATGATTTTGAAATCATGAGATAAATGTAACCATGCAAAGTGCAAAATAAAATGCAGACCTAGGACCTAGGACTTAGTCACTGATCTTGTGTTGCTCTTTTTCATCATTGAATATTTATTAGGTAATTGGATAGTCGATACAATGTCCACTAGCTAGACAACCATGGACATATGAATATTGACTTTTAGTAAGAAATGTCAGATTAGATATAAGCACCATGGCATAAATGCCAGGATGACTTGATTACCATGTCCATTTTGATATTGCAATTTGTATAAGCATCAGAACATAAATGATGTGATGACCTAAATATGCTTTGTGTACAAACACACCAAGAAAATGAGAGATCATTCTTATTCTCATGTGAATTTACTTGCAGTGACCCTTTATCGTTCACATCCTTGGATAATTTTGTGTTTCACAATAAAAATAAGAAATTACTCAAAAAATAAAGTTAGATTACACTTCCTTGAAGCTTCTAGGTATCGATGGTTGAGGTAAATCCAATATGAGATGGAGGCACTTATAGTGGACACCAATTCAATCCAGAATTTCCAAAGTTATTAGATTTTCACTCCAAACATAAAACAAAGAAAAGATTATGCCCCTAGTCATCACTCTCTAAATCCTATAAAGGATATCATCGAGGAGCTTGTAGGAACAAAATATGTAGAAATTCAATGTGAATCAGTAAGCATACAAGGAGATAAAAACAATTGAGAAAAGATAGTTTTTGTTTATTGTTGATGTTTTGTTTGTGTTTGGTTGTAGGTGCAAAAAATCCCTTTCTGGTAAGGAGACTGACTGACTGACTTGGATGTAGCTTCAAAGGACTCTAACTAGACATGACTCGTCTGAGGTACTGAGGACTAGAGGATATGACATTGATTGCCCCTAAGTTTGGAACATTGATAGGATACAGACGCTTTTGTTGATTGGTGTACAAATCAAATTTATTGAAAATAAGGATATATAGAAACTCAAGTAGACTGAAAGATGGGAAATAACAAGATTGCGCTGATAGATGGAGCGTTTTGAACAAGTGGCACCCATTTGTCAGGTTTTCACCATCTTGGGAGAGATTCTATTTTTGCTACCAAGGCGCCTGTCTCTAGGTTTTCACCAAGGGACTTTTTCTTTTTCTTCTTTTTTTGTATTTTTCATCTTTTCATTTTTTTTGTATTTTTCCATTTTTTTTTGTGAATCTTCAAGGTACCTATTGCTAGGTTTTCATCAGAATGTTCATTTTTTTAAAAACTTTTTCTTATTTTTATGATTTTTTCAGGATATTTTACCATAGACTGAATGTCTCAGGCGTAGAATTTCTTCAGATGGAGAACATTGATTCATTCTTAGAGCTGTTCTCCTTCAGTCATTGAGAGTTGATAGGCTCCAAATCCAAAAGAAGAAGTGATAACAAGGGGACCCAACCAATTGGGTTCAAACTTTCCCTTGCGCTCTCAATGTGATTGATTTTTGGGATTTTCTCTCAAGACTAGTTCACCAACCTGAAACTCTATGTGTCTGACTTTCTTGTTGTAGCCCTTAGATATTCTTTTCTGATATACTCTGAGATGATCATACACCACTTGTCTGTGCTTATCTAGTAGTTCAAGTTCTTGCAACCTAGACACTCTGTAATCATCATCGGTCACAAGTCCATGTAGTCTGATTCTTAGTGATGGGATTTCAACCTTAATAGGTAGTACCGCTTCAGACCCATAAACTAAAGCAAATGGTGTAGCCCCAATGGGAATTTTGATACTTATTTTGTAGGCCTAAAGAGTTGGATTGATCATGAGATGCTAGTCTCTTCTTATTTTATTAACTGTGCGATGTAGAATTTTCAACAAATTCTTGCTTGATGTTTCTGCTTGTCCATTCCCTTGGGGATAGTATATGGATGACCAATGTTGTGTAATCTTGAATTTAGAGCACAAGGAATCCAAGTCCTTATTCTTGAATTGATCACCATTATCTGTGACTATTGAATGTGGAATTCCATATCGACATATGATGTAGTTCATGATGAACATTGAAATTTGTTTGTCAGTTGCTTGAGTCAAAGGAACTACTTCTACCCATTTTTTGAAATAGTCTGTAGCTGTAATGATATGGGTATGCCCATTAGAAGAATGTGGATGTATAGCCCCTATGAGATCAAATGCCCATTGTTGAAAACGCCATTATGTAGTGAAGGGAATTAGATCTCTTCCTAGTGCATGAATTAAGTTACCATGTACTTGGCACTTTTGACAATTCTTAGCATATTTGATAGCCTCTTTTTCCATTTCAGGCCCATAGTACCTAGCCCTAATAATTTTTTGATCTAGTGTTAAACCGTTGGAATGTGATCCACATATACCTTTGTGGAATTCCTCTAATACTTGTTGAGACTCCTCACATTCTAAACATCGAAGGAGTGTACCATCTAGACTCCGTTTGTATAGGTCATTACCTATGATGACATAACATGATGCATTTCAGATAAGGTATTGCTTCTCATGGAAGTTGAAGGTATCAGGGATGATTTTGTCTTGAAGGTAGGAGAAAAGGTGTTTGTATCTGGAACACATTATCGTCCAACTAGCATTCACTATGGGGTTGACAGGATAACAAATGTACATTCTATGAATGACATTACAAGACTTTCAAGTCTACTCAATTAAGAGATTTATCTGATTACAATGGTTAAACTATAATAGCAGTTGATTTGAATAAAATACAAATTGATTTATAGATGTTCAGATCTATTCTTATGCTCATAAAAATCCTTTGATCAATATTTCTATTCAATTAATCAACATTCAGTAACTTACTGTCCCTTGATAAAAACTCTCTAACGCTCGGTTAACTCTGCAATTTGGTTCTCCATTAACCAGTTTGATTAGGCATGCATGAAGCTTGTTCACATGATATCTCTATAGTTTCCTTCTTTTGGCATGTGTTTCACAATGAAACCCTAGTCTCTTAAATAGACAAGTAAACCATTTTATTTTCATCATTAGATTTTGTTGCTTAATCACCTTCGTTGATTTTGTCGCTTAATCTCTCCTCGACATTTGTGTCAATAATACATTTTGATTCAATCCATTAGATCTTCCTTGAATTTTTCTAGACATTGATCTTGTAATAAACTTTATCTTTCTCCCTGAATTCGCAGTGCTTTCTAGCTCATCAGTATTGTTAGGTAGACTAATCATTTAGTTCTTTTGTTCATACTCGGTTAACAAAGAAATGTGTTGGTGAACACAAGCTCGCTTGATACTGTCGCCCGGTATACACTACACTGTTCAGTGTATACTATAATTCTTCATTAACCAACCACACTACTTTGTAACATTTTTATTCTATCTCCATAATAGATTAATGCAACATAGTCAAGTCAACAATATGAAGTCATAAACTCATCAATAATTTACCAAGAGTATTCCTTTTCCTCATCTGTCATATCCATCTTCCTCAATGTAGATATCTCGGTTCTTCATCTTTTCTCTCCTCTTTACAGATGTGTAGATATTTGCAACTACCATGATAAGTACTGTCAAAACTCGTTGACATCAATGACAATATAGAACTGATTCAATTATCTTACATAACAGTTCAGTGCTTGGTGATCTCTAATCACTTGTAGTTCTTCAATCATGTTCTCAATCAGTTTTAGTTCATCATGTGCAAGGAAATTTTATTCTATATGCTTTAGGTATTGAGTAACCTTGTAGTGTTATGAACAATATGCGTGCTCCAGATCCATTTTGTGTGTAAGATCCATCAAAGAAAAGATGCCAAGTTCTAGAAGATAAGTGCATGATGGATGAATCAGGAAATTCCATCTATAATGGCGTATCATTGAACATTGGTGCTTCAGCTAACTAATCTGCAATGACTTGGACTTTGACATCTTTCCTTTCAACATATTCTATGTCAAATTCGCTCAATAGCATCACCCATTTAGCTAGTCTACCTGTGAGGGTGGCTTTTCTCAATAAGTATTTCAATGGATCTATCTTAGCTATCAATTGTGTTGTATGATCTAATATATAATGTCTCAATTTATGCAATGCAAAGATCACAACTAGACAAGCTTTCTTGATAATTGATTAGTTCTGTTGATGTAGTAAATAGCTCTTTCCTTCTTATTTTCATCATGTTGTGCTAGTAATGCCTCCAGTGATGTATCTGTGGTGGAGACATATAGAATCAATGACTTCCCTTGTATAGGAGGCATCATAATAGGAGGATTTGATAGACATTTCTTGATGTGGTTGAAGTTCTTTTCTCATTCCTCATTCCATGCAAAATTCGCACCCTTATGTAATGTAATTGTGAAAGGTTGTGATATATCTGCTAGTTGAGATATGAAACACCTGATTAATTACACCCTTCCTTGTAAGGTTCTCATTTGACTGATA
This sequence comes from Chamaecyparis obtusa, assembly GCA_027943335.1. Lineage (NCBI taxonomy): Eukaryota > Viridiplantae > Streptophyta > Pinopsida > Cupressales > Cupressaceae > Chamaecyparis > Chamaecyparis obtusa. The sequence goes on along the minus strand of BSBK01008074.1, from coordinate 64,309 downwards.
TTTTTGGGAGGTTGCATCTCCGTGATAGCCTTGACTTTAGTAGGATCTACTTCAATGCCCTTCTTTGAAACAATATAGCCCAGGAGCTTTCCAGAAGTGACACCAAAAGCACACTTTTTAGGGTTCAGTCTGAGACTAAATTTCTCAATTGTATCTAGTATTTTTCTCAAGTCATTTAGATGTTCTGATCTTGTCATAGACTTAGCTAAGGTATCATCAACATAGTCTTCCATGGTTTGATGCATCATGCTGTGAAAGATAGATGACATAGCTCATTGATAAGTAGCTCCAACATTCTTGAGACCAAATGGCATGACATTCCAACAGAAGGTACCCCATGCACATGTGAAAGTTTTTTTCTCCTAATCCTCTAGAGAAATTTTGATTTGGTTGTATCCCAAGAAATTATCCATGAGAGAGTACATTTCAAAGCCTGCCATCATATCCACTATCATATCAATGTTTGGTAGTGGAAAGTCATCCTTAGGGAATGTTTTGTTTACATCTCTGAAGCCTGTGCATACTCTTATAGATTTGTCAGGTTTCAATACTAGAACAATATTGGAAATCCATTTAGCATAATCAATAACTCGGATAAATCTAGCTCTTAGTAGTTTCTCTAGTTCAACTTTTACATGAGGATGCATTTTAAGCAGCTTTTGTTTGATTGGTTTGAATCCTGGAGTGTTAGAGAGATGATTCATGATGAGATTAGGATCTAACCTAGGCATATCTGAATATTTCCATGCAAAGTTGATTTTCTTCTCTATCAAGAATTTTGTAAACACTTGCTTTTCTTCCTCAGACAAAGATTGTGCTACATGAATCAGCTGTGGTTCCTCCACTATACCCAAGTTGATAGATTGAGTGGGTTCTATCAGTACTAGAGATCTTTCATGTAAATGACTCAGAGGAACATAAAATATCTCATCCTTAGGCACCTCAGAGAGGTTTTCACCTTTGGATACATCTTTTGTTTTTACTATTTTAGGTTCTGGGACTGCCACAGAGTGGTTTTCATCCTCAGAACTCTTTTTCTTTTTTCTTTTGTTTTTCTCACTGAGATATTTGATATCTGAATCTGTCATGCTAATGCTAGGTTTGTGAATGGAAGTCATCATTGGTTCCACTGCATTGAGGTAGCAAGCAAGAGCGTAGTCAGTTTGAAAGGTGTGGATATCTTAGTTTGGATCGGTAGCTGTTTGGTCAATAAGCTTTGGATGTTGGATAGTCAATGTAGGGGAGGATTGGGAAATGGTGTTCATGCATACAATGTTGTCATCATTGGTCCTAACTTGACTCTCAAATTCAAAGATGATATTACTACTTAGAATGTTTAGTTTGCGAATCATTTCAATATCATAATTGGATTCCACTCCACCTATAGGTGGATCAAATTCGTGAAGTTCATCATTTCACTCTACACTCACGTTGAATTTAGGTGAATATTGGAGAATGATATCAATGTGTTTTTTAGTGATAAGCTCATCTTCTTCTGGAATAACTCCCCATTCATAGTCATTTTTTTCATCCTCTGATTCTTCTTCTAGATTTTTGGGAAATTTGAGACCATGTGTGAAGTCAAGATGAATCCCCCAAGTAGGATTACCTTCAGATTCTAAGCAAAATTCATATTTGTGGGAGTTTGTCTCAGAACTACTAGAATATCCCAAATGTTCAGCTATTGTGAGAGGTTTACATTCTTGTTTAGTAGTAGGTTCTTGTGTATCTACCACATTGATATTCTCCTTAGGTTTCTCTTTATCCTTAAGAAGATCTAGTATGTTTTGAGGTAAACGTTCATAAATAATAAGATCAGTGGTGTCTGAATCATCACTATCTGATTGTTGTGTTTCTTCCTTTAGCTGAGTTTTTGTTGTTGGACTTATCTATTCTAGAACATGTATTGAGTTACCACTAAGGTGGAAGGGTTTCTTGTGATATTCAATTCTTGTAGTTTCCTTGTTTGTTCTCCCACAGTGTTCAATAGGTTGTATGATTCCTTTTCCTCTTATTCCTAGAGGTCGTACTCCTGTATATCCCATTTTAGACATGAGTTTTTTATTTGGTCCATATAAATTTGAAGGAATCTTGTTTGACTTGGAGTCACATATTTGAACTGATTGAGATTGAGAATGATCTTTGTATAGCCATGCAAGCACATCTTCTTCATCTTCAAACTCTTTCTTGGACACTTGCTCTGTGAAAAAACTTCCATTGTAGATAGCTTGAGGTTCTTTAGATGCTTGTTTTGTCTATTTTAAAGGTTACCCATAAGATTTAGGTGAGATTGGGAGAGATATTAGAGATAGGAATGGTTCCATAGTATATTCTCCCATGCCTATGTCCTTGATTTTGACCTCTTTGGCAATGTCTTCCATCTTGGATGTAGATTCTATGTCTTTTTGCTTAGTGGAAGATTCCCTATTTTGTGGAACAAGTTTGTCGGCACTCTCTTTCAAGGCATTGCAAGATGTAGATATGTTAGCAGGAATTGTTACATCTACTCCATCATAAGGACATTTAATGCATTGATGGTATGTTGATGGAATAGCTTATAGCTCATGTATCCAAGGTCTCCCTAGAAGAATGTTGTAAGCCAATGGAAGATCCAGAACTTGACATGTGATGTCTCTAATAACTGGTCCTATTCTGATAGGGAGTACAATTGTTCCCTTGGAGGACCTTTCTCGTTCATCATATGCTTTTATGGTTATCTTCTTTTTAGGATCAGTAGCATTTTCTGATAATTCTAGTTGTGTGACCAATTTGTAGGAACAAATGTTTAGACCAATGCCTCCATCTATCAACACATGTTTTATATGATGGTTTTGGATTAAGACTTCAATGTGCAAGGGCTGGTTATGCAAATGACTCAATGAATTGTCATCTTCCTCTAAAAAGGAGATATACTCGGGTGATGTCAGATGGCCAACCATAGTCTGAAATCTATCCAGATCAATATTGTCAGGAACATTGGAACCGAGCAAAGCTTTATCCAGAATAGCCCTATGAGCAAGAGATATCTGAAGCAACTCAAACATGGATATTTTTGCATAGGTATGCTAGAGTTGTTGGACAATACTGTATGATGTTGCCTTGGTCTCTTTAGGGTTTGATGATTTTGAGGTAGCCCTCAGTTTAGAAGTAGATGAAAGATTGAAAGGCACCTTAGGGGCTTTTGGTGAACCCGATTTTTGTCCTTGTAGATGTACCTAAGCTTATGATCGAGTTACTACATTTTCTGATTGATTATCTCTATTTCTTTTTACAATGGTGATGACATTGTAATGTTCAGATAGGCACAGTTCAACCATGTTTATGACATCATTGTTTCCAGAGTAGGCATAATTGACTTTAGCACCCATGTTAGGTCTAGAAGATGAATCTCCTTGATTATGCTTCAGAAATGGTTCCATGAATGTTGTATGATCATTGTTGGTTTTATGGTTGTCAATTACAATTTCTCCATCATCAATTTTGTCTTATATGAGATGCTTTAAGTGCATGCATTTATTGGTTTTATGACCCTTTTTTCGATGTAAGTCACATAAATCAGTCTCTTTCCACCATTTAGGTTTAACTTCAAGATCATATGGTATTATCTCAGGCAATGTGATGATTTTGTTTGCCAATAGTGTTTTCATGGTAGATTCTAAGGACTCACCCAAAGGAGTGAACTCACGCTTTAGTTTTGTAACCCATGGTTTATAGTCATTAGACTTTTTAGAAGATTCAGATGCCTTTAGTTCGGAAGCTTTTATGGCTTGGGTGCCAATGGTGAGATTGAATGCTAGTGCCTTTGAGGGAGCACTGATGTGATTGACAACACCATCTATTACAACATTTTTATTCTTGTTCTACGATTTGACTTTATCTTTGTTTTTGGAACTAGAACCTGATTCGTACTTGCTATCTTTGTTAAGCGATATATCTCCCTTATGAACAAGCACATTTTCTATATTTATGGCATTTTCTACCATTTTCTCAAAAGAAGTATGATTCTACATTTGGTGATAATTGATCTCTAGAATTAGTTTATTGATAAACATTTCTAATTTCTCATTTTCTGGGATTTGTCTGGCATAGAGTGAAAATTTCTTCCTCTAGTGTTTGAGGAAAGTCAGGAAGGGTTCTCCTGACTTTTTTTTAAGATTGCAGATGTCGATCATAGTGACCAAATGTTGAATATTGTAGGATTACTATTGGTAAAATAGTTTGATTAGCTCCTCAAAATTCTTGATGGTTGGAGGCATTTGAGAGAACCAATGAATGGCTGATCCTCCCAAAGATCGTGGGAAAAGATGCATTAAGTAGGTTGCTTCATGCATAAACTCCATGGATTGAGTACAAAATTATCTGACATGATCTTGAGGGTTAGATTTTCCATCGTATTTGTTATATTTTGGTATCTCCACTCTTTTTTGGGAATGGTGGCATGTACAAGTTTTTATCGAATGGAAAGAGGCATAGAGCCTCCATAGAGAATTCTTTAGGTTACTTCTCTTCTTCCAGCTTGTTGAGCTTAACTTGCATTCCATGCATCTGTTTCAGCATGGTTGTGATGGGAGTTTCTTCCTCTTGTGTCATGATATTATCGACATTAAAGTCTTGAGGAAGTTTGGCTCCTTGTTGAGCTAGTTGTAAGAAATAGGCCTCTTTCTCTTCTTGTAAGAAGTATTTCATCATTTCTATATTGTTTAACTTTAGACAGTGTTGGTTCAGGATCTCTACCATGATTAGAGTGATGACCTTGGGAGCCTTGGTTTCCTCCTCCTTGAGACATTGTGGTTTTGTGAGGATTCCCAGGGATTGATTGATGGGGAATTGATTGATTACCTCCATGGATTGATTGAGAAGGATTAGAATAACCTTCTTTCAGATGTATCTATCTCCTAGAGCATTTTCTTTGTAAAGATTTATATATTGTAAGGTTGATTAATGGTCTAAATAATGTAAGAAGACAAAGGTGAGAATTTTGGTTCCTCTCTAGGTTTTCTGTGTGAGGAAGCTCAGTTTTCCACCATTTACCTTGCGTAAATTGGAAGAGCAATATTAAGACAAATGATGAATGATCTGATTTGGGAAAATCAAATATTGCAACCTTGTCAAGATTAGATTGCTTGATTGGACGTAAGTGTTGGATACTATGCTCTAGATGTATGGGTAGATGCCCAAAAGATAGCGAACACGAGCTTACAACACTTAGTCATTTTGAGGATTGAATTTAAAGATGATTTTGACAAGGTTTTGACATAAGATAAAACATGATTCAAATCAATAAACCAAAAGGCTAGATCAAACTCAAGAGACCACTTTAGGAAAATGATTTGATTTTCTAGTTTTTTGCTATGTTCCTAACACAGTGAATATTTTGACAAAATCTGGTGGTTGACTATAATGATTGAATTTCTAGAAAATTTGAAGGCTTTCTAACAATTTTGACAAAACTCTCGTACGACTTTATCTAGGCTCATACGAGTCAGGATGGGGTCTGATATGATAATTTGGAAAACTCGTACAATAATCGACTCTAGTATTGAATTTTTCTTAGGTTTTCTGACAATAATCGTACAACAAAGTATATGTTCTTGTACGAGTTTCTGGGGGTTTTGAAACAACAATTACAAAACTCGTACAACTTTTGATTTTTCTAGGATGACAGTTGACACTAGAAAGGAATTTTGCTTCACATTCAGTCAATTTTTCAGTTGTTTGGTGTTTTCAGTATCAAGTTGATTGTAAATTTCTCTATCTAGGTTTTTGTAGATCTATGAAATGGGTTGTCTGAGGTTGTTTAACATAGAAATAGGCTCACAATCAAAGAAAATAGAGGGAACTAACTCAATGAATAAATCACACCTATCTTACCCTAGCTAGGAGAAGAGATGTATTACTTACTCATTGACTTAGGAACACACTCATGGAATCCTTAGAATATGGCGAGACAACAACATGTAATGGATGTTGAAGCTTGTATTAGTCATGTTCAAGCGTTGAAGAGGGCTTGATATGATGAGTTTCTTGGAGTAATTACTATTCACCTTGCACAAGCACTACAAATCCTTTGGAGGTAGATCGGTAACATACTAGCTTAGTATTTTAATCAAGGAATCCATTCACAACTGTCTCCCATAGTCCCACAAGTAAGATGTAGGCTATTAACTCTATGAGCACTTTGACAAGTGTAGTCTCGCAAGAAAGATTTAAGCAACTCCGCTCTACACAATATCAAAGCATGTTCATTGCACAAGGCCAAGGAACAAACACAACTATGTCTTCTGAGGCTTTAATCTCAAGGAAGCATCAAATTTTATAGTGGTTTGGAAGAGTCAAATTAAGACTTGTCCCCACCTGGGTCATTCCCAGGAGCTTTTTACCTCTCTGGTAGACCCTCTAAAGGATTAATGAAAATGTGAGGTTGGGGACCATAGGATCTGGGTTTCTAATTCTCTGAAAGAGAATAGCATAATACCCTAACCTTATCCTTTTCCCTATCCAAGACACACCAAGTAGTATTAATCCAGAGACAGTACACAAACTGGCACCGAAGAAGACACCTTTTGGGTTTTTGATTCTCCTAAGAAGGAGAAGAGCATAATACCCTAAGTATCTTCCTCAATGGCAATAGATGCACATACCTATTAAACTAGGTTCCTATGAAAATGAAATGAAATCTAAGCAAATATAATATTTGCTCGATGTAGATCAGGCAACCTGCAAAACCACTTGTCAAATTTTTTTGTAGAACAAGCTTTCTTTGACCAGCAAATTCTCTGAAAGTAGGTTTATCTACAAAAGATGGCTCAGAAGTCAAGACAAGAAAGGCCAAAGAATGGGGTTTTATGCTCAATCTTCATCTTTCATCCTGCACAGATATCGTTAGGCTACCAAAAATGACTAGAAACAACAAGCATCAATCGTTAGGGTTAGTTGTCAGTAGAAATCTAAAATCAAAATCTGAAAAGATTGCTCAAAAACATGATACGATTATGCAAAACTAGCGTCAAAACTCGTAAGAGTTTCTGCCCTTTTCCATACGACAATTGGGAAATGATACGATAGTGGGTCTATTCTCGTATGATAATTTAGCTTCCAGACAACACTACATAACAACCCATAATGACAATCTAGAATGTCATTTGTCGTATGACAACCAGAGTATTCTGATACAACTTTCTGAAATGTCATACAAAATTGTACGGAGAAAAAAATTGAAGCTTGAATGAAATTGTCAGAAAATTGATAGAATCAAAATGGAAACCCGTTGTAGGGCCCCACAGTGGGTGCCAGACATGTGTGTGTGAAAATTGTACCTAGCTGTGGATATAACACTTCAGTAAAATATTATTGGTTAATATGTCAGAAAATCTGCAATAAGAACAAATAGAATTAACCAGGCGATTTACTGCCTTCTAGTAGGTGCGAGTATGGTATTCTCAGATTATGACCGAGATTAGTGACAATGCAACACCTAAATGAAGGATTTTAAATGATGAAAACAATGAAAATATGGATGCAGATTAATCTATATTTTTTGATTTTCTATGCAATATGATGAAAAACTAATATGAAATTGATCTAAAATAGATTCAAATGATTTGCAAATCTAATCTAACAATGTTGTGGAAAGCTATGAATGAATTGAAAAAAATGAATTGAAATTGCAAAAATCTCACAATCGCCTGTTCACAAGAGCTCGATTCTCCAAGTAATTGAAAGCGCAGTTGAAGGATCATTGGGAAGGACTGAGCCTCGTTTATATAGAAATCCAAAGCTTTAGGGTGCATGGAAAAAGCTATAAATCACTCCTTGATGAACTCAGATTGATTTTTGAGTTATCCATGAATTAGAAATAGTTAACTCACAAAATCATGCAAAAGCAACTTTTTAACTCAAATCAGGAGTTCAGTTCACTTTTTCAACTCACAATCACATGTTGAGTTTAGAAAGTTAACAAATTGAATTGATTTGTTAATTTAGAGTTTAACTACTTTTTTTGAATGTGCATGATTTAATATGAATTTATTTAATATTCTGAGTGATTTATTCTCAACTTAACTGATTTTTTACTAAAAATAACTAATTTATGGGTTAATCAATTATTTAATCAAAATTTATCCAAAAATATATCATTAAATATTGACAATTTGATTTAATCAATTAAATAAGAATTTAATCAATTATTTGTAAGATTTTTAATTTATTGAGAAAATTAAATAATATTAATTAGGAATTAATAAAACTAAATCTAATTAAACTAATTAAGTGGCAAAATTAAATCTAATTAATCAAATATTCAACATATTTAATTAATTGAATTTAGGATAAATATGATTTATGGCCAAATAATATTTAATTAACTTAAATTAGGAATATTCAAGAATATTCCCTAATGCAGAATTTAGATTAGATCGATTAGGATTTTGATAGGTCGATGTGAAAATGTGCCTTAGGTTAGGACTTTTGTGTCGATTTTGATCAATTTTTCGATGTAGGAGGTCAATGGTCCTATAGCCCATTTTTAGGGTATTACAACCAGTTTAAGGATTCAAGAAAATTCTACATTCTACACTTTTTCATATTTAGCTTACTCACTTAGGAGCCCTAAATTATGCATCCAATTGATTATTATATTGGAATAATGTTTCCCCTATATTATCAACATATCAGTGTACTTGTCTTTCTATTTTGAGGCACTAGTGACCTCACTTGATAATTTTGTCTAGGCCAATCCAAATGCTATTTATTTTATTTTTTAGTGTGCACAAGGGAGTCCAACTTTGAATTTTAATATTCGGAAGTTGATTGACTGTCATAGTGAATGAGTTGATTCCTTGAGTCATCCACATGAAAATGTACATCTGTCTTAATTTGCAGAATCTTACAGCCTGATTTGGTATTTTTTTAAAGGAAAAACTAGATTTGATTTATTGTGATTTTGCATTTGCACTTCAAGAAAGTGTCATAATGGTCATTTTCTACCCTTAATATCTAACACATGGAGTGGAAATGGGTAAAACCCCTTTGCACACATACTCATCATATGTGAATGAATCTTCATGCCAGTGATGGATTATCAAGGTTAGATTCAATATCCTTTTTTAATACATTATTGGTGGGGTTTGCATGTTTTCACATGTCTAGTTTTAGAATGAATGTAATAATTGAGTTTGAGTATTAACACTAACTAATCCTAATTGTGTCAAGAGAATTCACCTTCTATTCATATTCCCTTACAAGGATTGAACATATCTATACATTTTGATGTCTTAGGGAACTCGTTCGATGAGTTTTCAAAGCCATCTCTAGAGGCTTCTCAACTTATTTTGGTCTCATAACATAAGTTTCAGAAGTTAGATTAGAATGATGACCCCTCTAGATGCATTTGGGTTCACATTTACATTAGTTTGGGAGTGAGATGGTTTCAAAATGAAAAAAATATGGCATGTCCACCAAGGACCACACATTCACCTTCGGGATGCAGAGCTAGCTTAGTTTGACTTTTAAAAAGTTTGATTATTTTTTGAATCATTTTTTATTTAAATAATAATATTTTAGATAAATGCATGCATTGATGGACTTTATTTCTAAACGAATTGGGGGATAAGACATATCTATTTGATAACCAAGACAATGATCTTATACAATGCAGGTTGGACGGCTACCAACTGTCATATAGTTTGGACAGTTCCAAGACAGTTCCAAACTACCTATACAATGTATTATGCCAACATTCCCCCCCTTAATACATTGATCCTAAAAAACATCAAATTAACTTTTCCTTAGGGATCCCCCCCTTAAGGATTACATAACAAAACATGTTGATTACATTAATATGAATACATATATTGAAAAAATCTTATTTTTGAAGTTGCAAATCCTAAATCATGCAAGGCTCCATGAAGCTCTCTTGTGACCCTCAAAAAGGTGTAGCTTCAAGTTGTGTTCTTAAGCTCTTAGTCCCGAACTCTCGAATCATAGTCTTGAATTATTCAATAATGATCCCTAAGAGATGTGATAGATCTCTATCATTGTCTAATGACCATGAAAGGGTATAATTCTCAATCATATACTCTGAAGCTTGCTTGACAATAATTCATATTGAGTGCAATACCAAATCTTAAACCTGTCTCCAAAATGAGTCTTCACAAGACATGCATTCTTCAAATTTGTCAGCATTAGAAAGAAAAAAACAAAAACAAGAAAGCCAAAAATGCTTCTCATACAGAACACCATCTTAAAGCGAGAAGCTGACTTGATATTATGGAAATTCCTCCATCCTCCAATACCACCAACCTCTAGATGTGAAGGTTCAAATCACAAGATTGTGATTAATAGGACCTCTCCATCGTCTGACGTGTCCTCATTTTCAATCCATGCAACATTTCCTTCTTCAAATTGTTCTTTGATTTTTCCTTTAAGAACATCACTTGCTTTAGTTCTACAAATCCATGTTGTGTGCCCCTTTTTCTTACAGTAAAAACATGTATTGTCTCTTCTATTGTTATTTGACCATTTTTTAGTACTTTGTGAGTATAATGCCTGATCTATTTGATGAGCTTCTTCTATGAATTCCTTTGTCCTATTTTCTTTTGCTAGAAGGGCTGAGATCGTATCCTCTAGAGTCTGTGAAATGAGTTGACTTAGTGTAAAGACAACATTACTATATTTGGAAGATAATCTATTTAACAAGATGGCCTTAGCATCATCATCATCAACAAGAACCTTAAATTTTGCAAGTTGTCTAATGAAAGACCTTAAATTACTTATATGATTGGACATTGTGATCCCATTTTCCATTTTGAATCTAAACAATTGAATTTTGAGAGAAAACTTTGCATTGATAGCTTTTGCTCCAAATAGCTTGTTTAGATTATCCCAAATCTTGACAGAAGTGTTATCTAGATCTACGTGATGAAGCTCATAATTTGCAAGAGAAAGACCAATAATAGCCTTGGCTTTATCATCTCTACCGTTCCACTCCAACATTTTTTTTTACATTTGTTGGTAGTTTTTCTTTTCCACTTACTATGCCCCATAGGTTTTTATTCATCAATTGCATTTGGATTTTTATTCTCCATGTATGAAAATTGAAACCAGAGTATTTATCTAATGGAATCGCCATTTCAAACCAATACAATCCAAATCAACAATTTTAAATGACAGTGTGTTCACCTAAATGAAGTTGGAGACTTCTGTTTGAAATCATTTCTCTACAATGACATCATGAACAATCAGTATTTCGTTCTATGAGTACCCACTGTTGGAAGAAATGGTTCACTTCAAGAAATGATTGCAAGTCTACCAACACTTCGAAAGAAATGGTTCACTTCAAGAAACAGCTGTCTTATAGGAAGATTGTTGAATCTTCTATACCTTAAGAATTGATGTATAAAAATATTGTTGTGACAGTCTTTACATTTTTCTTCTCTGTTGCTTCATATTAGATTTCTCTGCCGGCTTGAGCTTCATAAATTGTAGAAGCCCTCTAAGAATCCCAATTTCGCTCTTCCACACCTATGTAATCAGCTGAGCAACTTCTTTAAGGGCACAGGCATTCTTTTAACTATTGGGATGGAAAATCTTTTGCGACTTAAGTCTTTCTGTCCCACTGTGCTAAGTCATCTACAACTAATGTAAACACATTCTCCATTTTGGGCATCGATAGTGGGCTCTGATACCACATGAAAGAATTGGGGGATAAGACATATCTATTCGATAACCAAGACAATGATCTTATACAGTGCAGGTTGGATGGTTACCAATTGTCATATAGTTTGGATAGTTCCAAGATAGTTCCAAACTACCTATACAATGTATTACGCCAACAATTTCAAGAGGGAATATTGAGGTGACAATTTGAATACTTTTTATGATTTAAATTTATAAAAAAATAGGCGAAAAGGAAAAAATTTGTTCAAATAATATTTATTCAAGTATAATGTGCAGATACATTATAAGGTGAAGACCTTATGGTTATGGAGGACCCTAGGGTAAAATGAGAGAGATTGGGTGAAGTTTTAATATATATATATATATATATATATATATATATATATATATATATATATATATATATATATATATATATATATATATATATATATATATATATATATATATATATATATATATATATATATATATATATATATATATATATATATATATATATTTCCTAAGCTACATTTGGGTGAGGGATGAAAATTTTCAAAAAAAATTATTTAAAGAGGTGGGACATGGATTCTTTATTTTATTATTTTCATATGTTGTATGTAAAAAGATCACAACCTCACAAGATCAAACAAAAATTCATAAACTGAGTTGTGATGGTGCACTTGATGAGGAAATAAAAATAAAAATTATCAAAGTATAAAGTTTATGGAGATTAATGTGATAGGCCCATGCACTGAAAGGAGTTGCAAAGAAAGATTTTAATAAAATATTCACTTTTATCGATGTGCATGCACAATGCATGAGCACAACTTGAAATAATCTTTTTTTTAAGAGGTCGCAATCTTTCCATCAAGCAACACATTAAAAAAATTTCTTAAAATTTTCTTTTCCCATGCAACTCATCGATATTACGCACCATTGCAGGTCTTGAAGAACGAAACATCTATGCAAAACACAAACTATATCATTTATTATGAATTATTAATTAACTAACAATCACACCTTAGTGTGCAATGTACATTGTAGATGTGTGGAAGGTCAACTAAGTATTTGTCCCTTTGTCGGTCTCTCCTTATCTCACCATCTCTCTCTCTCTCTCTCTCTCTCTCTCTCTCTCTCTCTCTCTCTCTCTCTCTCTCTCTCTCTCTCTCTCTCTCTCTCTCGCACACACACACACACATTATCTCTACATCTTTCTCTATCCATATAGCCCTCCCTCTTTCTATCTCTCTTTATATATCACTTTCTATCTCTATTTTCATCTTTGAATCTCTCCCTCTCTCATTCTTTCCTTATGTTTCATATATATACCTACCCCTTTCTCCTCTCTCTTTATCTATTCCTTTTTTTTTCTCTACATATCCCTCTCCTCCATATCCATGTCCATCTCTATCTGTATCACTATCTCTTTACCTTTTTCTCTCTCACTCACTCTTTCTCCTTCTATATCTACCTCTTTATATTGCTATACATCCCTCTAGATCTCTTCAGCTCTCCATATCATGAATTATAGGTTTGTGGCATTGTGAAAAAAGAGGGTCTATCATAGAGACGATACAAGTTTGGAACTTATTGGGATAGGCCCATGTAGTAAATATAGTCACTAAAAGTGAACAAAAGTGGGTTGTTTTTGATGGAATATGGATGAGGTGACTGAGAGGGGGGGTGAATCAGTCAACCATAAATCACTTCACAATTAATTCTTTGCAGATCCCTTAAGATATCTTAACAATGTTATCTGTTTTAGCACTCGGTAAATAGATTGCAGTAACTTTGAAGATGCATAAAGTATTAGCAAAATTATCTTTTAGATATTCATCAGCACATGTATATGATTGAGAAAGCAATTAAGAACACAAGAGACACAAGATTTAACGTGGAAACCCAATATGGGAAAAACCACCAATGTATCTAGATATTGATTTTCACTTTTCTGAAGTGATGCCCGGTTAGAAGCCAACCCGGTAAAAGGTTACAAAACACACTGTTAGGTGTGACCTTGTTAGAGGATTTAAAACACCCTGCTAGGAGTGGCTTGGTAAGAGGTCTTGAAAACAATTCAATGGAATTGTCACCTTGTTAGAGGATTTACAATATGGTTGTTAAACCAACTCGGTTAAGAGATTTAGAATTCAGTGTTACAATGATAAGAAGGTAACAATGAAAAATGACCTGTATAATAATGCAACTGTCTTGATGATTACAGATCTCTGTTCTGCATAAGTCTGATCCTTTCTGATCGAATAAATCTCTGCTGCACCTCAAGGATATCTGAACATCCTTCACAAATTCGCATACACTTTTCTTTTGTAAATCTTCTGCTTTATTTCTTATTTATTTCTCACATTTGACCTTTTATTTATATGATTTTAGATTTGTCAAATCGACATTATTTAGTATAACAGTCGGCTGAATTAAGCAAACTCTATTTGCAAAAATCCTTCAAGGGCCGACAGTGCTCGGTGACCATAACTTTCTATAATCTTTCAGAGACTGAGGGAACTCGGTAAACACCGACAATCTTTTACCTTCGATAACCGACTGAACTCGGTAAACACTAACTTTTTTTCGATGACCGACTGAACTCGGTAAACACTAACTTTTCTTCGATGACCGACTGAACTCGGTAAACACTAAAATTCTTCGATGACCGACTGAACTCGGTAAACACTAAAATTCTTCGATGACCGACTGAACTCGGTAAACACTAAAATTTCCTTTGGTAACCGAGTGAACTCGGTAGACACTGATTTTCTTTGATAACTGAGTGGACTCGGTAAGCACTAATATTCCTGTCTAGCGGACCGACTGAGCTCGGTAGGATCTGATTGCTGCAGACTATGACATTGTGTGACATCAAGGACAATACATAATTGAGTAGCAATTTCCTTCAGACAATTGTTTCCAACAATCTCCCTCTTTGGCATTGATGGCAACACAATATGTCATATCATAAGAAATTTGAAAGAGTTAGCTCAGTTCAGATTCAAATCTCCCTCTGTCAGCAAACTTCTTGTATCCTGAAAATTCTTCCTTCTGATTATTGAAAATTTCTTGAAATAATAGCAAAGACATAGCAAACACTCCCTCTTTGACAACACATGCCAAAGACAATTCACATATTACCGGTGAAAATTAATGTACCTCAAGTACTGATTCATATGCAATGATTTCTTGAATATGCTGCATCAACAAGTTGATTTTCAATCATGTTCTGGTTGATGCATCACTAAAACTGTATCTAGTGAGCCTCGGATAGGGGAATGACCCCTAACTTACCTCTTAGATACACAAATGCATCCTTAGGTAATGGTTTGGTAAAAATGTCTGCAATCTGTTCTTTTGTATGAATATATTCTAATCTGATTTCCTTGTCCTGCACCAATTCTCTGACAAAGTGATATTTAATAGCAATGTGCTTGGTTTTGGAATGCATCACTGGATTCTTAGAAATGTTTATTGCACTGGTATTGTCACAAAATATAACAATTGGTTCTTTGATTTCGACCTTCATACCTTCTAATAGCTGTTTAAACCAAACAATATTTGAATAGTTTACTGCAGCAGCAACATATTCTGCTTCAGCTGTGGATTGAGATGTGCAATTCTGCTTTTTACTAGTCCAGGATACCAGTCTTTTTCCAAGAAAAAATGCTCCACCACTTGTGCTTTTTCTGTCATCAATGTTTCCTGCCCAATCAGCATCAGTAAACACTTTCAAGTCTAGATTGCCTCCAAATTTATACCACAAACCATATTCTTCAGTTCCTCTTAAGTATCTTAAGATTCTTTTGATTGCCATCATGTGATTTTCCTTAGGTTTTGCTGAGAATCTAGCTACTATACCGACTGCTAAGGCAATATCAGGTCTTGTATGTACTACATACTGCAATTTTCCAATCATAGATCGGTATAGGGTCTGATCAACTTCTTTTGAATCATCATTCTTGGTAAGTTTCAGTCCAGTACACATGGGTGTACCAACTGGTTTTGAATCTTCCATACCAAACTTCTTAAGTATTTCCTTAATGTATTTAGATTGAGTAATGTATATACCATTCTTGCTTTGCTGAATTTGAAGACCAACAAAGAATTTTATTAAACCAAACATAGACATTTCAAATTCTCTGTTCATTTGCTCTGAAAATTCTTTACACTGATCCTCATTCCCTGTAAATATAGTATCATCCACAAATATTTCTGCCAATACAATTTTGTCATCCGGTCCTTCTTTAATATACAGATTGCTGTTATCATTAGCTCTTTTGAAATTAATCTGAATCAAATAGTTATGGAGTCTTTCATACCACACTCTAGGAGCTTGTTTTAAACCATACAATGCTTTGTGTAACCTGCAGACCATGTCCCTTTTATCTGGTTCAACAAAACCTTCAGGTTGTTCAATGTAGACTTCTTCATCAAGAATTCCATTGAGAAATGTAGATTTTATATCCATCTGATATACCTTAAATCCTTTGTGTGCTGCATAAGCAAGTAGAGTTCTTACACCTTCTAATCTTGCAACAGGAGCAAAAGTTTCTCCATAATCTATACCTTCTTCTTGAGAATAACCTTTACATACCAGTCTAGCTTTGTTTCTAGATACTTGACCATCTTCATTTAGCTTATTCCTGAATACCCATTTTGTTCCAATTACATTCTTATCTTTAGGTCTAGGTACAAGAGTCCAAGTTTTGTTCTTTTGTATTTGTTCTAATTCTTCATTCATTGCTTCAATCCAACTTTCATTTTCCAATGCATCTTTGATATTTCTAGGTTCAAAATAAGTAAGCAGACATGTACCTTTTAGCTTGCTTCTTGTCATAGTACCATCTGATTTGTTTCCAATGATTTGATCTGGTGTATGATGTCTTCTGACATATTTGGCTAGTATAGGTTCCTTGCCTTTTGAATGATTCATGCTGTTGTCTTCTAGGATCTCTTCTTCAGGTTGCTCGGGCTCGGTAGATATTTGCTCGGTAACTTCAGGCTGAGACTCGGTCTGAATTTCTTCCTGTGACTCGGTTTGAACTTCTTCTTGTGACTCGGTAACTATGCTCGGCTCGGTAGATATAGCTTCCTTACTGATAGTTGTGTCTGCCAATGTTTCAGGTTCAATGTAAATGAATCTTCTGTAGTTCTCAGGTTCCCTTTTTCTTTCTTCCTTAGTCTTTTCTGCAAACTCATCAAATTTTACATGTATACTTTCTATGACTTTGTGAGTAGATAAGTTCAGACATTTGTATGCCTTGCTTTTGCTAGAATATCCTAGGAATATCCCTTCATCACTTTTCACATCAAATTTATTTCTTCTGGATTCTTTTAAGATATAACACTTGCTACCAAATATTTTCATGTAACTTATATTGGGTTTATAGCCATACCATAATTCATAAGGAGTTTTGAATGTGTCTTTCTTCAGTTGTACTCGGTTCAAGGTATGAACTGCAGTGCTGATAGCTTCCTTCCAGTACTTTATAGCGATGTTCTTTTCTATCATTAGAGTCCTTGCACAATCCATAATAGATCTGTTTCTTCTTTCTGCTATTCCATTCTGCTCAGGAGTTCTAGGAGCTGATACCTGTCTTTTGATTCCTCTTTCAATGCAAAATTTGTTAAAATCATGGGAGATGAATTCACCACCTCTGTCTGATCTTAAGCATTTCAATCTTTTCCCTGTTTCCTTTTCTACTCTTGCTAAGTACCATTTGAACTTTTCAAATGCTTCTGATTTTTCTCTTAAATACATAACAGTCATCATTCTAGAATAATCATCAACGAAAAGAATAAAGAATTTATCTCCAGTATAGCTTTGTATTCCAATAGGTCCACATAAATCAGTATGCATAATTTCCAAAATTTCTTTAGACTGATAGTTCTTACTCTTGAAACTAGTTTTACTCATTTTGCCAATCTGACAATTCTTGCATAGACCAGTGTCAGGTTTCTTCAAAGTAGGAATGCCTCTAACCTTCTTGAATTTGCTTATTTTTATCATGTTATCAAAATTCACATGACATAACCTTTTGTGCCATAGCCAACTTTCTTCTATTTGAGCAATAAAGCATGAATATTCACTGAGATCAAGATAAAATAAGTTACCTTTTGTTTGTTTGCCTGATCCAATGAGTTTTCCTTTTCCATCCAGCAGTCTTGCTTGACCATTCATGAATTCAACCTTGAAACCAGTGTTGATTAGCTGTGCTACACTTAGAAGATTATGTTTTAGTCCTTCAACCCAATAAGCATTATCACATATGAGTTCTTTGGTTAATGAGATTCTTCCTTTTCCTTTTATACAACAAGGTTCATTGTTTCCAAATCTTACATTACCACTATCACAGTCTTCTAGATATTCAAATTTTGTCTTGTCACCAGTCATGTGGTGTGAACATCCGCTGTCTATTATCCATATATCATCTTTGCTTATATGAGAAATAAGTGCCATCTTATCTTCATCATCATCAGATTCATCTTTTATAGCAATAAAGACAATTTCTTCTTCACTATCATCAGAATCTTTAGCCATAAAACATGATTTCTTACCTTTATCCTTGTATGATTTGAAATTCTTTTTGCCATAGTACTTGTGACTTCTCTTCTCTTCTTTGACTTGCTTGTTTGGGCACCTAGCTGCAATATGTCCAATTTCTTCACATGAAAAACAGATTAAAGGAGTTTTACCTTTATACTTACCTTTCCCTCTAGAGTACTTCTTTGCAAGTAATGCTTCTACAATTTCAAGATCACTATCAGAACTTTCTTCTGATACTTCTTCACTTTATGACTGAACTTCTTTAATTTTCTTGTTCTTCTTTAGTGAAACCTTGGCCTCAAATGCTGATTCAATATTTTTAGAACTAGGAACATAGTTGTCATAGTTGTCTAATTCAAAAGCTGTCAATCTTCCAACTAAAGCATCCAAAGTTATATTGTGGTTTGTTTCACATCTTCTTTCTTGAATAGCTGATACTCTTATTGCATAGATAGGGAGCAATGTTCTGAGTACCTTACTTATAACAGTTTCATCTGAGATTGTTCCTCCAGAAGCTCTAATTGCACTTACACTTGCTTTGATTCTTTCAACATATTTTGCAATGTTTTCATCTTCCTTCATATTCATCTTGTCAAACTGTCCTCTTAGGCTTTCTGCTTTGGCTCTTTTCACATTTGCATCACCACCATATATTTTCTTCAGTGCCATCCACATTTCATATGCAGTAGTGCAGTCTTTAATATCATCAAATTCTTCATAGCTGAGAGCAGATGCAATGTCTATCATCATGGTGTTGTGAGTCTTTTTATCTGCAATGTCTTCAATAGTTAATGCACCATTAGGAATTGTGTATTCTTCATCAATGTATTTGCATCCTGAATCACCAATGGAAGCCAGATGAAGTCGCATGAGACCTTGCCATGCTGAAAAGTTATCTCTGTTGAGCTTTGGAATTTCCCTCTTGTAAGACATCCTGATCTTTAGCTTAGGTCCTTGAAACCCTTCCTGCAAGCACCAAAAGCTCTGATACCAATTGATGGAATATGGATGAAGTGACTGAGAGGGGGGGTGAATCAGTCAACCATAAATCACTTCACAATTAATTCTTTGCAGATCCCTTAAGATATCTTAACAATGTTATCTGTTTTAGCACTCGGTAAATAGATTGCAGTAACTTTGAAGATGCAGAAAGTATTAGCAAAATTATCTTTTAGATATTCATCAGCACATGTATATGATTGAGAAAGCAATTAAGAACACAAGAGACACAAGATTTAACGTGGAAACCCAATATGGGAAAAACCACCAATGTATCTAGATACTGATTTTCACTTTTCTGAAGTGATGCCCGGTTAGAAGCCAACCCGGTAAAAGGTTACAAAACACACTGTTAGGTGTGACCTTGTTAGAGGATTTAAAACACCCTGCTAGGAGTGGCCTGGTAAGAGGTCTTGAAAACAATTCAATGGAATTGTCACCTTGTTAGAGGATTTACAATATGGTTGTTAAACCAACTCGGTTAAGAGATTTAGAATTCACTGTTACAATGATAAGAAGGTAACAATGAAAAATGACCTGTATAATAATGCAACTGTCTTGCTGATTACAGATCTCTGTTCTGCATAAGTCTGATCCTTTCTGATCGAATAAATCTCTGCTGCACCTCAAGGATATCTGAACATCCTTCACAAATTCGCATACACTTTTCTTCTGTAAATCTTCTGCTTTATTTCTTATTTATTTCTCACATTTGACCTTTTATTTATATGATTTTAGATTTGTCAAATCGACATTATTTAGTATAATAGTCGGCTGAATTAAGCAAACTCTATTTGCAAAAATCCTTCAAGGGCCGACAGTGCTCGGTGACCATAACTTTCTATAATCTTTCGGAGACCGAGGGAACTCGGTAAACACCGACAATCTTTTACCTTCGATAACCGACTGAACTCGGTAAACACTAACTTTTCTTCAATGACCAACTGAACTCGGTAAACACTAACTTTTCTTCGATGACCGACTGAACTCGGTAAACACTAAAATTCTTCGATGACCGACTGAACTCGGTAAACACTAAAATTCTTCGATGACCGATTGAACTCGGTAAACACTAAAATTTCCTTTGGTAACCGAGTGAACTCGGTAGACACTGATTTTCTTTGATAACCGAGTGGACTCGGTAAGCACTAATATTCCTGTCTGGCAAACCGACTGAGCTCGGTATGATCTGATTGCTGCGGACTATGACATTGTGTGACATCAAGGACAATACATATTTGAGTAGCAATTTCCTTCAGACAATTATTTCCAACAGTTTTAACCCTCCAAGCCACTGTTGCTTGCCAAAGTATGCCACTTGTTTACCATCTTATAGTACTCCAATCAATGTTTAAAAGTTCTTGAAGATGCAAGTGTCTCGAGAATTGATTTATACATAAATTATCAAACCTACAAATAGTAAATTTAATTACATTCTTTAGTTGGACATGGTTATAAGAAAGTTCTATTTAGGTCAACCATGCTTGTTAGATTATGTACCCAACAGTAGTGGTCATGAGTTAAAATAAAATAGATCGAGTCATTTTGATAGGCCAAACAATCAACTTACGAAGATATTGTCAAAATTTCTCAATGTGCTTTGGCACATTATGAAGTTAAAAGTTTTTAAATGGGTGCCCTTATGGTACAATTTCTTATTGAGGGTCTTCAATTTATAGTTATCTTCTAGTGATATTTCTGTCACAATTAAATTGTCAAGTTTTCTAGTCAAACTCATTGACTCATGCTTCACGAGTGGTGATTCACAAGAACCCATCTTTCATAAGAATGAATGGAACACTTCACATTCATTGCATCTAGGTGGTGATCAAGTCATTTTGATAGGCCAAACAATCAACTTACAAAGATATTGTCAAAATTTCTCAATGTGCTTTGGCACATTATGAAGTTATAGTTTTTAAATGGGTGCCTTATGGTACAATTTCTTATTAAGAGTCTTCAATTTATAGTTATCTTCTAGTGATATTTCTATCGCAATTAAATTGTCAAGTTTTCTAGTCAAACTTATTGACTCATGCTTCACGAGTGGTGATTCACAACAACCCATCTTTCATAAGAATGAATGGAACACTTAGCATTCATTGCATCTAGGTGGTGATCATATAGGTGAAGTATTGGGCATTTCCAAGTGGTCACCAATTCCAGTACTACTCCAACTCAAAGCCGCATAACTATAGAGCTTTCCCCAACATTAAACCCACTTAGCTCACTACTCCATTCACAAAACTGATAACAAGTATCAGCAAAACCTCTCCTTAAAAATTGTCTTCTGTTGCTAAAGATCTGGTATTGTACACATCAATTCTAGCTCATTTAGTAAGATGTCAACATGAGCAAAAGGAAAGGCTTCTAATGTCGATTCTAAGTGCCTCAAAATATAAAGCTCACTCCTTTATTTGTGGACTTATTAGTGGTCCGGAAAAGAGAAAGGATATCTTATGTAAGGGCATTCTTTCAAGGAATTGACTATGAATCAAAGGAAAGTGCAGCAAGATACTTTGTCAATA
This sequence comes from Chamaecyparis obtusa, assembly GCA_027943335.1. Lineage (NCBI taxonomy): Eukaryota > Viridiplantae > Streptophyta > Pinopsida > Cupressales > Cupressaceae > Chamaecyparis > Chamaecyparis obtusa. Next base: position 42,568 of record BSBK01008074.1, on the reverse strand, counting down.
TGCTATTGAACTACCTACAGAAAGGGCACGTTGTGTATGGAAAGTTGCATATGTAAAGTTGTATGGAAAGTTGCATATGGAAATTGTCTTTGATGAAAACATTTCTTGGTCCTTGGATGTAATACATCTCTCAGCTGGAGCAGGACTAGTTGTGACACATACCCTGCACAGGTTTAGAAAGCGCATGGTTTACTATGGTGTCACTCCAAGAAGAATAAAAATTGTCATGGGATTAACCCTGAAAACTGTGATAGCACATTTTCTTAGTACAGTAATTTCTCCATTTGAGGTTAGCGGGATAGTTCTGAGGGCTACAAGAGAGTCTGCTCTTGAGGGGTTTAAAAATCCAATCGTTCAGCAGCTCCTTCTAAATGAGATTCCTTCAAGAAATGATATTCTTATGCATAGGCTCAATACAAGTATTTTGCTTGCTTCTTATGCGTTCCCCATGAATGTGTGTATTAAATACAACTATTGCCAAAAGAAAAAAGCTTGATTCTACCGGACGCATCGGTAACACCACAGCTTATGCTCTCACACTAGTTACTAGAATAGTTTATTATTATGAAAATCTTTAGCCGCTATGATACTCAACGTCATGGCCTCTTTCGGAACAGAGTTTGGTGGCTCGCTTCTTCAATTCAAAACTTTTTTACCAGCTATCAGCACAGATAGGGATTAAGACTCATTAGTGCAGGCATCCAAGTCAAAAATAGTTGAGTCATAACCTGTAAATGATAAATCGAGCAGATCCAATTGACTTAAGAGAAATGAATCCTTCAGCAATCGTTAGCGTCTATTATTGACCAGGTATAGTGGTCTCAGGTTGAACCACTCATGTTAGGGCGAAAGATTTCGCTCAGGTATTCATGCATTTACTTACCCGAAAAAACTGGAAAACTGATTCGGTAGCCGCCTGGATCATGGTTCGGTCGATGATCTGCTCATTCTGGCGTATTCACCGTACAAAGACGAAGGGCAGACTCTGTACGACAATTAAGGAATCTATCATACCACCTCGTTGATAAACAGTGACAAGATAAACTCGTATTCAATTTATCTAACAGCCCAGCCAAATCGTTTCCAATCAAGCCATGCAACAATGAACGGCAAAGATTGTTTTGATGGTAGTTCATTTCTTTTTCAGTTGTTTCAACCGTTCATGGCATAAAGTAGGTTGTGCATTTCAAATAAACTAGCAATCGTACTTATATGTGCAATGGGTAGGCTGAAGAGGTGTGGAAGTTTAATTAAGGAAAATGTTGCTTCTTTTTTTTTGCATACTTTAATTAAGTACATGAGGTCAAACGGTGCGCTGTAAAATAATCTCTCTCTCTCTGAGCTAATGTACTACAATGGCCCCCAATTGCAAAGTAAAAAGCTTTCTCGACACTCTCTCTCTCTCTCTCTCTGAGCTAATGTACTACAATGGCCCCCAATTGCAAAATAATAGTAAAAAGCTTTCTCGACCCAAAAATTTCAACACCTTGAATTCCTGGTCAAACAAATAAAAATGCAAAAACATAGATGAAAGTTAGGGATTTTTGTATTTTCCAATTAAGCCTTTTGTTTATGTATATTGAGTTATTCCCCTTTATTAATCTCCCTTTCTCCATCTCTATTTTTCAATATCTACTTCCCCCTTTCAATGTATTTCTTTATATCTCCTCTCCTCTCCTCTCTCTCTCTCTCTCATATCACTTGTATTTCTATCTTCAACTTTCTATCTCTCCCTCTCTCATTCTTTCCTTATGTGTCTTCTATATATATTTATCTCTCCTCTATATCTACCTATTGCTACCCTCTCTTTATCTATTCCATTGATGTCAGAAATCAATGGTCCACAATTTTTGAGAGCTATGAATGACCATTGAGACTTCTATAGCCATTGATCATTTCTCATCCATTTTTATGCAATCTTTCATGCTCCCCAAATAAATAAGCAAGACTATTCAATGTCTTATTAAATTTTCTTTTTCATTATTAGTTATTTTTTCCCATTCTTTTCCATTTGTGTTTCTTCCTTTCCCCACCATTTTCACAGTGAGTGCATTATTTGCTTCATAGAACAACATGTTTTTTCTCATTTTATTAGACTATAGTTACTTTTACCATGCTTTTCTAAAGTATCATATCTTTCATTTTTGTTTTATTGTGCTCTATTTGATGCGTTAAATGTACCCACACTTGACAACCCAAATTTATTAATTTTTATGTGCAAAAAAATTATGTATAGATAGATTAAAATATTGGTAACATTTGAATAGATTTTTTCATTTCTTTTATGGATAGGTGGAATAGGTTATTATATGAAATTTAAAATTAGTTTAAATTATATATCCCTCTCCATCTCTAGCACTCTCTTCCTCTCTATCGCTATCTCCTTACCTCTTTCTCTATCTCGCTTTCCCCTTCTATACCTACCTTTTTCTATTACTATATATTCCTCTCCTCTCTCTCTCTCTCTCTCTCTCTCTCCATATTTCACATATAACATGACCTTGTTGATAAATAATTTAGATCTCATTCTAAGAAAGAGGCACCTATTTTGAATGTCATGCCACTTGTCTTAAACTACCCCTTACATAACCCTGCTCTAAGGATAAACTAATCCATAACTATAAAAACAATGGTGAATGAGGAAGGATCGATCTCACAGTCATTACCAATGATGTGATAGAAATATTATTGTCCTTCCTTTCTATCTCAGGTCTTCCCAAAGCTTCTCTAATCTGCAAGCAATGACATTCCTTAATTGCATCAAGTGCTAATATAAGAGCACTCGCACATTCCCTTCACAATTGCAAACCCTCGCTATTTATTTTGAAAAAGAAATTGTAATGCACTTTTTTCCTTTTTCTGACTCATGCTCTATATCTATGCTAGTGGTTTTTAAATTTCCCATTAGAGATTGAAGGAAATCATTCTATTCAATGAGTATTTGTGCATCTGTAGGGTTTCTATAGATCTGACATTTTCTAGAGCACGTAGGTCTTTTCTATCCTATTTTGGGTACCAAGAAGAGCTGCACAAAATGGCTTTCCTTCACCAACCCATGTGTCTTGACTACACTTCCACATTTTTCTATAAGTGGTGATCACATTATGTGTGCAAAGATTACCTTAGTAGCTTACCCATTGATTCTTATATTTGTCCATTTTTAATTATCCATAAATGGTTTTGGAATACAATTGAAATGTCCATTGCAAGGTGGATCCTAAAGTAGAATCATCTTTTCAATCCTCACCAAGTAGAAATGCCGTCCATTACAAAGATGGTGGTGAACTCATCTCTTTCATTATATTCAGCACTGTAAAATATGATGTGGGTGCAGAACAAGGGACATAACCAAGACCACTTCTTCTAGGCACAACATATTTAGTGTTGGTTGTACACAGAAAATCATTATTTGCTGGATAGTATAGAGAGGGGCGGCCCCTAAAATGATGATGGGAAAGAAAGGAAAAAGAGGAAGAGCATAATTCTGCTTCTTGCGGGTGTTGCAGGGGTTGGAGGATTCCAGGTTGTGGGGCTTTTACTACTCACTCATCTGGTGCAAGAAATTATATGAGCACTCAAAGAAGATGAGGACCTAGGTGATTAGGGCAGAAAAAAGGGTGGTTGTGGCACACACCAAGGAATAAAGCTTAAGTTTTTATCCTAGACTTCGTAGAATGAGTATGACTGCTTTGGCCACTACAACCAATGATTCTGATAAAAAATAAGGTTATTGGGGATGGGGGCTTTGGATTGCTTTACAAAGCATTTTTGCCAGATGGGACTGTTGTGGCTGTGAAGAAGCTGAGCATGGATACATGCTAAGGGATTTGATAATTCCACACTGAAATGGACATTCTAGGGAGAATCTGGAAAACATTGTATCATTTAACGTAGAAAAAGATGTATGCCCATAATACCCATTTCGAAAAGAGTCAACAAATTTGTTAGAATTTTGAAGAATCCTAATGATTGATGAAGAAAAATTCCTCTTTTGATGTGATTTGGAACTTTCTAGTATCGTCAAATGTATATCGACTCAATGCCTTGTAAATAAGGTATTTGATATGTTAATATTACAATAATACCAACACGAACACTTTTCAAGCATAAATTTGACAGAGTTTCCATCTGCAGAATCTTGCACATTATTATCTCTAAAGAGGGCATGTACGCTTCCTCAAAGGGAAGGCTCTTCAAGTTATATTTAAGAGGCTAGACCGACCTTGGAATGGTAAGAGACATAAATTCATAGAAGAGCGTTTCTTTATTTCAAAGAGCCAAGCTAACTTTTAGCATGGATGGAACAGATTGACGGAGAGAGTATGGTCGACCATTGAAGTCGTCGCCACTGTTAATTCTCCGTTATTTTTTACTGGTTCAAATCTGCTAGACGAACAACCTATTTGCACTGTTGGATTTAGCCATTTATGTATTCTTAACTTGTTTACATTCATTTATTTCTAGTCACACGTGTTATCCATTCACTGTACTGTCACCATCGAATGCTCTTTTCCATCATCAGTTCCATCGCACTCTGTTCCTTTTTCATCCTCGCAATTATTTGGGAATATGTCAAATTTTCAGGAGTAGACAAGGCACCTCGTCTGAGACCGTGAGACTGAGTTGTTGAGCCGCTCCACCAGCATCATCGAGACAAAGAGTTGGTTTTCATTGAGGGGGAGAAAATTTAGAAAAGTACAATTAGTGAACTCAGGGGGAATAGACCCAGTAAACTGGTTTGACAAAAGATCAATTTCCACAAGAAAGGGAAGCCTGCAGAGATCCTTTGGGATTGTGCCAGAAACACTATTGCTAGAGAGATCCATGTTTGTCACACTCCCAGAGTACTTTAGGCATCCTCCACATTAACATAACAACACCCCGCATCTCCTTGGCTTGTCATGTTATCCCCTGCACCAAAAGACGTGCAGATTGCCTTCTATAGGGTTGTTAAAAAAATGATCAAGGGTATTAAAATAATGTAATGTTTCCTTAATGGTCATCTTAGTTAGCTTAAGTAGTTTCTATTTTTTACTTCTGTTAATGTTTGTTTCTTTTAGAACATCATAATGTAAAAGCCTACATAATGTAACTTCATTTTCATTGTAGAATATACAATTGCCACTACATGACCCCGTCCTAAACTCAACAGTGACAATACCAAGGAACCCATCCATTGCTTGTCAATGGCATGAAAAGACCCCATTCTTTTAACTCGTAAACCAACTTGTGAGCCCAAACCTTGTCCAATTTGCAAATACTAACTAGAATTCAAAAATTGAAAGCTTGATGTATTTGCTAGACTATTGCTGATTTTTATTTGTTGATGGATTGACAATTCAGTCGAATAATACTTGGATGCTCTATGAATAATTCTTGAATCAATTTCTGCAATTATACATGGCTTAATGACTAGTTGTTTTAAATATGAAGTTCTGAATATATCTGTTGAATTGCTTGTGATTTGATCTCTTCCATTCATTTTAGTTGATCAATTTCAGAATTGATGTTTGAATGATCGACATTTGAAAGATTTGATGCTTGATGCTTGAATAGTTGATGTCTGTATAATTGATTGATTCCTATTAAATGATTATTCCTTATTTCCCAATTGATGTTTTATAAATGAATGAATGATTTCCTCTGATTTAATTATTTGATATATTGGTGAGTGATGATTTTACAAATTGATTCTTGAATGGATTTTATTATGTATATAGATGAATGGATTGATATTTGAAGATGAATTCTTGAATCAATCTCCTGATTGATATTGAATTGATTCCTGATTGATTCAGTTTCTTGGATGAATAATGACTTCCCTTTTATATCCATTTCTTGAAGGAGTCACCACCCTTCACAAGTCATGAGTCAAGTAGTTTTTATTATGAAGTTCTGAATATACATGTTGAATTGATTGTGAGTTGATCTCTTCCATTCTTTCTAGTCAATTAATTTTTGAATTGATGTTTGAATGGTTGATGCTTGACGCTTGAATATAATTGGTGTTTGAATGATTAATTGCTGAATTGTTTATTTTATTGATCTAAGATGAAATGATGATGGATAAAAATTTGATGATTGTTTGCTTGATCTTTTCTAATTGATTGTTTGTATGTTTCCACTAAGGGATGGATGATTGCTTGAATGATGCTTCTTCAATTGATCTCCCCTTTATACTTTACTAGTGAATGAGTCACCACCTTTCACAAGAATAGAGTCACCACCATTCATAAGAATTGGGCCACCTCACTTAATTGCTACCTTTTGAGAATAATCCTTTATTTCTAAATTGATTGATGTTTTGTTTCCCAATTAATTATTGATTGGATTCATGGTCTTCCTTCTCAAATAAAATGATCTCCATTTCATATCTCATGTTTGAGGGAGTCACAACTCTTCATTTTGTACCTTTTGATGATTCATTCGAAATTAATTAATTTTTTTATATATATTTTAATTTATTATTATTAGTTATTATTAAGTCACATGTCAAAAAGGGGGCATTAAAACAGTTCATTGCAAGATCCTAAATTTTGAATCATTAAGCTTTCTTACAGGCCTGCAAATGCAGTTTTATCCAATATGTTGATCCAATATAAAAATATAGACTCTTGAAGTTTATAAAACTTTAGACTTTAGAAGAACATGGACTTCAGTTACTATAGGTAGGCAGACTGATTTGTTTTCAATCAAAATTTGCAATTAGGAATCATGGAGAGTTGTGCTTCTTCACCTCATTATCACAACAGGGATGAGCTGCCAAGACCCGTATGGTTCCACAAGCTTTGAGAGCTGTGAATGCAATTCAAGCCAAGGCTTTGAATCCTGATATTAACTTATGTATTCAAGATAAGAATATTAACCCTTTGTATTTATGATCCTAAATTATCTTTAACAACTTGAATTTTAAATACTGCATACGGGTTGGGTATTAATTACCATATTCGGGTTAGATTGGAATCAAGTCTGTAATTTCAATTCATTTTTACTAGGGTTCATTTGGGTGCTGGAATTAGATTGGATATTTCGGAATTAGATTTTCGGATAATGTCAATTCTATGTTTGTGTCCATCCAAAAAATTGGAATTGCAATTTTGAAATTCTAATTTTGCCCTTAAAATGGGCATTTCATCTTCCACTCAAATAGGTGGAATTGGAATTTTGAATTCCAATTCCAATTTTTATAAAACCAAATTTTATATTTTGTGGGATCCATGACTATAAGGATGTATATATATATACATGTGTGTGTGTGTGTGTGTGTGTGTGTGTGTGTGTGTGTGTGTGTGTGTGTGTGTATATATATATATATATATATATATATATATATATATATCTGTGTGTGTGTGTGTATATATACACATGTATGTGTATATATATATACACGTGTGTATAAATACACGTGTTTGTATATATACACATGTGTGTATATGTGTATATGTGTATGTGTATATGTGTATATATGTGTATGTGTGTATACACACACAGGTACACATGTGTGTACATGTATATATACACATGTGTGCATATGTGTATACATGTGTATATATACACACATGTGTGTATGTGTATATATACATACATGTGCATATGTGTATATATACACACATGTATGTATGTATATATACAAACATATACACACCATATTTAAAGAATTAAAATTCCTTATGCATCTTCTTAGTCATCTTCCAGGTGAACCAAACGGGTCAGCCCATATTCCCAAAATTATTTTCAGAATTTGTATCTTCTAGAATTGACTGGAATTTGCATTTGGTATTCCAGCACCCAAATGGGCCCTTATAGTTGTACATCACTCGCAGTATTGTTTTCAAATCCAACTGGGAGTCAAATTCCTTATCAATGTAAAGCAAGTTAATGGAGAATGATAAGCCTAACAATATCCTAGGTTCATAATCCACTGGCCTTGCTCCTCTGCTAACCATACAATTGTGAGAAAAAGGGCATCCAATACCTAGAAAAGTATAACAGATAGTGCCTAACAAAATCTAAATACACAATATAGCAAGTGATACGGTTAAAAACCAACTTAAAAATAGAGCTCTCACACTTTGACATAGTCCATTTGAATTGGCAAACTTAAGAGTGTTACAATTTTAACAACACCCATTTAAATTAGAGAACAAAATAGAAGATTTATGATTAACTCTACTTATAATAACACGCATTTAAACAAGAAAAATAAATACAGGAGTCATCCATTTTAATAACCACCCATTTGAATTACAAAACAAAACAGAGATTACCCCAACTTTGACAACACCCATTTAAATAAACCAAAAAAATAGAAAAAAAGACACGGGATATACTCCAATCAAACAAGACCCGGGAGAATTTAAAAAACAAAACAAAAGAATTTAAACCAATTTAACAATCACCCATTTGAATTAGAAATAGAACAGAGGATTTATTGCACTATCGACACCACCCGCATGAACTTAAAGACAAATTACGTGCTAAAATCTGCCAAAATCTAGTTTAGCATCTAGAGAGGCAATAACCTAAATACCTGCAGATGAAAAGTAAACAAAGTCTAAGAAATTGAGAGGACAGTCACATAAGCTCCATGGCTGCAATAGTCAGGATTTTAGATTTGAATTGAAAAGCTTAGTATGTTCAAATAGGTGCGCAAGACATTTTAGATCAAATAATGATTGAGACAGGTGGCAGTTGAGAGCAGTCCAATTTCTATGCATTGAATAATTCTTGTATTTCTAGCGATTTGCCACCAAAGCGGTGCGAGCTGAAGGACATAGTGAGGCACAAGTTATATACTAAACTTGGAACTTGTGTTCTGATAGGATGCTCGAAACCCCACCTGCTCGGTTGTCCTAGGGTTTAGATGTAGTAATGAAGCAACAACTATCTGAATGTCTATTTGACTCTAATATTAAAGCGTTGTGAAAAAGTCATCGGCGTAAACAAGAAACAATTAGTCAAAATGTAGCTTTCAAACAATAAATGGTGGTGATCAATTCAATGGTAGTCATTCTGTCTATAGAATTTACAACTATCGGATGTAAAAATCAGCTCAAACCCTTTCATAGAGAAACGCCTACGGCCTAAAAATGTCATACGATGTATTTCAAAAATAAAAATAACTAGCACTTGCACCTAGGAGAGGTGCAATGGTCACGCCGATAGTTAATATATCACGGGGGTCTTCTTCTCCTTCTTCTTCGTTTGCTTCTTCTTCTTCCTCCTTGTCTTCTTCTTCTCCATTTTCTTCTTGTTCTTGTTCTTCTTCCTCCTCCTCTTCTTCTTCTTGCTCCTCTTCTTCTTCTTCCTCATCTTGTTGTTGTTGTTGTTGCTCTTCCTCCTTCTCCTCCTCATGGACGTACTCCTCTTCCTCCTCTTCCTCTGCCTCGTCCTCTTCCTCTTCCTCCTTTTCCTTCTTCAAATGAACTAAAATACATAAATATGATGTAAAGGATTTAATAAATTGAAGGGACCATTCAAAAGAAACAAACACAAGTATATTAATGAGAACATTATACAAACAATTAAATAATCAAATTAAAACATATTCATCAAATTCAACACCAAAATAATCAAAATAATTGACCTTTACAATCTATACTAACATTTTAACAAAAATACAAACAACCACAAGTACATTAATGAGAACACTATAAGAACAATTAAATACATGTAAAGTCATCAAAAAGCTTTTCTATGATACTTCCTCATGTAAAGCAAACTTTTTTTGTATGTAGAGTTGTCTAATGTAGCAATACAAAAAGACCCATATCATATATGCCACTTCACTCAATAATAAATATAGTCAAATTATACATTTTTTGAGTTATCCTATACCCTCAACTCTAAAGCAGTAAAAAACGCCCTAATTAGCCATCACTAACAAAATAACAATTTATAAGAACAATAGATGCATGATACATCCATTGTCAGCGTGGTATGCGGGCGAAAATTTCATTACAAACAAAATATACAAAATAACATGTGGAGGACACCAATCATAGCATGATCCTATACAAATTAATTGCTACTTGGAAAGAATCGACACGATTGTTTAAATAGTATCAGATTTCAATACAATGAGTCATTATGGGAAACTAGGTATTATAAAATGGCAGACAGACAAATTAAATTTTTGTTCCTTGCTTAGGAAAGCTCAAATCGTGTATTTGCTTGAATGACATACAATAGCTTGTTTCTTGTGCTTAGCCGTTTATACCTTGGAAGTTGCCAATCTTAGAAAATTGATATACAAGCCAAATGCAATCAGTTTCTCTATTAATTGTTGAAAAAAATGATACAACATTGAAATCAAAATAACTTCAGCTCTGTTTATTTATTAAATTATTTGAGGTGAAAATCAGGAAAACATTGGTGAGAAGCTAAAATAATTGAGATTAATAACATGTAATAGATGCACAACCAAGTAATTGTAATCTCGTGAGTTTCAAACAAATTTATCTAGAATCAGCACATAATTTGTCCCTTCATCCTTAGGTGCTTCAAAAGGTCTATACTCAAATGTGGTAGGATACTCAAGGAATCATTTAGGTCTCTGACTCAGGCCTGATTTTCCTGTGGATGGATTCAAATTTTCAGACAATTAAAATTTCACAGGGAATTTAACAGGCTGGTATAGCATTGGGATTTAGCTATTGAAAAGCTGGATGGAAAATGCTACGGACTACCAATTAGACCAGACATTTTATTATTCAAATCCTGTAAAAATTTATAGAATGTTTCTCAATGAAAATGTATCTGATTCACACTTGATCTGCCTGAGGTTGCCCTGGTTCGACCTGGGTTCAACGCGGATGAACCAGCTTGTCTGGGTTCAAACCCTGTCTGAATCCACAAGCAAACTAGACCAGAACCGGGAACCAGAGTCCAGGCAGGCAAACCAGACTTCATAGCTTTAATGTATTATAAGAGGTTGAGGCAGATGGAAGTCATTCCACATGTTGTCCTCCAATCATTGCCCAAACTGGTGCATCACATACAACCTGTATAAAACCATCATAACAGAAATTCCTTCTAAGAATATTCAATACTTAAATTCTTGCAAATGGAAGTAGAATTTTGTAAACCAGAACTACAGGTATAAAATAGATATGTTCTTATCCAAAAATATGTTTTAGCTGGATACAACTTCACTGATACAAGTAGCAACAGAAAAATAATTCTTGAAACAAGCTGAGTCATGATTGGTTGTTCCTGGATAGTTTAATCATTGTTTAAGCTCTGGCCCCTCCGCAATAGTTCCATGCATGGCAGGAACTAAAAATAGCAATAAATATGTCATTGCCACCATTACAAATTTCATCTATTCTGAAAGATAAGTAACGAAATGCATTTCTAAAATATTAAATAATTATTATTGTATCAAAGTTTGTCCACAACTTTTTCTTTCTAATGATTACCTCCATACACGGTTTTAATCAACCCCCAAAAATGTGAGAAGATAGCACTCATTAAGGCCATATTGTTAATACAACTTCTTCCTCTGGTGCACTGAGTTTAGTCTTTACTTGTTTACAGTAGTTATGTAAAATAAAATTAAGCGTCTCTACTTTATAGTTTGTTTTATGAAATTTCATCCTTACTAGTGTGTGTCGATTTCAGAGTTACGCATCCAATTTCATAATGTTATGATCTGTAATTGTAGTGCTCATCATTAATATCACTTTTTTTAATAATCATAATGGTTTTTCACTCCTCTCCCCCAACATAATCATAATTGAGAAACAAACTTTAGCAGTCAACCTGACCAAGCGGTGGTCTAAATCAACACAAAATGTTCTTGTATTCCATGACCCTAATGGCACAAAAATCACTCTGTCAAACACAAATTTAGATACACAATTTGATAAAAATAATTTAGAGCCCAATGACACACTTTGAAATAAGTATAAAAGAAATTAATACAAACCATAAGGCCATATGATATGACCAAATGTTGCAGTGAACAACAATTAAAAGATACTCTCCTGAATTTAAGCCCCGGTTGGCCTGATCTGACTGTAACTCCTGCTTTTACAATTCCTTGCTGTGGAGAGATTTTTTATTTCCTTTAAGAATTAATCTCCTTGCGCAAATGTCATTCCTGCATCTCCATTAAAATTTTTGTCTAGAGTTGTACAGACTTCCTCGTCAAACCTGCAGCTGGTAATAACATTTATCAGCAACGGAGGGAAATATCCAACATCCAACAATCGACAATAACTGTTTACCCTACTTCAATGCCCACTACATTGTAACTATTTTCATGCCTTCAATTTCAATGCATCTGCTTTTCGTGGAAGTGCACCACTTTTTCTGGTTAAAATGCGTGATAGGATTTTTTTTCGGTATAAGACAATTTACTCCTCAGAGACTCTCATACATGCACGGCTAAGAATTTACTCCCCCACTCTTCACATTGGCGTTAAATGGGGGAGAGTGGTTTGTTAAGCCTCCATCGCTTGTTGTTAACTGACAGAAAATGTAATGATTGATCGGAATTTGTCTTATCGATTGGAATTTGTTTTACTGATTGGAATTTGTTTTTCATATAAGACAATTCCATCAATGGGCGATGTCCACAATAAAAAGCCTATCCGCTTAATTAATTAAAAATTAAAATACAATGAAATAACATTTTTAATGACGTGGAAGATGTTTACTTCTTAAAATGAAGAAGCCTGATTTTTCCATCCAACGACGGATAATGTTGTAGAGGAATAGGATGATCATAGAAACGATCCGATCCATTCGTTTCTTGAGGGAGACTTTACACGTATTTGGTAACGTGCGAAATCTTATCTCCGTCTCTCACAAAGCCAAGTGGTCGTCGTGAACGATTTCAGGGAAATCAAAGGCGATATTACTGTTGCTGGCGACGACACTTTTGACGGACAAGGAGCGGCTTGGTTGAAGAGTTTTGAACAAGAAGATACGGTAACGGTCAATTAAACACTCAAATGACTTGTGATCTAACTGTAATTTTTATGTAGAGTCTAGTCAAAGGTGTCGTTTAGAAAGAACTATCCTCCAATTAAATTAAAATAAATAATGTTTGGGATGTCTTGTAAATCAGGATAGTAGCAAAGGTGGAAGCAAATTAACAAGCGTTAGGCCCATGGTGGGTTGTAGAGAGAAGTTTTCTCCAACAAAAACATCAAGTTTCCTTTTAGATTTTTTTATAATCAATAATCTTAAAAGATTTTGAGAGAGAAATGTAAGTCTAATCATTTATCTACAAACATGAATATTCTACTTTCCTATTTTGGAGTTACCTATGTAATTAACTGAAATATAACTAGTAAATGTGTGAAAGAAATAAGATTCTATGGAAGCTATGGCGTGACTGTACAGGGCATAACAATAAGAAACAATCAACAAGTTCATCTCAAGTTCGACAGTTGCACCTCTGTTATAGTTGTTAATCTCACAACTTCCTCTCCTCCAAATGGGGTATATTAAATGAAGGAGAACAGCTCTAACTGGAGAACAGCAAGATGACAGAAGTCACACCTTCGTCGACCGGAAATCTCACTCAGCTTCGGACTCTGTCACTTAATGGAAACCGTTTAGGAGGTGACATCTCGAACAAAATCGGCGAGCTCCGGGAGCTGATCCAACTAAACCTGGCAAAGAATCGCCTGACGGGAAGAATTCCGGCATCGGCACAGATGCTCCGGAGCTTGCAGTTCCTAGAAATCAACAAGAATTTGTCGTCTAGTTCTTTGCCGCCATTTCTGGGATCCCTGTAAAGCCTGACGTTTGTGGACTTCTCCGGCAGATCTGACGGGGGAAATTCTGACGACTTTAGGGAATCTGTCAAATGCTTTGACGCTCTCTCTGGCACGGAAAAAATTGACGGTTAGGCCAATAGAAAGATATAATAGGTGGGAGATTATTTTAAAATATTCAAATGATGATGCTCCAAGAAATTTCTGTGCAATATGAAAGGATTTAAAATATTCTATTTCTTCACTCATTTGGAGGTGGCAGGCTTTAAAATTCACATGAAAAACTTTAATGATAACAAAATCATAAACAAGTCACAGACAAAATAAAGCCCCTTAGAAGTGAGGGGATTTCACGTGTGCAACCAAAAATAAAAAATAATAAGCCCTAAATTTTGAGACTTTGTGTAAAAACAGTGTGTTGCAATCTTGGTTGAATTCTTAGATGTTGGGTAGAATCAAAAAGTTATTTTAGACAATCAGAAATTATTTACTTCAGAGATTGTTTCGTCAAGGAGGTGCTTGATGGCATTCAGGTCCAAAAGATTTGCCTTCTTCGGAGTGGCAAAAGAAGCGGGTTTATGTTTGCCAATTCTGCCATTGCTGATCTCATGTCCTTCACACCAACTGCAACCACTTGAGGCCAGCACATGCTTCACACAAAATTGAAAGCTCCTTCGCTTTCTTGAATAAACCTCCCTTCTACTTGCAAAAGGTTGCATACCTGGCTACCACCTTCTCTATTATTTTTATCTTGATTCTCTCATGCGCCATCCCAAATCCAAAGGGACAAAACCTAAAAAGACTCTTCATCTCAAATAAGCAGAAAATCGCACCAGAATACAGGAGGTTATACTGAAAAACTATGTATTTACCTTCACAAAGGAGCTCACATATCCTAATCTATATGGTGCAGATTAATTCCACAGAAAGTACATTCCAGACAATAAACTAAAATCGATTTGGTTTGGATTTCAATCACTTTCATAGAACAAAAGACAAACTCTAAAATCATTTGGCAGCTATTTTAATATATAAGAAAAATATGCATCTTAAAACTTCTTTATAAAATCTTCTTTTTTGAATTAACGGTAACATTACAAAATTTGAATGTAGCAATAGGAAAATGTAAAAAGTCCTAAAAACTTCATAAAGCTTCGATCTCACAAACCTCTAATACAAATTTGGAGAGTTGAGCCCAGTCAGGAATAAGTACCTTCAGGCAGAAAACCATCCACATCCAGGAAGCTAAACCAGCCAAGAAACCATAAGATTTTCATCAATTGACTGAAATTTATGAATTTTCATAGAATCAAGTCAAACTTTCTGCTACACTAGTTTTTCTTCATAAGAATTGGATGCTCTGTCGTTGAAGAAAGACAACATCACAAAATAATTTAACAAACATCATTTTCTCAGGAACAATTTTGAATAATGTCTAGCCAAAAAAACTTCTAAAATGCTTAGCACGGGTAAAAGACCCATGATCAACCAATCATCATTTCACATCATTCTTGCAAAGTTCAATAATCTGGTAGGTGTTCATATTTGCTTTTATTTTGAATGTCTCCTGAAATCTATCCAAAGGCTTTTAAAAAATGATAAAATTGTAGTTTGAAGCTTAAGACATGTACCAAGCTTAGAAGCGCTCTTGATTATAAAATATTTGTCTTTTCACGTGAACCACCACTGGCAATTTCCTACTTTTTCGCCCTTAGACAACAAAATTTCTTGATCCCCAAGGCACACCTAATAAAACATCTCACCTGAACAGGCGCAGGCAATTTCCTATTTTCCACCATTGGATGGCGAAATTTCTTAATCCCCGGGTACACCTGATAAAACTATGTTAGATCTGTTCAAAATCAAACACTTGCTCGATTTCCAATTTGTCCTATTTAATGAAATGGCAACAAGAATAAACATCATGTCGCTCAAATTTAAGCAATAGAGCGAGGATTTTGAGGGAAAAATGTCTTAGCTTTTAACAACGCAATTGGAAAGCAAAATACAGCTTTCTCAAAACAAACAGTATCTGTAAAATTCACTGGAACAATCTATAAAATTTCAAATTGTGTTTATGAACACTGTCTTCCATCTTGTGAATGCCTCCAATCTAGATGATCGTGGGCATACAGTGATTAATAGGTCGTGAACCTGCTCCACCATTTCCTTTCTCGTGGTAGTATTTGAAGGTGGGCAGAAGCAAAGAAATCAAACAGAAACACTTAAACAGCTGCAGAAACAACCAGATTTTATTGCCTGCTGAAACCATTACAAAATACCTCTGTTTATAGAGGTCTCAGAGTACTCCAGAACTCTCTCGTTTACAAAGCCAAGGGAGAAAAGAACACTCTAGAATTTTAATTATAATGTGGAGAATATGGATACAGGAAGAGTCTAGAATATGGCAGTCAAAGACCTTGTGCTAAATATGGATAGAGTAGGCAGCGTAGGTGGAAGGTGGTTGGAAGCTTCTAATTTAAATGTTTTGTTTAACTATTGCATATTTCAGGTGGGAGAAAATAATGTCTCCAATACTCCCCTTAATTTCTACCACTAATTACATCAAAATTTACAATATTCAACTGATCTCTTAAATATTCAAATTGTTCTTGTGCTAATGCTTTTGTAAATATATCTGTCAGTTGATCTTCAGATTTGCAATGCTCCAAGTTGATTTCTCCATTGTTAACCAATTCTCGAATGAAGTGATATCTAGTGTTAATGTACTTTGTCCTTTTGTAAAAAACATGATTCTTTGAGAGTGCAATAGTGGACTTGTTATCACAATAGATTGTAGTAGACTCCTCTTGCTCGTGCATTAGATCCTTCAAGACTTTTCGTATCTAAACTGCCTAACATGCTGCTGATGTACCTACAACATATTCTGCTTCTGCTGATGAGATTGTCACTATAGGTTGCTTCTTTGATGCCTATGCCACAATGCCTGTTCCAAGATGAAATGCATATCCAGATGTACTCTTTCTATCATCTATATTCACTGCAAAATCACTATCTGTATATCCAACCAATCAGAAATTACCTGAAGTAGCATACCATATGCCATAAATCATAGTACCTGCAATGTATCTCAATATTCTCTTTCCTACTTGCCAATGTGAGTTCTTAGGTGAATCCATGAATCTAGAAATAAGACTTACTCCATACATAATATCTAGCCTAGTTGTAGTGAGATACATCAAATTACCAATGAGCTTTCTAAATATAGTTGTATCAAAATTTATCTCATCATCATTTCTACTTAGCTTTGTATCTATTTCCACAAATGTGGAAACATGACTACAATTGATCATTCTAAACCTTCTCAAACCATCTTTTGCATATTTACTTTAACAAATGAAAATGCCCTTATCATTTTGTGTAACTTCAATGCCAAGAAAATATTTCATCAAACCCAAATCTATCATTTCAAATTCCTTCTTCATTGCTGATTTAAACATGTCAATGGATAGATTACCTGTAAAAATCAGATCATCAACATATAAGCAAACAATCAAAACCCGACTTTGTTCATTGACTCTGGTGTATAGTGTAGGCTCACTAGTGCTTCTTTCGAATCCATTCTCTATCATGTATGAATCAATTTTGCTATAACATGCCCTTGGTGCTTGCTTCAACCCGTAGAGTGCCTTCTTCAACTTGTAATCATTTTCTTCATATCTTTTTATTTCATAACCTGGTGGCTGGTGCACATAGACTTCTTCCAAATATCCATTCAAGAAAGCTAATTTAACATCCATTTGATGAACCATCCATTTGTTTTGAGATGCAATAGCTAGTACCATTCTAACAGTATCAAGTCTAGTTATGGGTGCAAATGTTCCATTATAATAAACTCCATAGGTGAACCCACAATAGTGGGTTACACTTTTTTGCCTGAATGGACATTGAGCTCTACATTTTTAAAAAAACTTTCAGATTCAAATGCATATTGTCATTAAACTATTTGAAATTAGAAGATGAAGTAAATTAGAGTCTTTAGTATTTTATGTCTAGATTCTATATATATATATATATATATATATATATATATATATATATATATATATATATATATATATATATATATATATATATATATATATATATATATATATATATATATATTTATTTGAATGGTCTTCTCTTTCTCCCACTAAAATAGGTATGTTGCTAAAAAATGTCATTTTCAAATAGGTACATTATTTTCATAGAATGTAACTTTTTTTCTAAAATAGATATCAATGTGATTCTTTCAAATTTAGTTTTGTAACATCCATATGGAGGGCATACAATTGGTTTTATGATATTATTATGATTATTTCATATTTTATTGATGTTTGAAGTTGAGTAAACCGTATTTTGACATATCTTGAATACATAGCTTATAACTTGTCATGTATTTGTCCAATTTTATTTTTATTTTTTTAATAGAAAGATAACTTCAATACCTAAGGCATAGATATTTTTTAAAATTTTATTTATCTCATTTACTATTTTTCCATAAGCATCAAACGTACAGGTAGAAATTCGGTGAAATATCTATGTTTAGTAAAACTAAAAATACAAAGTCATAACAAACTTAATATATATTAGTACCTTACTACATAGATAGATTTTTCTCATTAGTACCTTACTAAATAGATAGATTTTTCAAATGGATTCATTTGACCTGCCAAAAGATAAAGTCAAAGTGATTTTTTGTCAACATTTTAATAGGTGCGAAGGAGACTCCATTGTAGATATAAATGAGGAGTATAGATGTTATATCAATGTTTTTCTTATCTAAGAGGCTTTGAGCTAACCATTTGTAATTAATTCATTCAAATAGAACCTCTCAAGGCTTAAATTGTCATAATTTATTAAAAATGTGTTATTTGAGCAAAAATCAGCATGTCTAAAAAAGTGTAACCTACTATTGTGGGGTCACCCCCATATTCTTGTGAAAATCATTTAGCTACTAATCTTGTCTTATATTTATCAACTTCTCCATTTGCCTTATACTTAGTTTTATACACCCATTTTACACCTGTGCATTCTTTATTCTTAGGTAAATCAACTAGTTCCCATGTACCATTTTTTTCAATAAATTCCATTTCATCATTCATTGCGTTAATCCATTGTTCTTCTCTAATTGCATCTTCAAAATATATAGGATCTTGAGAAAATAGAGAAAAATATGATTGCAAATTTATACTATCTCCTTGATCATAAATATCTTGCAAGCTTCTAGTCTTATTTCTTCTAAGCTTTGATCTCAATTGTGAAAGTGTAGGATTTCATTCATTACTTACTTGTGGACTTGAAGATTCTCCTTTCTCATCTTCCTTTTGTGTTTTATATCTTTAAATACTTCTTGATGGTGTTCCTCTTTGCTTATTTGATTGATCATCTTGGTTTTCTTAATCTTTTCCTTATTTTTTATCATATGGTATTGTTGAAGTACCTACAATTGTCTTGTCTATACTCCCATCCCAAGCTTCCTTTTCTTTGAATATAACATCTCTACTTACAATTACTTTCTTAGCTATAGGATTAAACAACTTGTAAGCCTTAGAGTGTTCATCATAACCAATAAATATGCATTTTTCACTTTTATCATCCAATTTACTCCTTACTTCTTTAGGCACATGTGCATATGCAATGCAACCAAATACTCTAAAATGAGAAGCACAATGATGCTTACCACTCCATGCTTGTTGTGAAATCATATCCCTTATAATCTTTGTTGGACTCCTATTCAAGATATAAACTGCACAAGCCACTGCTTCAACCCAATACTCATTAGGAAGATTTTTACCTTTCAGCATACTCCTTGCCATCTTTATTATCATTTGATTCTTTCTTTCTACAACACCATTATGTTGTGGTGTGTAGCTTGTAGTAAATTGCTTCTTTATTCCATGGTATCTGCAATAATCCAAAAACTCATTTGACTTGTACTCTCCTCCTCTATCTGGTTTCAACACGTTGATGGATAAGCCACTTTGTTTTTCAACTAATGCCTTGAACTCCTTGAATTTGTCAAATGTTTCAAATTTATAATAAAGGAAATAAACCCATGTCTTCCTACTAAAGTCATCAATAAATGTTAGAAAATAAACATTCCCCCCTAACAATGGTGTTTGCATTAGACCACATATATTTGTATGCACAATTTCTAAAGGTGCCTAATCTCTATATGACATTTCTTTTGGAAAAATTTCTCTATGTTTCTTAGCCAAAATACAACTTTCACATGAACTTAATGGTTCTTTAATGAGGGGTAAACCTTTTACCATGATCTTCTGCTACAACAAACACAACCCTTTGAAGTTTAGATGACCATACCTCAAATGCCATTTCCAAGCTTGATCTTGACATGATGCCTTAAAACTTGTTCCAATCTCCTCCATCATTTCACTTTTCATGCAAAGTGGGAACATTCTATTATTTTTCATTTCAACCCTTGCAATCACCATGGTACTAGGAGAAATATCAAATATAGTGCATACATTATTCTCAAAAACAACTTTGTAACCTTTTTGAATAAATTGTCCTACACTTATAAGATTATGCTTCAAACTGGATACAAAATAAACATCAGGAATAGACTTCTTACCAAGGTTTGTCACCACATTGATTGTACCTTTTCCTTTGACTTCTACTATACTATCATTTTCCAATTTCACTTCTGATTTGGTTGTAGTATCCAAACTTTCAAATATGTCTCTATTTCCTGTCATATGATTGCTACAACCACTATCTAAAAACTAAACATCACTCGAGCTCTCTTGAGCTACATGACATGTAATAAACAATGTCCCAGAACTACTCTCAGAGAAATTTGCATTTTGCTTCTCTATATTTGTTGTTTCTTTCTACATTCATTTGCAAAATGTCCAAACTTCTTGCAATAATAACATTGAACACTTGATTTTTCATACCTTTGTGATGCCTGATTATTATTGTCCCCTTGAATTGAGACTTTGGTTTCTCCTTTCTCCAAGATCTGGACTCTTTCTTTCTTCTCTTTGATAGTTGTTTCTTCCTCTTCCTCTTCCCCTGAATCTTGAATTTCCTCTTCCTCTGCCTCTACCAAATGTCACCTGTGTCTTGAAAGCATTCTCCAAAGTTGTGTCATTATTCTTATTCATCCTGGATTCATGAGCAATCAATGATCCAAACAAATCATCTATAGAGAATATTGACAGAGCTTTAGTTTCCTCAATTGTAACCACAATAGTATCAAACTTGCTTGGCAAACTCTTTAAAACATTTTCTATAACCTTTTGACCAGATAAATCTTTACCATTTAATCTAATTTGATTAACAATATGCATAACATTAGCTGAGAAATGATCTACTGACTCTGATTCCTTCATTTGTAAATTTTCAAAAATTCTTCTAAGTGCTTGTAATTTGGCTATCTTAACTTTAGATGTACCTTGATATGTGTTTTCCAAAATTTCCCAAGCTTGTTTAGCCGAACTTACATTTCTAATTCTTTGAAAAATTAATTATTCCATACCTATTTGTATGAACAACATGGCTTTCCTATCTCTTTCTCTATTTTTCTATAATTCTCTTCTTTGATTATCATTTAGATTAGATTCGTCATCTAGCTCTACAAAACCTTTCTCAACAATATCTGTTAGATCTTGAGACCTAAACAAAGTTTCATTTTAATTACCCAAGTATCATAATTTTTACCAATAAGAAGTGGAATTCGGGGCTGCACATAAGATATATTAGAAGCCATGCTTTCACTCAGATTTTAAATTACTATTTCAGTTTGCACTTTTACTCCAAACAATGTGATCTCCCCCTTTTTTTTACTTCATATTAATTTCTTTACACACTTCTTAAGAGTTAATCAATAAACTAGGCATATGATTCAAATGTTGATAGTAAATCAATATTAAAAACCTTCCACAAAAATGTTCTCAGAAAATAACTTCTTTTCACAAAGCATGGAACTGATATGCTATACCTTCCTTAGTTCTGATCAACAAATCCTTGAATAATCTGATCTAGCCTCTAGCTGCAGACACTTCAATAGCTAATTGCCTCAACTACTAGCAGCATAGTGGCTGCTTAGACTTAGCAATCTGGAGCACTTCTCAAAGCTGGAAGCATCCTTTTTAAGCAATCTCTAATGGTCTTCTTCAACCTGGCTCTGATACCACAATGAAGGTGGGCAAAAGCAAAGAAATCAAACACAAACACTTGAGCAACTGCAGAAACATCCAGATTTTATTGCTTGCTAAAACCATTACAAAATGCATCTTTTTATAGAGGTCTCAGAATACTCTAGAACTCTCTCATTTACAAAGCCATAGGAGAAAAGAACACTCTAGAATTTTATTTACAATGTGGACAATATGGATACAGGAAGAGTCTAGAATACGACAGTCAAAGACCTTGTGCTAAATGTGGATAGAGTAGGCTACGTAGGTGGAAGGTAGTGGGAAGCTTCTAATTTAAATGCTTTGTTTGACTGTTGCATATTTCGGGTGGGAGAAATTAATGTCTCCAATAGTAGTAACAAAACTACTAATCTATGACTTCTCTAAAACTTTTTTGAAATGATTTCAATCTCCTTGTCTAAGATGCAGGTATTATACAATAAATTGTGATGAATCTCTCGGTTTAGACATGGATCATCCCTTTGGCAATAATTTCAACAAAAATACCAGATTACTTTATGATAAGACAATGTCTTGGATTTTGAGGCATTGTATTATGCTATCACCTCTTTTATCTCATTAGAAATTGTTACCTGGCTTTTCTATACATTTTTTAATAATTGTTAACAACAATCCTACAAAGGAAGCTACTATAATTAGCTAAACATACACTCAACATCACCTTAGCCACCAAATTCCATCTTCCCATGATACATATTGAGAAGTAAAGCTCACAAAACATGGTTTATGTTGAAAATTGTGGACATTTTAAACCCTAAAACCTTGAAATAGAAGTGTTTATATATTTCACCATTTAAGACTAAGAATTAAACAAGTCTCAAACATAAAAGCTGGACCATTTGGTTGCGGGAATTAGCCTGAAATTGGTATTTGTTATTTTCGATTTCGTCGAATCTTCAGTTTGAGAGTGCAATATGAAAATAAAATAGGAAGATGTAAATGCTCATTTTGCCCAAAATAAGCATTTACATCTTCCACTTGAATTGGAATTTGAAATTGAAATTTTGGAGTTAGGGGCAAAGCAAATTTTTTAATTTCTCATGTCTACTACTTAATTTTTAATTTGTATGAGGAGGGATTTAATTCATTTTTTATTTGTTTGGGTGGTTTGTAACTTTGTTATTTATTCAAACTTTTTTGAAAAAAAAATTCATATTTTTTGCCAATTTTTTTTTCGAATTTTTTTCACAAATTTTTTTGTTGATTTTTTTTTTCAATTTTTTTTAATAAAACATTGATTTTTATTTTTTTCAATTTTTTCTCAAATTTATTTTCTAAATTTTGGTTGCGATCAGTGATTGTAACTTGGTTGTCTACCTCCAACTTTGGCTGCTTAAAACAGTCTACGATTCCATTTTAAATTCAATTCCATTAATAAAAATGAATTATTAAATTCAAAAACATTAAAACAATTCAAAAAAAAATTTAAAAATCATACTCAAATTTCAATTCCAGTTTCAAAAAGTGGAACCAAACAGTCCAAACATAATCCGAAAATGAAAAACCAGATTATCAAATCCATAATTTGACCATTTCCAACGTTTGATCAAATCCAATATTTCCTAATTCCGACAACTAAACAGGCCCTTATTAGATCCACATTATTCCATACCAATTTATTAGAGCGGGTATTGAATATAGTTGGTGCGGTTGTAAGTGCATGGGATTCAAAACAAAAACATTTCTGTCAAACAGCTACACAATATGAAACTTGAAAGTTACTAAGAAGTAAATCGATGATTCATTATTAATGACTATTTATTAGTAGTTTCTATTATCAAGCACTCCTGAAAGAGAAGTTAAATCATGTATCAGGGGTCTTGCACAAAGTTAGCTCTAGAAATAAGCCAGATTTAGTATACTATTGCAGACAACAGAGTTTAACCAAAGTGACAACGATTAACAAAAGAGAGACTATTATTCTACTATCACAAAGCTTTATCAACTCTGAATATGCTTAGCGTTCGCTTGGCAGATATAAGAAACTAAAACCATATAGATATTGATAGACAAAAAAGTACATGAGATACCCATATAAACATTACAAAACATAAATGGTGTTAATAAGTGAATAAATTTAACATCGCTGGATATAACCATCATATGTTCCAACTGACACAACAATTCAAAGAAATAGTTTCATAAAGATATAATTCATAGAAAAAATAGTAAACACTGAGGACAACAGAGAGAATGCTAATTTAGAGAACATTTTTGCAGAGAAGCTTAAAAAATCCTTATAGCCACATTTTTATTACCCCAAAAAGGGTGAATACGAACACCAAAACCATTATACTATCAAAAGAAGTCATCTTAGAAGTGATCTCGTCAAAAAGCCTTTGCCAACACAGCAAGAACAACTATGAGGCAGTGAACTCGGAGGCGATGTTAACTATATTTAAGGATACTTACTGTTAGCATTTATTGATGCATATCCGAGTACATATAGAATACTCAGAATGAGATCACTTTCTACCTATTCCCAAACAAAGGCCTTGAACTGTCATTTACACTTAGGGCAAGGGAAAAGCCTGCCTGCAATTATTGACATGAACATCCTTCATCTGAGTCGTTAGATGCAGAATAACTATGCTATCAGAAGGCGTTATTTTTTCTCTAAAATATTGTTGTCCAGGCTCTCCTCCTCTTCCGTGATTCCTATCACCTGGCTATGCCTAACAGGGCTTTGCCTGACCTAAATCTTCACATATTCTGCCATTGCCGATGCAGGCATAATCCTCTACAATTTTCCAGTCTTTAAAAACAACAAAAACATAGCTCCAAAATAATCTGTGAACAATTTTCCAGCTTTAAGCACAAAAATGCCCTAGCTCCAAAATAATTTGTGAATATTTTTGAGGTTTTAAACACAACAATAACCCTAACTCCGATATAAATTGTAAACAATTTTCCAGGCTTTACACACAATAAACCGTAACAGAAAAAGCACAGGAAGAGCTCCTGAATAATATGTTAACGACTTTCTAGTATTTACACATAACTAACCCTAACCCTAATACGAAAACTATAGAAAGAGCTCTACACTATAACAAAAAATTGCAGAACAACCTAAGATTTCAATGAAAGAAGCTTTGGTGCGATAATGTCATTAATGAGCTTCTTAAAAAGTAGTTGTAGGAATTGAGGCCTCTCGATGTGGTATGTTGCGCCATGAAATGACTGCAACACCAAGTAGACAAGGGTATTGCTTGGGATAGGGTTGTGGCCGGTCTGGTAGCCATGACTTTTTCTTGAGCTCTGCCTCCCTGTTCTCCCCCTCTAAAATCGATATTCCCCAGCTGCGTATGGATGTCATGGAGAAAAAAAAACAAATAAATAAATACATAAAAGGGATAACATAATGTAGGAAAGAGCGCCTTGCTTTTTGATATGCACAGTTGCTGAAATGAAGTCAAAGAGGCCAAATACTCAATGCCCAACCTGTAACGTATGCACAATTTAAGAAGTAATAGAACGAGGGCCATACAATTTTCTTCCATCACACCCCTTTATAGCTTAACCAATGTTACTTCTATTTTGTCAGTCACGCTGAGAAAAATGCATTCTACCTTGTCAATCACGCTGATCAAGAAAAAATGCATTCTACCTTGTCAATCACGCTGGAAAAAAAATGCATTCTACCTTGTCAATTACCCTGAAAAGAAAATGCATTCTACCTTGTCAATCACGCTAGAAAAAAATGCAATCTACCTTGTCAATCACGCTGGAAAAAAAATGCATTCTACCTTGTCAATCACGCTAAAGAAAACTGACAAGATTGACTGCTCTTTCCCGATGGTTTTATTTCAGGCATCCGACATCATGAATTCCGGCGATTTTCAATCTATAACAGCCTATCGGCTAATAAGAGAAAATAAATTTTATATATTATTTATTTTAGAATTATTATACTCATTATTATTATTTTAATATACATGTGATTGTCAAATTTTGAGGAAAAAGAATTTTTCCTTGGGATATTCAAGACATTGTTTTGGATAATAAACATTTAATTTTTAAATTTTTTTCTAAGTTTATTAAATTATTTTAAAAATAAAATGAATTATATATATTTTTATAGTGACTTTTTATAGAAAGTGTTGAAAGAAAATAAAATTATTCTAATGTCTTTATCATGTGACAATATAGTTTACCAGGCACATTGCAATAAAAAAATGAATTTGCAAGGATAATGAATACGTTAAGTTATATGAAGTTGGGTAGTTAAAAAATATAAATAAATTTCTTAAAATGATCAATGAAAAAATTTCACACAGTCAAATTTAGAAACAACATACACTTAATCATCAATAGACAATTGATCTTTAATAATTAAAAAAAATCAATTTATATTGATCTTAGTTGATGCAGTTGTGTGCTATAATGTGCTCCCACTTTCTAATGTGCACCTTGCGAAATACAAGATGGTGTGTAATAGCTACGCTTGCATACTTTTTTCTTTGCGAGATAATACACTTTATTTATCTTTGAATCGTTGGTGTTAACATGTCTAATTTCTCATAGCTAAGAAAAAACACAAAGAAATACACAAATACGGATAAAACAAGAAAACTTGTGCCATGATCTTATGTTAAAATTGACTACCATCCCCAATAATCACAACTATCTGAAAAAAGACACACAATAACTATGAATAAATTAACTACAACTATTGTTTACTTCCCTTTCCTTATAATCATTGTCAAAATCTACATGAGAGAATGGACATATAAATGATTACTCATCTAAATTGGTCATCTAAAAGATGACAAGATATAGGTACCTCACTAAAAAGCATTAACATAAACATTCTTATTTCACCTACACAAAGTTTAGACTAGGTCTAATAGTTAGCATGTAGAACACTACTTGACAATCTTGAATCCTCACCAAATAGTTTTTAGGCATTTCTCTTAGTCATACATTTGTTGAGAATTGCAAAAAAAATTGTTATTTGATAAATAAGAATGTTATTCAAGTAGATGTTAACAAAGTTATAAAATTAACCTACTTAAGTTACATTCATCAAATGTACAAATATGCATGATCACTTTTGATCCCAAACAACATAAATGACTATTAAAATAAACATTTTCTTAACTTGGATGTTATCATCCAAATATCTTTTTCTTATGAGTTAGTTGGTCAAAATAATTGTTCTTTAGAGTCACTCACAAATGTCATGGGTTAATGGTTGGAAGAAAATAAAAACCCATGTGTTTCTAATGCACACCCTTTATCCAATGCCAATGATATAAATAGTGTTCAATAGCCCAAATTAAATCTTGTTAAAAATCAAAATTAAAAATTAAAATTAAATAATAGATTAAATCAAAACAAATCAAATTTATTTCTATTTAAAATTATGAATTATTTTTTTCCTCCAATCAAATTTCCACAAGCCATTAGAATTACAAACAAATTAATTAAATCCAAAAGCTCTTACTTGTAGTTTTTACCTTTTTAGTAAATTTAATTGTTATTTAAATTTAAATTTGGTTTAACTTGTATTATTTAAGATACAAATTACAATTTTAGTTTTACGACATTTAGTGTGATTTTTAAAATATTATATTAGAAGTGTGGTTTTAATTTTTTACTATATATAAGATATCAAGAACTTAAGGGATTACCATGCTCAAATTCACATGAAGAACAACTTCAACTTCATATCCTCTTATGTATTGGCCAAGATGTTATGCTATGCATAAATCTATGGGTTGAAACACGACTTGTGAATGCTACACTTAGATAGGTCAAAGCAATTATATTCAATGATGGTGACAAAATACCTCGACTTCCCTTATTTATTGTTGTTCAATTTAAAAACTACATAGGTTCATCTTGGGACCACAACAACCCAAAAAATGTCCTCGGGTGACCCCACAATAGTGCGTTACACTTTTTTAGACATGTTGATTTTTCTTGAAATAACATAATTTTAATAAAGGGTGAACCCACAATAGTGGGTTACACTTTTTTTGCCTGAATGGACACTGAACTCTACATTTTGAGAAAAAAATTCAAATTCGGATGCATATTGTCATTGAACCGTTCAAAATCGGAGGATGAAGTAAATTAGAGTCTTTTACAATTTTCTATCTAGATTCTAATTATATTTTATTTTATTTTATTCAAATTTATTTGAATACTTTTTTCTTTCTCCCACGAAAACTCGTATGGTGCTGAAAACGTCATTTTCAAATAGTAACATTGTTTTCATAGAGCATAATTTTTTTTGGTAAAATAGATATGAATGCGATTCTTTCGAATATAGTTTTGTAACATCCATACGGAGGGCATGCAATTGGTTTGATGACATTATCACTATTATTGCATATTTTATTAATGTTTGAAGTTGACTAAACCATAATTTTGATGTACCTTGACTACATACCTTATAACTTATTGTGTATTTATCGAATTTCAATTTATTTTTTTAATAGAAAGTAGACTCGAATACGAAGGACACTATTATTTTTCAAAAAAAAATTTCTTTTTTTTACTATTTTTCATTGAACATGAAACTCAGAGGTTTATATTTGATAAAAAACCTACATTCATTTAACATCAAAAACCATACACATAATAAATTTAAAAATAGTCAAATATATAATCGTTAGAAAGCTAGTTCCGAGTACTTGTTGTATGCAAAAGGATGTCTTCTTATTCTTCCATTTGATCAGCGCGCTTGAGGCCCGAAGCCATGAAATTCTCAGAATTTCTTCAAAACTTGCAACCATGGCCTAAACTAGGCACTTTCGATCGAGACTTTTGACTTTCGATCGAAAGTACTTTGCCAAAAAATGCAATTTTTGGCCATTACTAAACTACTTTCAATAGAAATTCAGTTAGTTTCGATCGAAAGTTAACTTTGACTTTCGATAGAAACCTATGTCGGCCTTTTTGGTGGCATTTTTAGTTAATAAGGATTAGGTATAAATAAATGTAGATTTTTTTCATTTCATAAATCTAAAAGCTGTAAAATAATTCTCATTTAGGAGAAGGAAGACATTTTGGCACGAAATAATTTTCTAAGTTGTGATGGGAAATAAAAAGAGAAGGCTAAACAAAAGTACATGACATTATTCAGAAGAGACTGGACAAAGACTACATGAAGAATCACGAAAAAGATATCATCGTCAAAAACAAGGTATGTCTAAGATGTTTCTCTCTAGATATTTTAAGTTGATGGTCAAGATTTATCTTAATGTTCATGTAAATGTGATATTGTACCTATTAGACTTAACTAGACCTAACTTTAGACCTATTTGGACTAATAGTACCTATTAGGACTAATTAGGACCTATTCTAGGACTAATAGGATCTATTAGGACCCAATTAGAATCAATTAGAACCAATTAGCACCTAATTAGACTCAATTAGAACCAATTATCACCTATTAAAACCTAATTAGACTCAATTATAATAACTTAGCACCTAATTAAACTCAATTAGGAGCAATTATACCCAATTAGGACCAATTAGGACCAATTAGAACTAATTAGAACCAACTAGAACCTAATAGGACCTATTTGGACTAATTAGGACCTAATAGGATCTCTTAGGACCTATTAGGACCTTTCAGGACTAATTAGGACCTATTAGGACTAATTAGGACCTATTAGGACCTATTAGGAATAATTAGAACCAATTAGACTCAATTAGAACCAATTAGGACCTAATATGACCTATTAGAACCAATTAGGACCTAATATGACCTATTAGAACTAATTAGGACCTAATTAGACTCAATTAAATCTAATTAGACTCAATTAGAACCAATTAGAACCTAATAGGACCTATTATGACTAATTAGGACCTAATAGAACCTATTAGGACTAATTAGGAACTAATAGAATCTATTAGGACCTAATAGGGCCTATTAGGACCTATTAGGACTAATTAGGACCTATTAAGACTAATTACCTCACTAATATCACCTATTAGTCCACCCAATTAGAATCAATTAGAACCAAATAGCACCTAATTAGACTCAACTAGAACCAATTAGGACCTAATATGACCTATTAGAATGAATTAGGACCTAATTAGATGCAATCAGAACCAATTAGATCCAATTAGACTCAATTAGATCTTATTAGAACTAATTAGGACCTATTAGATACATTTAGGACCTAATACGACCTATTAGATCTAATTAGGACCTAATTAGGACCACTTAGGATCTAATATGACCTATTAGACTCAAATAGGACCAATTAGACTCAATTAAAATCAATTAGGACCTAATATGGACCAATTAGGACCTAATATGACTCAATTAGGACCTAATATGACCTATTAGAACCTAGTTAGACCCAATTCGGACTTAATATGGCCTATTAGACTCAATTAGGACAAATTAGGACCTAATATGGACTAATTAGGACCTAAAATGACCTATTAGACTCAATTAGGACCAATTAGGACCTAATATGACCTATTAGACTCAATTAGGATCAATTAGGACCTAATATGACCTATCAGACTCAATTAGGACCTAATATGACCTAGTAGAACCTAGGTAGACCCAATTAAGACCTAATATGACATATTAGACTCAATTAGGACAAATTAGGACCTAATATGGACCAATTACGAGCTAATATGACCTATTATACTCAATCAGGTCCAATTAGACTCAATTAGGACCTAATATGGACCAATTAGACTCAATTGAGACCAATTAGGACCTAATATGGACCAATTAGACTAAATTGAGACCAATTAGGATGTAATATGACCTATTAGACTCAATTATGACCAATTAAGACCTAATATAACCTATTAGACTCAATTAGGACAAATTAGGACCTAATATGACCTATTAGACTCAATTACGACCAATTAGGACCTAATATGACCTATTAGACTCAATTAGGACCTAATATGGACCAATTAAGACCTAATATGACCTATTAGACTCAATTAGCACCAATTACACTCAATTAAGACCAATTAGGACCAATTAGGACCTAATATGGACCAATTAGACTCAATTGGGACCAATTAGGACCTAATATGACCTATTAGACCCAATTCTAGGACCAATTAGGACCTAATATGACCTATTAGACTCAATTAGGACCAATTAGACTCAATTAGGACCAATTAGGACCTAATATGACCTATTAGAACCTAGTTAGACCCAATTAAGACCTAATATGACCTATTAGACTCAATTAGGACAAATTAGGAACTAATATGGACCAATTAGGACCTAATATGACCTATTAGACTCAATTAGGACCAATTAAAACCTAATATGACCTATTAGACTCAATTACGACCAATTAGACTAAATTAGGACCAATTAGGACCTAATATGACCTATTTGAACCCAATTAGACCCAATTAGGAGCAATTAGGACTTGAACTTAGGACCAATGTGGATCAATTAGACTCAATTAGACCTAATTAGACTCAACTAGGACTAATTAGGACCTAATATGGACCGATTAGGACCTAATATGACCAATTAGGACCTAATTAGGACCAATTAGGACCTAATATGACCTATTTAAAGACTCAATTAGGACCAATTAGGACCTAATATGGACTAATTAGGACCTAATATGACCTATTAGACTCAATTAGGACCAATTAGTACCTAATATGGACCAATTGGGACCTAATATGACCTATTAGACTCAACTAGAACCAATTAGACTCAATTAGGACCAATTAGGACCTAATATGGAGCAATTAGACTCAATTGGGACCAATTAGGACGTAATATGACCTATTAGATTTAATTAGGACCAATTAGGACCTAGTATGACCTATTAGACTCAATTAGGACCAATTAGACTTAATTAGGACCAATTAGGACCTAATATGACCTATTAGAGCCTAGTTAGACCCAATTAGGACCTAATATGACCTATTAGACTCAATTAGGACAAATTAGGACTTAATAAGGACCAATTAGGACCTAATATGACCTATTAGACTCAATTAGGACCAATTAGGACCTAATATGACCTGTTAGACTCAATTAGGACCAATTAGGACCTAATATGACCTATTAGACTCAATTAGGACTAATTAGGACCTAATATGACCTATTAGAACCTAGTTAGACCCAATTAGGACCTAATATGACCTACTAGACTCAATTAGGACCAATTAGAACCTTATATGGACCAAGTAGGACCTTATATGGACCAATTAGACTCAATTGAGACCAATTAGGACCTAATATAACCTATTAGACTCAAGTAGGACCAATTAGGACCTAATATGACCTATTAGACTCAATTAGGACAAATTAGGACCTAATATGGACCAATTACAACCTAATATGGACCAATTAGGACCTAATATGACCTATTATACTCAATTAGGACCCATTAGACTCAATTAGGACCAATGAGGACCTAATATGGACCAATTAGACTCAATTGAGATCAATTAAGACCTAATATGACCTATTAGACTCAATTAGAACCAACTAGGACCTAATATGACCTATTAGATTCAATTGGGACAAACTAGGACCTAATATAGACCAATTAGGACCTAATATGGACCAATTAGGATCCAATATGACCTATTAGACTCAATTAGGACCAATTAGACTCAATTAGGACCAATTAGGATTTAATATGGACCAATTAGACTCAATTGAGACCAACTAGGACCTAATATGACCTATTAGACTCAATTAGGACCAATTAAGACCTAATATGACCTATTAGAACCTAGTTAGACCCAATTAGGACCTAATATGACCTATTAGACTTAATTAGGAAAACTTAGGACCTAATATGGACCAATTAGGACCTAATATGACCTATTAGACTCAATTAGGACCAATTAGGACCTAATATGGACCAATTAGACTCAATTGGGACCAATTAGGACCTAATATGACCTATTAGACTCAATTAGGACCAATTAGGACCAATTAGGACCTAATATGACCTATTAGACTCAATTAGGACCAATTAGACTTAATTAGGACATCATCAAGAAGAGGACTGGGCCTAAGGAATATTTCTAGCACACAAAACATTGGTTGGACACCACACAACATGAATTGTATCTCTCATTTTGTAACTCAAATCCTGACATTAAGATTGGACAAACAATGTTTGAAAGATTAAAGCCATTTTTTGTAAAGATAAATAAATCTTTTGAAACTTGTTGTTGTTGATATCATATTGAATTTGATCTCTACTACCAAGGGTTTAGAAAGATAATAGAAGAAAGTGGTGGTTCTTGAAATAATTTTCCTAAACATCCAAGTCAATTCATAACATCAATCTTATGTAACAAATCAATTGATCATGAAATACCTCAAATAGATTGCATAAGAGGAACTTGTCAAACATGCGGGGATTTGGTTAAATTTCCTTTGAGACTTGAAGATACTAACATGATGACGATGATAAAATGTAAGAGATACAAGTACATAAAGTCTGAAACAAAGTCGGGAAAGAATGAACAAGGTTGGAATATGTATAAGTATCTGGAATATGTATAAGGTGAGATACTTGTTGCAACATTGATGGATAATTTTTGTAAATTGATTCAACCATACATATGTCATGTTTTTTTGCTAAATGGCAAGCATAAAAATTACAAATACAAAAGGAATCTTTTCCAGTTGGAACAATTTTATCGGTTGTTGATTTTGCAGAGAACTACGCCTTTGTATCTCAAAAACAACTTCAAGCAGAATACTACTATATAGAGTAGGTGACTATCATGGTACATGTATCTTTTTGAAATGCACAATTAGATTTGGATGGTGTTGAAAGTACATATGAAGCACGAGTCATAAAAAAGAATATCACTTTTACATTAGTGATGATAAAGAGCATGACATACATTTTGTTGAGCATTTATTTAAGATATTTGGAAAACAAAGGCATCAAAATTAAAAAGCATTTTTTTTGGTCAGATGGATGTGCAGCACAATTTAAATCAGCAAGGCCATTTTACACACTATTTAGATATCATTGATACCAAAAGATACCACATATTTGGAGTTTCTTTGAGAGTGGACATGAAAAGGGAGAGCATGATGGTGCAGGAGCTTGTATCAAATGTGCTTTAAGAAAGTATCAATTGGACTATCAGGGATATCATATAAATAATGCTCATGATGTAGTTGAGTGGTGCAAGATGCATTTTATGGTGCCAAATTGTGATAACACATCATCACGATCATATCAAGTCATACCCTTTCGAGTATTCTGGGAGATAACAGGTACTAATTTTAAATTTATTGATCATTGTTTGAGTTAACTTATATATGTCTTTAATTTTTACATGTGACCTCTCTATTGTTCAAGTGTTGATAGAAGATCAATCCATGGATGCAAGAGAGTAGACAAAACAAGATCCTTACATTCAGTTATGAGTAGAGATAGTAATGTGTGGTCATTGTACACTAGAGATTATTCATGCTTTTGTTATGACTGCATTTTTTAAAACTATGACGAATGTATCAACCAAAAATGTGGATATGTTAGTGAATGGAATTTGGTTCCACTAGATGTTACAAACACAAATGATGTTCAGGATGAAAGCTTTGATAACATTCCATTGATTTCTACAAATTATGACCATATTTCAGGTTTGATCAAAATTGGTACGTTTGTGTTTATGTACATGTTTAAAAAGGATTCATAAACTCAATTCATTTAAATAAAGTTTGTTTAATTTATATTTACAAGTTCCTAAAATTAAAAGTTCACTTTAAATGTAGGACATATTTTTGCAGTAGTAGCAGAGCTTGGAAATGTGGAAGGTGTTAGTTACTATTTATTATGTTGTTGCAAGGAGAGGATGAAGCTAACACAAAATGAAACAAGCAATGGAATTATGTTTCCCACAGGTTCTAGTACTCTATTTAAGTTTGTTTATATGGTTAGTATTTATCACACACACACACACACACACACACACACACACACACACACACACACACACACACAGATATATATATATATATATATATATATATATATATATATATATATATATATATATATATATATATATATATATATATATATATATATATATATATATATATATATATATATATATATATATATATATATATATATATAACATTGTTGAACTTGTCTGTGCAGGTTCAGTTGTCATTCAAGGAACATATTTGAAGCAATCCAAAATACTTAAACATGGGATTCATTTTATTGATTATCAACCTAAAAATAAGGTTTATCAATATAGTCATCTTGTAATTGCCACTGTCCTATCTCTTGTTCCTATGATGGGACATGGCATTCGTAAGTGGAGACTTGATATTGACAACCATGAGAGAATATTAAATGTTATTCAAGAGAGAGATGAACCACTTGATGTGGACTAAATCATGCATGAAATATGATTTGAACTAAATTTTTCATGGGTGAGACCATAGGTTTTCTTAGGTCCATTCTTTCCTATTGGTGCCCATAGTGAATGGAGCTTGAATTAAATTAAAAATTAAGAATATATACATCTCAAATTTATGTCTTACAAGTGGATATGATATATTAATTATCTACTTGAATATGAAGTACTCTAACTTTGGAATATGAATGTGTGTCTGTATTGAATTTGCATATGTTACATTAGGACATACATGTTTTAAATATAAAATCTGCTTGAAGTACAACAACATTAAATTAAAAGTACGTGCACAACTATTATCGAATGTACATTTAAATATAAGTAAGATTCAATGAAACATCTAGGGACCTCAATTATATAGCTCACACATGTCAAATTTACATCATTCATAACTTTCATTATAAACATGTACAATAAAACATCATTCATGTATGTAATCTATTGAAAGTATTGAAAATTTACAAGTTCATCACATATGCACACGTATCTAGAGTGAAAGTATGTATGTATATATATATATATATATATATATATATATATATATATATATATATATATATATATATATATATATAACATGCATTGAACATCAATCATGTGTCAAACATTCTATCAAAAGAGTCTAGAAATGAAATATAGTTCATCAAACACACACACACACACACACACACACACACACACATATATATGAAATATGTCTCTGATCAAATATGAAAGTTCCTAGGACTCATCATGTTGACTCCTCACTAAGCGGTCACACTTAGAGTGACTATCATGCTGTGAAGGATGTGCAGATCCCTACAAAGAAAGAGATATATAAATTAATATATAAACATTATACAAAGATCTTAAGTTTGATTTAAAATATTGTACAAGAAAACATGTTATAAAGTGTGTACACACAGATAATAAATTAAAAACTCACATGTCCACTACTGATGTCATCATCGAGTGAGTCCTAATGATGTACACGATCAGTACCCAAAGAAGGAGTAACAAGACACATATCTTGGTAGATAAAAAATATATATCATATATATACTTGCATGTACATATATATAAATCAATTGATTGAAATTTTGAAAATAAATTTAAATTTAATTGTCACATTAAATACATGTATATAATCTGATTTATACCTATGTAGGTGGTAGAAACTGATAGTAATCAGAGTCCCTAGCCTGAATCCTATCAACCAAGGTATTAATATTTTCTATGTTTGGTCCAAGCTCAAATCTGCATCTGCAACATGAGTAGACCACACACACTTCTCTAATGATGAATGCAATGGACTAACCAAATGAGATGGCATAGAAGTTGTATCATCATGTGTCAAAAATCTAGATAACATGTAGTGGTCATGCTGAACTCAAAATCGTCAAGGCTAATATCAGAGAACTGATGCCCTGCACTAACTGAAGGGTTTATACATTGTGCCTCTCCCTGTGTATCAATAGAGTGGTCAGTAGGTGGATCCTCATGAGCACTACCACTATGGCCATGGTCTAGGTGAGAAGGATGTGGCTAAGTGTATCTGACAATACCCAGATGAGATCTAACCTCTGATATGGGGATATCATGCTCTGCTGCTATAAATGCATATGCATCCAATAGATCCTCAGCCAAGCTAGTCAATGTCACACGTGTCATCTTTCATGTAAGTCCCTCCAGGATAGAAAGTGAAGGGATGCCTGTTGTAGTGTACATTTCATCTGTGGTCCTACTATTGGATGCTCCACCTGACGATCTGGAGTATCATTGAGACATCAGGTACTGACCAACCTGATCACTAGATATGGATATAATAGTTGCTGCAATGTCCCCCACACTATCAATCACAACTCCAAGCTGGGTGCTACAAATAACATCATCTATAATAGGACCTAATGAAGGAGCTATAGCAGGTGCCATATGACCAACAATGGCCCTCTATACTAGTCTTTGTTGATCAGCTCAACGAAAAGCATCTCTATTAGCAAGCCTGCCATGCCCATATCCTAGATGTGCTAGAAAATCAATGTAATTAACAACATGACCTAAATGAACCTCAACAAAAATCTCCTGTGCAAAGTATAATGGAATCTGGTCATTATTTGGATAACAACCATTGGCAGCTAGAAATCCAGGGTATATCAATGCTGATATAGCAAGATCCTCACACCTAGTAACCTGATACCCCTTCACATAATTTTTATCTGCATAAGATGGGAAAAATTCCCCTTTTAGGGTCTCTTTAGGCACTAAAGCCTGTACCTCCTTAAGAGAAAGACCAGAGCCAACCACTTGTCTCTTCCTCTCAAGTATGGCCTCTATAATATCTGGGGCATAGGGAGTGGTACCATGAATTTTATCCCTAATTCTAATCATACTATTAAGGATAGACTGACATGTGCTCTTATAGACACTAGAGCTAGATGGATTATTTATAGATTCTTGCAACCATTCAATCTCTCTATTAGTGCGTGAAAATACTTTTGCAGGGGGAATTAGTGCATTTGCCATGTGTGATGTGCAATAATATGTCTGATAGATCTAGACTATGTATGTACTGGAAAGATTTTATTTACTATCAAATAAAGTCTACATATATGTATGTTTTCCTAATTTAAATAAAAATAAAATTAAATACTATGCACATTTCACTACATTATTTGAAAGTAAAATCAATTACATAAATTACATTTAAATGTAAATTACATTTTAATAGGTCTAATGGTGTCTTAAGGGGTCATATAACCTATCATAGGTCCTAATAGGTTCAATTAGGTCATAATAGGTTTAATTATGTATAATTAGGTCTAATTGGGTGTAATTAGGTCCTAATTGGGTCTAATTATGAAAAAATTGGTCTAATTGGGTCTAATTAGGTGCTAATAAGTCTTAAGGGGTCATATTACTCATAGTGGGTCTAATTCGGTATTAAAGGGGTCATATAACCTATTATAGGTCCTAATAGGTCTAATTAGGTCTAATTAGGTACTAATAGGTCTAATTAGGTGCTAATAGGTCTTAAGGGGTCATGTTACTCATATTGGGTCTAATGGGGTCTTATGGGGTCATATAACATGTCATAGGTCCTAATAGGTTTAATTAGGACATAATTGGTTTAATTGGGTATAATTAGGTCCTAATAGGTCTAATTGGGTCTATTTAAGTGCTAAACAGGTCTAATTCCATTGTAATAGGTCTTATAGGTCTAATTAGGTCGTAATACATCTAATTGGGTCTAATTAGGTCCTAATAGGTTTCAAGGGGTCATATAACCTATCATAGACCTCTTAAAATTGACCTAGATAACTAGGAATTATGATGTCCTAATAGGTCTAATTGCATTTAAGCAGGTCTAATTAGGTTCTAATAGGTCTACTTTGGTCTTAAGAGCTCATATTAAGCATATTGAGTCTAATTAGGTCTTAAAGGGTCATAGTACGAGTATATTAGGTGTTAATTAGTCTTTAAATTTGATCTAATTACAAGGTTAGAAGGGGTCCTATTACTCATATTACATAAATAATTAGGGCTTATTATGACTAATTTGGTCTAAGGGGTCCTATTAAGTTCATAAATATGTCCCTATATACTATTTATCCATCTATCAAAAACTAAAAATAATAAAAATGAAATATGAAAATACCTGAAAAATGACATTTGCAAATTCAGAAGCCGTCCATAGGTTTCACTGTCACTGAAAGGGATAGTGAAAGTCACTTTTAGCGATTATATTTACGCCAAACTTTAACCTTAATTAAAGACTTTCGATCGAAAGTCACTTGCTAAAGACTTTCAATCAAAAGTTCTTAAGTAACTTTCGATCGAAAGTTACATAAGACTTTCAATCGAAAGTAACTTGCAATCAAAAGTCTTATGTCTACGGACTTTTGATTGTAAGTTTTGTATTTACGATAGAAAGTTCATCATAGTTTTAATGAATTTTTGGCTGAATTCACTTTTCAAGCCGAATTCATTCCTCCCAAAAAGTGTAACCCACTATTGTGGGTTCACCCTAAAATATGATGATTTAAGCCTTGAGAGGTTCCATTTGAAGGAATTAATTACAAATGGTTAGCTCAAAGCCTCTTAGATAAAAAAAAATATTGATATAACATCTATGCTCCTCATTCATACCTATAATGGAGTCTCCTTCACACCTATTAAAATGCTGAAAAAAAATCACTTTGACATTATCTTTTGGGAGATCAAATGTATCCATTTGAAAAATCTATCTATGTAGTAAGGTACTACTGAGAAAAATCTTTCCAATGATTATAATGTTAATACTTTTTAAGTTTATTATGACTTTGTATTTTCAGTCTTACCAAACATAGATATTTCACTGTATGTCCACCTCTATGTTTGATGATTATGGAAAAATAGTAAATGAGAGAAAAAAATAATTAAAAATATCTATGCCCTAGATATTCAAGTTATCGTTCTATAAAAAAAAAATAAAAAAATGAAATTGGACAATACATGACAAGCTATAAGCTATGTAGTCAAGGTATGTCAAAATTATGGTTTAAAGTCAAGTTTAAACATTAATAAAATATGCAATAATCATGACAATGTCGTCAAGCCAATTGTATGCCCTCTGTATGGATGTTAAAAAACTAAATTCAAAAGAAGTACATTGATATCTATTTTCAAAAAAAAGTTATGCTCTATGAAAATAATGTAACTCTTTGAAAATGACATTTTCAGAAACATGCCAATTTTTGTGGGAGAAAGAAAAAACCATTCAAATCAATTCAAAAATAAAAATAAAAAATATATTTAGAATCTAGACATAAAATACTAAAAGACTCTAATTTACTTCATCTTCCTATTTTAAATGGTTTAACGACAATATGCATCTGAATCTGAAAGATTTTTCAAAATGTAGAGTTCAATGTCTGTTTAGGCCAAAAGTGTAACCCACTATTGTGGGTTCACCCCGAGGCCATAACCCTAATGAGTCATGAAAATAATCATCAAATATAATTAAAAATTGCATTGGCCTTAACAATACACAAATCACAAGGGCTTACACTCCAAAGAGCAACAATCGTCATTAGCAACATTCACTAGCAAGGGTGAAATGCATAGCTTTTCAAGAGTGTGAACTTATAGCCTCTGCATACACATTGCCTTCACTTTTGAAAGATATGCATCTGTACAATAGAGCTCATATACTACTCAATTGAAATAAGAGGAGGCATGGTTGATAAAATTATCGAATGCAACTTCTTCAAACAACACAATTTAGTTTCAAGTGCTCCAAGTTTGCTCCATAAATTAACAGGATTTTTGAAACTTGATACATATGTTTAATCAAATTTTCTTCTCTTTATATTGTTCATCTAAGAATTAATATCTTTTATAATTTTCCACCCATATATTTCTCTATACTGACATGTTCTTTTTTTTCCTTAGATATTGTTGCCTTCAATACCTCCTTATAAGTTCTAAGTTCTCTTTACATACACGACTACAAACTGTAAAACTCTTCAGCAATGTTCAATCTAAAAAACACTAACTATTTAACAATAATTGTTCATCTTGACAAAGAATTCAAGTTGTTGATAAGTCACATCACTAACATTGTTCACATTCATGCTATACATGCTAAAGAGTTATCTTACTAAAGAAAATTTAAAATGCTAGTCCTTCCAAAAAAAACCTAAATATTTCTGCCTTACACTAATATGAATGCACCTTCCTTGCATTCATTTGGAAATTCATATTTATGCCCCCCTTTCATACATCTTTGACGTACCCATTACACAACAAGATGCGATTTCTAGTTAATTAATAATTCCAATAAATGATATAGTTTGGGTGCTTCATAGACAATGGTCTTGAAGAATATGGACCTCTCAAGTTGTGCTCTTGTGATGAATACATGTGACATTGAAGTTTTTCAAATAACATTTATTCATGTTATATGGTGGGTCCAAACACTCAAATCGAGACAAAAGAAGGAATTTTAAAATGATATAATTTGACCATGTGTTTCACAATGCGTATCCTTTCACCTTTAAAATAAAGAGCCCACAAAGAGTTGTGAACATGTGGGCTATAAAAGATTTTAAAGTTTTTAAATTATCTTTTGTCTCTTGTAGAGTGGTAGCTATGCACATGTTACAAGGCAAAATAGAAAATGGCTATTGCAACATGCTCTTGTTACACCTAGCACTAAATATGTTTGCATAAGAAAAGGGAAAATTTTGCTAAACATGGTTAGGGTTGTCATCTTGGATTTCTAGATGGTTTTGCAGACAACTCCTTTTGCAAGATATGCATTTGGATGGAGGATAGTGAAAATGCAGATAAAGAATAAAGTCTTCGAAGAAGAAAAAAAAAGAGGATGGATCCACATCAATGCTTATAGATATTTTGACATGTCAAGTGGAAGTCTCTACTAGTGCTTCCCAACATAGAACCATTTTATTACTGTATCTTGCAATATAATAATACATAAAGCACTCAAAATAGGGTATTGACATCTGCCAAGGCATAAAAGTAAGAGCTTTAGTTGTGGTTTTAATCACCTTGGTAATATTTGCTAGTAAATATTAGAGAAAATACACAAAGTGTGACATATTAATTGTCTTTCTCAAAATGCCGTCACAAATTATTTTTATTGGAGTTTTACAATAGCTCAATTTTGCTCCTAATTTTGATATAGTATTATTGTGCCTTCTTCTTCTTTTGTTCTCATATTTCAAAAAGTTAAGGAGAAGGAATTAATGGAGTGAATTTTAGGGAAGCTACTAAAAAAAAGTAATTTTTGTTGTGTCACTAATTAATTTACAATAGAATATTTAAAGTGGAAAGTTAAATATGATGTTGAGTGTGGTTAACTCTAGGACTAATGATCATTAATATATATTTTAGTACATTTAAATTCCACTATCTCAAAATACCTATAAACGATGGATCCTTATCTCTAATTTACAGGAAAAATTATTCATACATTTATAATAATGAAGAATGTTACAATTGTAAATTAATCACTATCTAGTGGACTCTTGTAATATACTATTGATTATAAAAGATAAATAAAAATGAAAGACAAATAATGCCATAATTTTGTAGTATAATTAATATTAATATATTTTCTACATAGAAACATGTCTATACACACACACACACACACACAAATATATATATACATACATATATATATACATACATATATATATATATATATTTATATATATACATAGATATATATATGTATGTATATATATGTATATGTATATATGTATATCTATATATGTGTATCTATACATG
>BSBK01008073.1:47500-87778 GCA_027943335.1 Chamaecyparis obtusa | reverse complement strand
GGAATGTGGGCACATACATAATTATTTTGTTTATGAAAGATTCCATATGTTCCACGGGTGGATCGGTACCTATCGATTATAATCGAACTCGGTTGTCTTTTTAATTTGCTAGCACACATTACATCGTTAGAAAAAACGACCCTGAAAGCTCCCTTATTTCAATAGAGAAAATTCCCTTACATCAACCCATATTCACACGTTACAACACGAATTAACGTGAAGTCTGCCAAACTGCACGGGGTTCGAACCATTTCCTGTATTAGGATTATTAAATACAGAATATTCTTTTATTAATTTCCGTGTTAAGTCACAGACGAAACATTGATAATATCAAAAATGATAATGAATCATTTGGGAGGGGAGAGAAGCGATTAATAAATTGACAATACAGCAAATAGAAGAATTTGATTTATTATAAACAGGAATCATCTATTTATGTTTCTATTTTCTGAATATGATACTTTTTGGATATATTTATCCATATCCAGTCTTATTCCGATTCTGGCATTCTCAATTTCAAAAGTTTGGCTCCAATAAGTAAAGGGCCGGAGAAAGCCACTAGTTATGAATCAGGTATAGAACCAATGGGAGATACCTGGATCCAATTTAGAATTCGCTATTATATGTTTGCTTTAGTTTTCGTTGTTTTTGATGTGGAAACAGTCTTTCTCTATCCGTGGGCTATGAGTTTTGATATTTTAGGTCTATTTACATTTATAGAAGCTTTTATTTTCGTGATTATCTTAATTGTTGGTTTAGTTTATGCATGGAGAAAAGGAGCATTGGAATGGTCTTAACCCCCAAATTTTGGAATGATAAAAGGCGAGTAGAAAATTCTCTAAATCTAAAGCCGGTGATAAATCCTATAGAATCATCTTTACTTGATCAAGCAACTCCAAATTCAGTGATTTCCACTACTCTAAACGATCTGTCCAATTGGGCGAGACTTTCTAGTCTATGGCCGCTCCTTTATGGTACTAGTTGTTGTTTTATCGAA
Source organism: Chamaecyparis obtusa (assembly GCA_027943335.1). Lineage (NCBI taxonomy): Eukaryota > Viridiplantae > Streptophyta > Pinopsida > Cupressales > Cupressaceae > Chamaecyparis > Chamaecyparis obtusa. The sequence goes on along the minus strand of BSBK01008073.1, from coordinate 86,781 downwards.
TTTGCTTCATTAATAGGTTCGCGATTCGATTTTGACCGTTACGGTTTGGTGCCAAGATCCAGTCCTAGGCAAGCCGACCTACTTATAACAGCCGGAACTGTGACCATGAAAATGGCTCCTTCTTTAGTGAGATTATATGAACAAATGCCGAACCAAAATATGTAATTGCTATGGGAGCCTGTACTATTACAGGAGGAATGTTTAGTACAGATTCTTATAGTACCGTTCGCGGAGTAGAGATAAGTTAATTCCTGTGGATATCTATTTGCCAGGTTGTCCTCCTAAACCAGAAGCTATTATAGATGCTATAATAAAACTTCGTGAAAAAATAGCTCAAGAAATATCTGAAGATAGAAACGAGTTTCAACAAGGAAAGAGGTATTTCACTAGAAAGCATAAGTTAAATATTGGGTCCAGTATTCGTATTGAAACTAAGGAGGATAAGTTTTTTCATAAATCTTATGAATCCTCGTGAATCGACTTTAGAGATAACTCCCAAAACATCTGAATCGATTTCAGAGATATCATACCCTTTGAAACATTTGAAAATACGAGAGTTTGCTGGCGAATGAATAATCGTTAGTAAAAAGTAACGAGCAGGAAATCAATTTTGTTTGAAAATTCCATGAGAAATGTCAAATCTTTATACAGTACTTTGACAATAAATAGTAATCAAATGCAAGGTCGATTATCTGCTTGGCTAGCCAAGCATAAGTTAGCTCATAGACCTTTGGGTTTTGATTACCAAGGCACAGAAACATTACAAATCAAATCTGAAGATTGGGTCTCTATAGCCGTTGCTTTATACGTTTATGGTTTTAATTATCTCCGTTCTCAGTGTGCTTATGATGTAGCACCAGGGGGTTCCTTAGCTAGTGTATATCATCTTACGATAATAAAGGATAATGCAGATGAACCCGAAGAGGTGTGTATAAAAGTACTTGTCCCAAGGGAAGATCCGAGAATCCCGTCTGTTCTATGTATTTGGAAAGGTGCTAATTTCCAGGAACGGGAATCTTATGATATGTTGGGAATATTTATGAAAGTCATCCATGTCTAAAACGTATATTGATGCCAGAAAGTTGGATTGGGTGGCCTTTGCGCAAAGACTATATTGCACCTAATTTTTATGAAATACAAGATTCTCATTGAGTGCAAAAAAAGAAAAAAAAATACATTCTAGAATAAGATATTTAGAAGAAAATAAGATTCTGGCCGCAGGATTTGCATTCTCCTATATTTATTTAAGAATATAGGATGAACACGAACATCTCATGTACAAAAAGGAAAGCTCCTTTTTGATTCTATTAGTTTAACCATCAAATCTTTTTCGATTTGAGTTTGAGATATGATACAAAGTATCAAGATGCGTTTATAACAGAGAACGTATATACAAAAAAAAAGAAAATTCATTCATTTTAATTCCATTTATTAATATAGATGGAAAAATATAGCTTTGATATCAATTTTTCTAATCTCGTGCTTGTACCTCTACACTACATTTGTCTAAGTCTATCTAATCAAAAAAAAAAAAATGAGATATATATCTATTACTTATGGAGTACCTATATATAGTAAATTACTATCATTGTTCGATCTATGTCAATATGATTGATTACATATCAATAGATTTGATCCTTCTCTTACGAAACGAATCCTATATTAAAGAATAAATGGGTTTATTATGATATTTATAACTCTAGAACATATATCAGCTCATGTCTCTTTTTCTCTTACTTTTGTGATCACTCTTATTTATTGGGGAACCTTAGTTTATAAAGTGAAGAACTAAGTAATTCAGGAGGAAAGGGCATGATAGTGACGTGTATTTGTATAACGGGAGTATTAGTTGCCCGTTCGCTCTATTCGGGACATTTACCGTTAAGTAATTTGTATGAGTCATTCATGTTCCTTTCATGGACTTCCTCCATGATTCATATAGTTATAGAACTACGGGGGCCAGGATGCCTTGGTGGTTAGGTGCAATCACCGCGCCAAGTGCTATGTTAACTCATGGTTTTGCTACTTTAGGTCTTCCGGATAAAATGCAGCAATCTGCAATGTTAGTACCCGCTTTACAATCTCATTGGTTAATGATGCATGTAAGTATGATATTACTCAGTTATGCAACTCTTTTATGTGGATCCCTATCATCCATAGCTTTGTTGGTCATTGCGTCCCAAATAAATCAAAAGATTTTTCTTAATGTGAATAATTCTTTTTTCTTCAATAAAAATTGGTATTCACACGATCAAGAAAAAAAAGGAATTGAAACATACTTTTTACCTTTCATTTAGAAATTATCGTAAATGGGTCTTTATTAACCAATTAGACCAATTAAGTTATCGTTCCATTGGTCTAGGATTTTCTCTTTTAACTATAGGTATACTTTCCGGGGCAGTATGGGCCAACGAAGCATGGGGATCTTATTGGAGCTGGGATCCAAAAGAGACTTGGTCATTCATAACTTGGATTCTATTTGCAATTTATTTACATACTAGAATAAACAGGGGTTGGAAAGAAGAAAAATCGGCAATTGTTGCTTCTCTAGGATTTTATTCTAGTTTGGACATGTTATTTAGGTGTTGATTTATTAGGAATAGGCTTACACAGCTATGGCTGGTTGCTTTAGTAACTTACTAAAGCAACCAGCCATAGCTGTGTACGTACAAGATCGTGTAGACGATTGTGTAGATCATGGAATAAATCTCCTACTTAGATAAAGTAACTATTTAGGAGATAAAACTTCCTCCTGAGAAGATGAAAACCTTGAACTTGCATTAATTGCGTAAGCTATTCCCTCCCCAGAAGCTATTGTCTCCTGCTTTTTTCCCTTCGCAAAAGCTATTGCCTGCTGTACCCCCCGAGGCCATAAAACACGACCATGATGAAAATTTTCATAATTGTCATAACCCATTTTCATGATTGCTATAACCCATCAAATGGTTATCATGATTGGCATAAAAAAGCGATAGATTTTTTAATCCAGTCCCATTCCTTCTACGCCTATTTCGTCGATAAGATAAACTGCTTTTGATTCCTCTGAATTCAGAAAAATATCTCTTTCTAAGAGACTTTCAATTAGTTCGGGATCTTGCCTTGTCCTTTCTATATAAGTATTCAAAATATACGTCCGCAATCGGCTAATAAACTCTGCATCGGAGCCGGATTCAACGTGGCGACGACGATCATAAGGAGACATATGAGGTTGATGAATCATCATGCGACCGTTTATGCTTAATACCCGTTTACCAAGCTCCCCCCCGTGTAGAAGGAAAGCTCCCATTGAAGCATTTAACCCGTAGCCTGATGTAAATACATCCCCTGTTACGAATTGCATAACATCATAAACAGCTACTCCCTGTAGCATTCCTCACCTCGACAGGAAATAAAAAACATGAAATCTTTTGTTTGATCTTCTTGATTTAAATAAATCATGCTTTTCATTATTTGGTCAGCAGGTTGTTTTTCTAGCGCTCTACCTAAAAAAAGATATCTTCCAAAAAAGAGTCTGTAATATAATTCCACCCAAATTTCATCTTCTTCTGGTTTTTCTTTTTTTTTTTTTTTTTTTTTTTTCTTCTTCTGGGTTCGGGTTTTCTTCTTCTGGGTTCGGGTATTCTTCTTGTTCTTGTTCTTGTTCTTCTTCTTGTTCTTCTTCTTGTTCTTGTTCTTCTTCTTGTTCTTTGTTCTTGTTCTTCTTCTTGTTCTTGTTCTTCTTCTTGTTCTTGTTGTTGTTCTTCTTTTTGTTTTTGTTTTTTCTTATCCGCTAGATTATCCGCGAGATATGGAACTTTAGGGATGCTTGTTAAATTCAAGCTCATTACATATGACATAATTTTTTCCTTCCTATATATAATCATCTTCCCCCTCCTATATATAGAATCATATTCTTTCTAGTATTTTATTTGTTAAATTTGATACTATAGGTAAGAATATTATCCCTTCTATATATATAGAATCATATTCTTTCTACCATTTTAGTTGTTAAATTTGATACTATAGATCAGGATCTTATCCTTCCTATATAGATCATCTTTTTGCTTATATAGTTTTATCTTTTTTTTCATTAAATGATATATCTTATATATTATATATCATTTTTTTATACCACTTTGATAAATGGCTCGCACTGCTATTTCGCTTCCCAGACGAGTGCCACTTACCATAACTTCATATTTGTTCAATTATTCTTTGATTTCATTTGTTAAATTCCTCATTTTTAAAGAAGAATGAATCTTAAAGACTCTTGTCGTTTAAAGAAAGAGAAAAAAATGCTAGAATATTGATTGTAACAAAAGAATATTTTTGAATTTGAAAGATAGTCCACATATTATATTAATAATCGTAACGTGTAGACTATATGATTTCCTCAATTTTATAAATAGACATTATAATAAAAGAAATAATGGCTAGTCCTACTACTATTATAGGTACGTATAAAAGTACGTTAGATCTATAGATCCTCTTATGGTTAAGAATCACCTAAACCATTCACTTAATTGAAAATAGAATTCAAAGTGCCGACTATTCAACAACTTATTAGAACCGCGAGACAGCCAATAGCAAATAGAACAAAATCTCCTGCTCTTCGAGGATGCCCTCAGCGTAAAGGAGTATGTGCGAGGGTGTATGTGCGACTCGTTTGGATCAGAAGCTGAAACGGACCAGGAAATTGCTCTAACAAAAGTTTTCTTCTGTTAAAAAGTTACAGATCTATCAGTTCCCTTGTACCGGGGAAAATGAAATTTATGGTTTAAAATTGATGCAAATCCAATCACCTAAAGTGGGATGAAAAGCACTTCCTCATTGGTAGCGAATGGTCATCAATCCATTGAGCGAGGAAAAAATGCAAATTGAAAAAACATAAAGATTATGTTTTATATTGCTGCGAGAACGGACAAAAGGTCAGCTACCTTGCGAACTCTTACAAATACATGTCGTTACTGTATCTATAAATCTTGAGAGTTTTTATAATTCGGGGGGAAGAGTAGAGCTAGAGATGGTAAATTATACAAGTTACCAAATACTCATCTGATATCTTAGGGCTCCGGCGTATAGAGAGGACCTTACCGTTAGAGAAATAACCATAGAAACGAAGAAATCCATAATAAAAGAAAAAGAAAAAAAGATATTATATATGCATATTTTTTTGCATTACTTAAATGCAAGGTCCAATCCCCTGCCTACTTGGAAGGTGCCTAACTGAAAGAATTATGGTTGGGAAGGTTAGAGTAGCAAAAGCCATTGGAATCTATATTTTATACATTAGAAAAATCAGTTTTATTCTAATCTAAAAAAAAGTGATTGATCTAAAAATAGATTAGTCATTTATGAAGAATCAACTTCAATGACCAGAGTTAAACGTGGGCATATCGCAAAAAAACGTCGAAAAAAGATTCTTGCATTTGTATCAGGCTCTCGGGGAGCCCATTCAAAACTTTTTAGGGCTGCTAACCAACAGAAAATGAGAGCTTTAGTTTCCGCTCACCGAGATAGAATTAAGCGGAAAAGAGATTTTCGTCGTTTGTGATTACTCGGATTAATGCAGCATCCCGTGCTAATGGATTCTCCTATAATAAATTCATACAATTTTTATACAAAAAGCAGTTGCTTACAAATCGTAGAACACTTGCACAAATAGCTGTATTAAATAATAATTGCTTCTCTATGATGTTCAAAAATATTCTTGTGTTATGAAATAGTAAAACCGAATCTCCCGGGGAAATTCTCCGGGGAACTAAAGACAATACGAAAATTAGGGATAATGAAATTATCCATTTTTTTGATAGAAATAGAACAAAATCTGCGCTATCTTTGTTAGATATCCCAGCTCCCATTAAATGGAGGAGTCTTAGGCTCTAATTACTTTTGAATATAAAGAAAGAAAGGGTATCAAAGATAGAATACGAGCTTGTTTAATAGCCCTAGCTATTAAGCATTGTTTTTTCAATGTTAATCGATTCCTTCGACGAGATAGTATTTTTCCCTGCTCGCTAATAAATCGACTAATTAAGCTAATATTTTTATAATCCATTTGCTCTCCAGGCTGAATTGGCGATAAACGTTTTCGAAAAGACTGCTGATTTGCAGAAAATCGTTTAGATGCATTCCGAAAAGATGATTTAGATCTATTTCTAAACTTAGATCTATTTCTAAACTTAGATCTATTTCTAAACTTAGATCTATTTTTTAAAATATGGCTTATATGTATCCGAAAAGATGGCTTCATTTTATTCATAGTTTGTTTTATGAACCTTTCAAATACTATTTATTTTATTTCAAAATATTTCGAAAAGAAATATTGACAGTGACATATTTTGTTAATATACAAAGATAAAGAAATAAATATCTTTGATATATTTTGATTTCGCGGGTACAAATGTGAAATTCAATCTATTTTTTGATTTCTCCATGAATGGTATGCTTGTAACAATAAGGACAAAATTTCTTAATTCCAATCGATGAGGAGTATTGCGGCGATTTTTCGAGTCGTATATCTTGAAATACCCGTTGATTTTTTTTCAACACTATCTTGGGTACAACTAGTACATTCTAAAGTAATTGTTACTCTTACATTTCCACTCTTAGCCATATAACTTACTTTGGGTATTGTATCTACTTCTTTTCTTTTTAATTTTGAAAAAAAAAAAAGAGAAGAAAGAGAAAGGGATAGAAGTTGTCTAAAAATAATTAAAGATTTTATTACGAGAATTATTAAGTAATAAAATCTTTAATTAAGATTTTAAAGTAGTTTATGAAGAACTTTTGGATCTAGATTTTTACTTTTAGGTTATCCTAACTTCACCCTCCCCTTGAAATCTAAAGAGATTGAATCTAATTTATATTCTTTATCCAAGAAGAAAAGGAAATGAATCTAACATCATTTTTTTCTTTCGGGTTCGCAGGAGAGGAAAATGAAAGTCAAAAAAAGGGGAAAAGTCAGGGCATCTGGGAAAAAACGATTTATCTCAATTAATAAACCGGCTAAAAATCCCAAACATAAAGTAGCTAACACAGGCGCTGTGGAAAGATATGTTTTTATATCTTGCATTGTTCGTAAGTTCTCTTCTCAAGAATGATAGATATATCATCTGGTCAACTACACCCGTAGTTTACGAGTAACTGCAAATATTTGCACAGATTTTTTTTTTGAACAGAACATGTGATAGTAATCAAGTACTGTCAATAAATAGACATCTTATAGATGATATCTTCCGTGTATACAGTCTATTCACGTGGGAACCAAGGCAGATAAATGTGGAAAACAAAAGAAATTTTATTTTATATAAATATTGAATAAAAATACTCACGATTAGATTAAAAGGGATGTAGCGCAGCTTGGTAGCGCGTTTGTTTTGGGTACAAAATGTCGCAGGTTCAAATCCTGTCATCCCTACCTTTTCTCCTATAAAAGAAAAGAAATAGATAAAAGTCGAGTGATAGTTATTCGATGAAACATCCCTAATCAAATAAGTGATTGGGGTATACCACATGCAGACCCTTCTTTTTCTTTCAAAAAAAAAGAAAAAGCGCTCTTAGTTCAGTTTGGTAGAACGCAGGTCTCCAAACCTGATGTCGTAGGTTCAAATCCTACAGAGCGTGATCCTGCTTTTTTTTTATTTTTCTGATCGATCTTCTTTTCACTTAGACTGAAAAAGCTAATAAGATCTGATCCCTCAGAATCAGTAGGAGGCCCGTTTAGAATAGGTTCTAAATCAAAATATCCAATTTATCGCCGCGTCGGTACTGTAAATATGCAGTTACAAATAATCCAGCCAAAGTTATAGGAATTAGACCTAACACAATTCCGGATAACAAAACTTCAATCATATTTTTTTTTAATTCAAAAAGAAATGGGTAAGGATTAATAGCTAATCTACATAGTACCTCAAATTGACTCGGAATCTCAATTCCTATTGAGGTTTTTTTTATTTCAAATAAGTTGTATACTGCTTAACCCGATGAATAAGACTGAGGTGAAAATAAGCAAAATTAATAAAAAACCAAAATAACTAATTATAGTAAGCATGGAAGAATCAATGAAAAAAACAATGATTGATACGTATTTTTGTCAGGCAATTACCTCAATTTATGAAAAAAAGAGTTGAAATAAATAGATACAAAGTTAGCATTGAATATCTGATAATAATGTTATCCTCAAACATAGAGGGACTATACAATAAAAAGATATTCTGTTATCAAAAAGTAAAAATGAAATTACCCACCTATAATAAAATAAATACCAATTGTGTAGTAATTTCACTAATGATCCTACTCCCTTTCTATATTAAGCAAAATTATATTGCTATGTTAGAAGCAGGCTAGCTATACTTTGTATACTTCAAATATACCCTTGGTATCATATTGACAATCAAGCAAGGATTGTAGAAGATATCAGTAGTTTTCCATTTCCTGATCTCTTTCTTTCATGGGATCATTTACCCTTGATTTTAGAATAATATAGGGAGCTTAGCATGTCTGGGAATAGGGAGAACGCGCTTTTGCTGACATTATTACTAGTATTCGATACTGGGTTATCCATAGCATTACTATACCTTCTCTATTCATTGCAGGTTGGTTATTTGTCAGTACGGGTTTAGCTTATGATGTATTCGGGAGCCCTCGGCCAAATGAGTATTTCACAGAAAGCCGACAAGAGGTTCCATTAGTAACTGGTCGTTTCGATTCATTAGAGCAACTCGATGAATTTACTAGATCTAGATCTTTTTAGGAGGTATTAATGACTATAGATAGAACCTATCCAATTTTTACAGTTAGATGGTTGGCCGTTCACGGGCTAGCTGTACCTACGGTTTTTTTCTTGGGATCAATATCAGCAATGCAGTTCATACAGCGATAAACTTTATTATAAACTAAACCACGGAGCTATTTATGACACAATCAAACCCAAATGAACAAAATGTTGAATTGAATCGTACTAGCCTCTATTGGGGGTTGTTACTTATTTTTGTACTTGCTGTTCTATTCTCTAATTACTTTTTCAATTAGGAACAGTAAGAATATTTTTTCTTACCCAATTGAATTTGGTGAGATCTAAAATTTCTATGTATTATTATTTATGTCTCATGACTACTTAAGAAAATGTGAAAGGAAGTAATAGAAATGGCCGATACCACCGGAAGGATCCCTCTTTGGTTGATAGGTACTTTAACTGGTATTCTCGTTATTGGTTTAATAGGTATTTTTTTTTACGGTTCTTATTCCGGATTAGGATCTTCCTTATAGCAAAAAAAATGTCTTCTACAATAAGAGATAGACAAGTGAAAACTAAAAAATAAAGATAAGATATTACCCTTCTTTGAACACAAAGAAGGGTAAGATTTTATCTTTACTTGTTATTTTTTGTAAATTGTAGATTAATAATAGGATTATTCTTTTTTTTTTTTTCAAAAATTTGAAAGAGAGAATTGGATCCAATTAGAATGTGCTTTTTTATTACAAAAAAAAAATGCAAGTTAATGGTTTTTTTACGCATCTGCATTTCTGCAATCTTTGTTCATATATATATATATATATATATATATTTAATAGGATTAAATCCAATAATAGTTATTATAAATAGAATAATATTCTTAAAGTTTTGAACTATAAAAGAACGAGCCGTTTGATTCAAACGTTTGTTTTGTGATACAGACCCTGTTTGCTCGATGGGCATACCTTTGCTGCTCCATTTATCATTTCAGTCCAAAAAGGAGAAATGGAATTAGAAAACGAATGAACGCCTGTGGCGAGATAATGATAAAAAGTAAAAAAATATATATATATATATTATATATATATATATATATATACTATATTTACTTTTTCAAGGAGTAAGATAAGTTATAAAATAAGCGAAAATAAAATAGTAAGCCAAGATTACTGAATTCTCTCCTTCCTTCTATTTGTTTATTTTGTGATAAATGAAGGTGATAAAAGATAACATGTATATAATATTGAATATCGCGCATAACTAGGGAACTCACTGTTTAACAATTTTGTTCCAGAATCACTCATTATTCAATATGCAAATATTATTTATATCTCCTGATCCTTCACAATCAATATATTCGAACAGAGGGAAGGGGCAAATGAAGGATTCCGAAAAAGTATGACTTTATTGTTGCAATTTTTATTTATTATACATAATTGCATTAACATAAGATGGAGATTCAAATCTTTTATGCGCCTAAAAATTCATTTCGACCAATTGAACTTTCTCAAATTGTTTTCTTTTTAAGAACCAGAAATATCTGTGCTAAAACGACAGATGCTAAGAATAATAAAAGACCTTGACACGTAAAGGATCTTGAAGTACTATTTCTGCATTTTCCTGACCAAATCCACCTACATTAGGGTTATTCGTTAACGACTGATCCGCCTTGATGAATTCGCCTTCTGACACAAGAAGTTCCGGTCCCGGGGGCACAAAGTCTACCACTTGTCGACCGTCTGATGAATTATCAATAGTTATTTGATATCCACCCTTTTCTTACGTACAATTTTACTTATTTTGCCCGTTGCTGAAGCGTTGTACACTGTATTGTTGCATTTGCTCCCATCGGGATAAATTTGTCCTCTTCCTCTATTACCACCTACATATATGGGATATTTCAGGAAGTGAGCTGCTTTATTAGTAGCGGGATTTGGTGAAAGGATGGGAAACACAATTTCACCATATTTTTGACCAGGAACAGGACCTATTATTAGAATATTTTTTTGATTGGGACGATAGTTCTGAAAATAAAGATCACCTATTTTCTCCTTAATCTCAGGATAAATACGATCCGGAGGAGCTAATTCGAAACCTTCGGGTAAAATAAGAACAGCTCCTACATTTAAAGTTCCTTTCTTACCATTAGCAAGAACTTGTTTTATTTGCTTATCATAGGGTATTTTAACAACTGCTTCAAAAACGGTATCAGGAAGCACGGACTGTGGAACTTCAATCTCCACAGGTTTTTTAGCCAAATGACAATTGGCACATACAATACGCCCAGTTGCTTCTCGAGGATTTTCATAACCTTGCTGTGCAAAAATGGGATATGCATTTGCAATAGATGTGCGAGTCATTATATCTATCAATATTAAGGCGGAAATTGATTGAGCTATCAACTTTTTCATCCAGTCATCATAAGTTTTTCTATTTTTGCATGGTTCAATTTTTTGTTACAATTCTTTTATTTCAAATAAAGGGTAGTAGGTAACTATGATAGTTACCTGCTTGCAATTCTGCTACTATATTAAACCTAAAGCTAAAAAATAAGAAGTATTGCCCGGGGGAAAAACCATTTGTTATTCACTGATCGAGTGATAAACTACTACAAGTGAAGGAGATGTACGATTCAAACGACGGAAAACCCAATATTTTAAAATTGTGTCTAAGATGACTGGAAAAGTTGAAACAAGACCAGATATTATTCGTTCGTATGGGCAAATCCATAATTTTCAAAGATCCAATGGATTATCAGTTCCCAACCATGGGGCGAATGAAACCCAACACATAGATCGGTTACTAAAAGAATAGTAAAAGCTTTCATTGTATCGCTTAGGCTGTAGAAGACTTCTTGGAATCCAAGAATTGAGAATGCCAAGTTTCTTCTTACCTAGAATGAGACAAACACTTAGAAGAACCAAACCTATTAGATTTGCTAATAAATGTGAAATGATTTGGATACAATCTTGATTATATATCAAGACTAATTGGATCATTTTTTTCTGCATCTCTACACGAATATCTTGCGAATGCGTTTCCGAAGAATCTTCCATCATTATTTCTAACAGGAATAGTTCCTCTATTTTTTCAAATTTTCTTATAGTGTCTTCTTGTTGTAAATAATCAAAAATTTTGTTCGATTGACCATTATTCCACCAATTTGTAACCCAATATTCTAAACCGTTCTGTAATGAAATTGAAATTCCCCAAGGCAATACTATTAAACATGTAAGATATTGTAGAGAAGCTAATGCTTTATATTTGGGCAACTTCCAATTCGTGAATCGTTAACGAGCTCGATTGGCCCGTCAGCTCTGCCCAAAATCTGAATAAAGTGCGAATTATAGAACGAGGTATGAGATCCATAGAATGATCTTTTGCGTAATTCTTCGACCTCGAGAGAAAATATCTTTCGATGAGGATTAGTTATGTTCTGAGTGAGAAGTAGAGTAAAAAAGAAAGGATCAATCCTTGAAAATCGCTTAGATCTGGACTAATTTTGAACTCCTTGATCCGAAGAATCGCTTCAATTGACAAATAAAATAAATGAAAATTTCAGTCTAATAATACCAATTTTGTTTTCTTTGTATAGAAAATGATTTTTTCGAATATGTCAAAAAAGTGTCAAAAACTATAGTCATTTACTTCATTGTATTCTTTTTATATATTATATCCGTGTTTATTAGAACCTTTTGCCCCCTTTCTAATAGATAAAGAATAATAAAAGTGACTATATGGTCTTCCCCCCCTCCCCCAGACAAATGTTTATGTCAAAACTTTTTCTGGTATCTACTGATACGAGATCTATGAATTTATTTATTCTAAAATCCTTCAATGGATACGCGCAAAAAACGGGCTAATCAGCAGCTTTTTGTTTCCATTTCACGCAGGGTCAAATTTTCTTCAGTACGAGTTAAGGGGATGTCTTGTTGGCCCTTTATTTCCATATAAATAACACGACGAGGAAATATACCTTCTTGAACTTCCATTTTGATCGCCTGAATATCCTTCATAAGAAATTGGAGGAAAATACGACGATTTCTTCCGGGAAATCCCCAGCGAAAAAGGCATACAACTCCTTCTTTTTCATCAAACTTATTATAACCACTACCCACATTGCACAAAATAGTGCACCACAAATAAGAGCTAATGAACAGACCTGCAATCCCATAAAAACACATCACAATTCCTTGTGGAACAAAAAGTATTTGCTGAGATGACAATAAGGGTATCAGGTTCCTACCAAGGTAACTGGAAATTCCGACCACAAAAAATCCTAGTGAACCCAAAAAGAGGAGACAAGCAAAAAAAAAAATTGCTTATTTTTCGAGACCCTTTTATGGTTCTATCCAGAGCCATTTGGATCGACGATTCCATAACAAATTACGTCCTATTTAATTTGAGAGATTTAACAAATTTTGACTCCCACCCAGAAGTCATTCTCATAAATTGACTGTATTAGTAAACTAGCCATATACATATAAGCATTTAACAAAACGATTTTATGATTCTTCTTTTTCCGTGCTATTTTTTTGTCTGTTCTTTTTTTAGCATGGAAATTTTTTTGCCCTTAACTTATTGACTATCAAAATAATACTTGATTGTATCAGTCAAATCAAAATTATTAATCTCTCCATTCAAATGTATATATATATATATATAAGCATATTTTGAAGTAGAAGTAAGAAATTCACACACGGGTCTAATATGTCTCATACATATGATACAATATACATTTCTATTTTTGTTATTTATCATATTATAAATAGATCTAAATAAAGATAAATATCTATTTAGATCTATTGAAAGAAGGTTTTATATTATATTAGAAAAATATATATATATGAATATGATATATTCATCAGATTCATAAAATTTCGTCATTTTGAATATAAAAATAAAGAAAAAGCATTGTAACTGCTGGAAAAAACAAGCCCACCAAAGGCACTAAGAGAGAGGGGAAGTTGTTGATTATCATATCAAAAGTATATTAAGTATTTTTTTTCTATTACAAAAATAGATTATAAGATCAAATGAGTGATAGGACCAAATAAGCGGACGTGCCTTTCTTCGTAAAATACCTACGTAATAAATTACTTTACTTTGTTTGATACAAAACAAATGGGACCAATTACCACATTGTATATTGGTAGATATAAATGATAAAATAGATCCGCTTCTCAATTCTATCTTTTGAAACTGTTCTATTAATAGATAGATGTTCACCTTTGAGACAAAGGTTTAATTCCATAGCATAATCTGTCTCTAATGCGAGAAAGTTACATAGTATCTACTTTTTCTGATAAAGGGGTATTTTCATGGGTTTGCCTTGGTATCGTGTTCATACCGTCGTGTTGAATGATCCTGGCCGATTAATCGCTGTGCATATAATGCATACAGCTTTAGTTTCTGGATGGGCCGGTTCGATGGCTCTTTACGAATTAGCAGTTTTCGATCCATCCGATCCTATTCTTGATCCAATGTGGAGACAAGGTATGTTCGTTATACCTTTTATGACTCGTTTAGGAATAAAGGATTCATGGGGTTGATGGAGTATAACTGGAGAAACTATATCTAATCCAGGTATTTGGAGTTATGAAGGTGTGGCCGGGGCACATATTGTGTTTTCTGGCTTGTGCTTTTTAGCAGCTATCTGGCATTGGGTATATTGGGAATCTAGACGTATTTTGTGATTCCCGTACGGGAAAACCTTCTTTAGATTTGCCTAAGATTTTTGGAATTCATTTATTCCTCTCAGGAGCAGCTTGTTTCGGATTCGGAGCATTTCATGTAACGGGTTTATATGGCCCTGGAATATGGGTGTCTGATCCTTATGGACTAACTGGGAAAATACAACCCGTAAATCCGGCATGGGGAGCTGAAGGTTTTGATCCTTTTGTTCCGGGAGGAATAGCTTCTCATCATATTGCAGCAGGTATATTGGTATATTAGCAGGTCTATTCCATCTCAGTGTTCGTCCTCCCCAACGTTTATACAAAGGATTACGTATGGTGAATATTGAAACTGTCCTCTCCAGTAGTATTGCTGCTGTGTTTTTTGCAGCTTTCATTGTAGCCGGAACAATGTGGTATGGTTCCGCAACCACTCCGATCGAATTATTTGGTCCTACTCGTTACCAGTGGGATCAGGGATACTTCCAACAAGAAATAGATCGACGGGTTCGTGCCGGTCTGGCTGAAAATCTAAGTCTATCAGAAGCTTGGTCAAAAATTCCTGAAAAAACTTGCTTTTTATGATTACATTGGGAATAATCCAGCTAAAGGGGGGTTATTCAGGGCGGGTGCAATGGACAATGGAGATGGAATTGCTGTTGGTTGGTTAGGACACCCAATTTTCAAAGATAAAAAGGGACATGAACTTTTTGTACGTCGTATGCCTACCTTTTTCGAAACATTTCCAGTCGTTCTAGTAGATGAAGAAGGAATTGTGAAAGCCGATGTCCCTTTTAGGAGAGCAGAATCAAAATATAGTGTTGAACAAGTAGGTGTAATGTTGAGTTCTATGGTGGTGAACTTGATGGAGTTAGTTTTGGTGATCCTGCTATAGTCAAAAAATATGCTAGACGTGCACAATTAGGTGAAATTTTTGAATTAGATCGTGCTACTTTGAAATCGGATGGTGTTTTTCGAGTAGCCCAAGGGGTTGGTTTACTTTTGGGCATGCTACATTTGCCCTTCTTTTCTTTTTTTGGGCATATTTGGCCATGGTGCTAGAACTCTATTCAGAGATGTTTTTGCCGGTATTGATCCGGATTTGGATGCTCAAGTAGAATTTGGGGCATTCCAAAAACTGGGAGATCCAACTACTAAAAGACAAGTGGTATAATATAATATTGCTCCGCTTGTTAATGCAATATTGAGAATTTGCATCTCAAGAATTCAAATCTTTTGCTTTTGATTCCACATTTTTTATAAAAAATGTTGTAATTATTACGAAAGCTATCTCTATTAATTATAAACTACGATCGAATCTATGGAAGCATTGGTTTATACATTCCTTTTGGTATCGACCTTAGGGATCATTTTTTCGCTATTTTCTTCCGAGAACCCCCCAAAGTTCCCAATAAAGGGGGAAAATAATTTTCTATTTTTGTAATCCTCTTTCTATAATAAAAAAGATCTTCCCGATCGGGAAGGTCTTTTTTTCAACTAGTCCTCGTGCTCTTCAAAAGGATCTCGAAGTTGTTCAGAAGGTTGCCCAAAGGCGGTGTATAGGGCATAACCGGTAAAGCTAACAAGTAAACAAGATATGGAGATAGCGACTAAGGTTGCAGTTTCCATTGGTAGGTAATCCTATGTATGTATATATACATATAGTATACAAAGTTAATTATATCTCAACCATTACTATTTTTTTATGGCTACACAGACCATTGATGATACTTCCAGAACCGGACCATTACAAACTACTGTAGGAAATTATTTAAAACCACTTAATACAGAATCTGGTAAAGTTGCTCCCGGATGGGGAACTACTCCTTTTATGGGCATTGCAATGGCTCTATTTGCAGTATTCTTATCTATTATTTTGGAGATTTATAATTCTTCCATTTTATTAGACGGAATTCCAGTTAGTTGGGTCTAGAAAAACTACCCGGATCCCGAGTTCACCCTCCCCCCCCAAAAAAAAAAACTAAGAATTTTCTTTTGAATCGCTTTCATTTTAGGTTATGACGTTCTGGTAGTTTGATCGTGTAATTTCTTGGAATTTAAGGATTTTTGGAATTATGGGTGTGCGACCTTGTTAAAATTGATCTCTATTCTAGTACAGAAAACGGGGTCTGTTGTCTTTAGAAAATAAAGACGGTTCTCCTACCTCGTTAGATATTGCTCTAATAGTAAAATATCCGGAGCACGAGGTATCTAATTCAATCAAATCTGAACTATGGTTTATGCCTGTTTTAAGACCTCGTGACCAAGCTTCTCAATAATTTGAAAAAACTATGATAATCAATTGAGAGATCTGTCTTCCTCTTTATACTGATGCTGACCAAAGAATGAGATAGTATTCCATTTTTATTAGTTAGTATAGTGAGTAACAATGAAATGGAAAGGTTCTAACCCATAAAACCTTTCGAGTATTCAAAAAAAAATCATCGGGGTGAAATGAAAATCTGGGGTTTAGATTTATTCATCTATTGAGTTGAGATCTCGACAAGATAATTCCTATGGATCGTCCATACTAGTTGTTCTCTAAGTGATTTATATCACGAATAGGATAAAAGATCGTTTCAAAAGGCCTATAGCAATTTTTTTGCATAAGAATGAGCCAACTTGAAATTTGAGCATTATCACTATGAAATTTTTTTCCTTCTTATTGTAGGAAATCATGGATTATTCTGAATCCTCTTCCTTCATACAAAGAAATGAAATATCTATCAAATATTTTTTTTTGACAACCATCTACTTTGTTCAAAAAAGTATGTTTGAGTGTTCTTGTTAAGCCGTATGAAAATAAAT
The DNA here is from genome assembly GCA_027943335.1 of Chamaecyparis obtusa. Lineage (NCBI taxonomy): Eukaryota > Viridiplantae > Streptophyta > Pinopsida > Cupressales > Cupressaceae > Chamaecyparis > Chamaecyparis obtusa. Next base: position 69,582 of record BSBK01008073.1, on the reverse strand, counting down.
TTTCATATACGGTTTTTCAGAGGGGGTTTTGAGTTTACCTATCTCAATAAAGTATACGATTGGTTCGAAGAGCGTCTCGAGATTCAGGCGATTGCGGATGATATCACTAGTAAATATGTTCCTCCTCATGTGAAATATTTTATTGCCTGGGGGGAATCACACTGACTTCTTTTTTGGTACAAGTAGCTACCGTTTTTGCTATGACTTTTTACTATCGTCCCACGCGTTCTAGAAGCTTTTGCCTCTATTCAATACATAATGACTGAAGTGAACTTCGGCTGGCTAATCCGATCGGTCCATCGATGGTCGGCAAGTATGATGGTTTTAATGATGATTTTACATGTATTTCGCGTTTATTTAACAGGTGGATTCAAAAAACCTCGCGAATTAACTTGGGTTACGGGTGTAATTCTAGCCGTATTAACCGTATCTTTCGGTGTAACCGGTTATTCTTTGCCCTGGGATCAAATTGGTTATTGGGCAGTCAAAATTGTGACCGGTGTGCCTGAGGCCATTCCGTAAATAGGAACTCCTTTGGTAGAGTTATTACGCGGAAGTGCTAGTGTGGGTCAATCTACTTTAACCCGTTTTTATAGTTTACACACTTTCATATTACCCCTTCTTACTGCTGTATTTATGTTAATGCATTTTCTAATGATCCGCAAACAAGGTATTTCAGGTCCTTTATAAAAAATATACATTTTGAATCAGTATTCAAAACCTATTATTTTTCGATATATCATTGCCGCGAAAACATGTTTCTCGGATTTCTCCTTTCAATTATTAAGTATATTAATACAAAAAATTGAGGTAGATACTCATCTCAAATGAGAAAATGGATTATGGGAGTGTGTGACTTGAACTATTAGTTAGGCCGTGCAGATCAATTTTAGGATCTGCCATATAAAGATTCAGATCGAAATATGTCTCTGTCCCAATTTTCTTTCCAAAAATAAGAGGTTTAGAACCTGGGTAAAAGGCGAACTCTTTGTTGTGTTATAAGAGAGTTATTTCTATGATCGAATCCGAATTAGGCTCCGTGAAATCCAGGTAATAGTAATAACATTTAATAAGTCAAATTTATTACTTCAATTTATCCTTTCCTTTTCATAGTATGAAAATGCATGCATTTCCCTTGCGTTTCAAGACGATAAATTATCGGAGTAAAGGAAGGGGTCTAAAGAAGGAAAAAAGGCCAGATCAGTAACAAGTCAATACCTTGTATGCAAAATACATTGTGAGGATCTAGATAAACACAGATTACAAGGAATAAGATGATCCAAAAGGCATATTGATCATGATCAAATTTGTGAGCTTACTTGGGTACTGAGCATACGAAAAAAGAAAATTATGAATTTTCTATAGATCTTCTTAGTTATACTGATTCTAACAATACGTCGTTCATCATTTTTATTTCAACTATTGCTCGAGCCGGATGATCAAAAATTGACATGTCCGGTTCTTTCGGGGGATAGATTCATCAAAATCTACTTATCCCAATAACAAAGAAACCTGACTTGAATGAACCTGTATTAAGGGCTAAATTAGCTAAAGGCATGGGACATAATTATTATGGCGAGCCCGCTTGGCCCAATGATCTCTTATATATTTTTCCAGTAGTTATTTTTGGTACTATTGCATGTACCGTAGGTTTAGCAGTTCTAGAACCATCAATGATTGGTGAACCGGCAAATCCATTTGCAACTCCTTTGGAAATATTACCTGAATGGTATTTTTTCCCCGTATTTCAAATACTTCGTACAGTACCTAATAAATTATTAGGTGTCCTTTTAATGGCTTCAGTACCTGCAGGGACTATTGACAATCCCTTTCTTGGAGAATGTGAATCAATTTCAAAATCCATTTCGTCGTCCAGTAGCTACAACAGTATTCTTAATCGGTACCGCAGTAGCTCTTTGGTTAGGTATTGGAGCAACGTTACCTATCGATGAATCTTTAACTTTAGGTCTTTTCCAATTTTGATATAAATTAGAATATCTTAATATAGGAGAGGAGGGAAATCTTTTGTTTATATCTAGGAGTACTTAAGATAAATGGTCTCTCCCTAGATATATGAATGGGGGGAGACAAAATAGAACTATTATAAATCTAAACCGGATTCCGAATCAATTCCAATATTTCGCATCAATTCCAATATTTCTTTGACAGATTGTTCCCCAAGATGTTTTATTTTCATTAAATCTTCTCCACTGTAATTCAAAAGGTCTGATACTGTATTTATATTTGCCTTTTTGAGACAATTATATATCCAAGTAGAGAAGTTTAATTGGTCAATATACATTTGATTGAAAACTATTCTCTTCGTATCAGTCGATGTATGCGAAATAGCTAAGGAAGGAATAATATTGTCGCTTAGACTGTTTGTTCCATCGCTGTTCTCTTCCTTTGCATTTAGAAAGGGAAGGAAAAAGTCAATTAAATTACGAGAAGCTTCATAAAGTGCTTCTTTAGGAGTTAATCCTCCATTCGTCATATTTCAAGAAATAGAATTTCTTGTATCTCATTTCCGCTCCAATAGGAGTGAATACTGTAATTGACATTTTGAACAGGGACAAAGACAGCATCTATAGGAAAGATAAAGGCAGCATCTATAGGAAAAATTTCATCCTTATAATTGGAATTATTTGATTTTGAATAATATATCCGTGGCCTTTTTCAATTTGTAATGATATATCTAAGGTAATTGATTTATTTATGTTAGCTATATGTTGTGTAGTATCAATTATTCTCACAGAAGGTGATAGTAAGATATCTTCAGCGGTTACTTTTTTTGGTCCGACAACATGGATAGATCCTTCACGAATTCCGTACGCATCACTTCGAAGTACAATTTCTTTTAGATTCATCAAAATTTCATGTATTGATTCTTCAATACCTATTATCATGGAATATTCGTTTGATATATTGTGAAATTTAGCACGTGTGATACATGTTCCTTCTACTTCTCCGAGTAAAACTCTTCTTATTGCACTACCTATTGTATTAGCTTGACCTTTGCGAAGCGGAGATAGAGTGAAACGACCATAATGAAAACGCTTACTCTCTGTTCTGGATTCGACGCACTTCAATTCTGGTATCTTTATTGAGACTGATATTTCATTCTGATTCATAATATTATTTTAATGATTTAATCATTTCTTTCTCTTTCAATTTATTCAATTCTTACACACGTCTCCTTTTGGGAGGTCTACATCCATTATGTGGCATAGAAGTTACATCATGTATATTATTTATTTTTATACCACTTTTATAAATGGCTCGCACTGCTGTTTCTCTCCCGGACCAGTGCCACTTACTAGAACTTCTGCTTCTTTCAGAAGACCTTGATTTACTAAAGTATGAACAACATTTTCTGTTGCAATCTGAGCAGCAAATGGTGACGTCTTTTTGTACCTTTGAATCCGCAAGCACCGGCAGAAGACCAAGAAACCGCTTGCCCTTGTGTATCTGTAACAGTAACAATGGTATTGCGAAAACTTGTTCGAACGCAAATAATTCCTTTCAGTATTCGATGTTTAGTTTTACGTGGCAAAAATCTTCTTGTAGCTCTACGTGGCACATATTTTCTTGTATTTTTTTGATAACAAATTTTTTTGTATTTTTTGATACAAATTTTTGGGTATTTTTTGACACAACACAAATCTTCTCTTCTTATCATTTTTGATCAATTTTGATATTATATTTTGAAGTAAAAAAAAAAAATATATATATATAATAATTATATATAATTATAATCTATTATTATATATATGATGCCGAAATTTCTTTATTTCTTTTATAATTCCCTTATAATGGGAATTATCCCTGTTTTTGTTTATGCCTCGGATTGTAACAAATTACAACAAGGCGTTTCCGTCTACGAATTAGGCGGCACTTTTCGCAAAGTTTGCGAACAGAAGCACGGATTTTCATATTTGTGGTCCTTTTTTTAATGCTAAAATCTTTTGTTAATGGGCCTCATCGGTAGCATCATTCTTTCGTTTGACGGGATGTCTATATATTATACGTCCTTTGCTTAAATCATAAACAGGTAATTCAACTTTCACTCTATCTCCTGGTACTACTCGTATTGATCGACATCTCATTTTACCCGATATAACCGTTAAAACATCTATATTGTTATCTAGATGGACTAAGAACATAGCATTAGGATATGCTATGGTAACTACGCCATCAATAGTGACAAATTCTTTTTGGTACTCATTTTTCCTAGTTTTTAACTATAACATATTAACTTTGTTATTAACTATGACATTAGATAGATTTCTAAAAGAGAAGAATCATTTCATTAAATTAAAAGACGTTTGATCAATTTTTTTTATGAATATCTTTTTTTTTTTATCAGCTATTACTACTCAATAATATTCATTGAATATAGTTGAATTCTTTTTTTGTCAGCCAAATTTCTGACACTGAACACTCAACACTCAATTAAATTCTTATCAATAATCTATTTTGTTTAATATTCTTTTTTTTTTTTTTTACAGCATTGCAATATTGGAGGCAAAAATGTAATTTAGGCATTTACTTTTTGTTTTGGAATTACCAAAAAATACATAATAATTCCCCTCCTATTTTTTTTGTCGAGCTTCTCGATCAGTCATTATTCCTGCGAAGTAGAAAGGATTGCAAACCCCATTCCACCTAAAACTTTAGGGATTTCTCGAGAATTAGAATAGATTCTCAGACCAGGTTTGCTAATACGCTTTGAAGCGGTTATATATCTCTTTTGCGTCCTTCCCTAGATTTTGAAGTTAAAACAAAAAAATATTTTTGACCTTCTCTATGTTTCCTAACATCCTCTATAAAACCTTCCCGTAGAAGAATCCTTGTTATGTTCTCGGTAATAATAGTAGCTGCTACTCGAACTGTTTTTTTTTTTGACCATGTCAGCATTTCTTATATAAGTCATTAAATTAGCAATAGTATCAGTACCCATGACGAACTAATTCTTAAGAATTTACAAGCTCAATATAAAGGCATGTTTATCTTTTTTAGGAATATGCCTGACATTACTTCTACATAATTTATAAGTATTTATAGTACTTCAGGAGCCAATGAGATTATTTTGGTGAAATTCAATTCTCTCAATTCCTCAGTAACTGAACCAAAAACTCGAGTTCCTCTTGATTTCTTTCTGATCAATGACAACTGCTGCATTGTCATCAGATCGTATTATCATTCCATCGCTACGTTTAAGTTCTTTACACGTACGTATAACTACGGCTCTAACTATTTCTGATTCTTGCAGAGGCATATTAGGTGCTGCTTCTTTAATTATAGCGATGATAATATCGCCGATATTAGCGGTGTTACGATTACCTGCTCCTAGCACTCGAATACACATTAATTTTCGGGCTCCACTGTTGTCTGCTACATTCAAGTAAGTTTGGGACTGAATCATTTTTCCTCCAAAAGAATTGTTACCTCGGCAGAAAAAAAGTATTTCTTAGCAATTCAATTGATCTTTTTCTACCAGAAATATCTCTTTGGTTCGCATTATTTACGCGAACTAGTAATAAATTTAGTATGTATAGGCATTTTATATGCAACGATTTGAAAAGCTGCTCTAGCTATAGTCTCTGATACTCCACTTATTCATAAAGTATTCGACCTGGTTTGACGACGGATACCCAATATTCCGGAGATCCCTTGGCTTTCCCCGAACCCATACGTATTTCTGCAGGTCTCGTTCTAATAGGTTTGTCGGGAAATATACGTATCCATATTTTTACGCCGCGACGGGCATAACGAGTAATTGCTCGTCGTCCTGCTTCTATCTGCCCAGATGTTATCCAAACAGGTTCCAATGCCTGAAGAGCAAATCTACCAAAACAAATGCGATTACCCCGAGAAGATATTCCCTTGATTCTTCCCCTATGTTGGTGACGAAATTTCGTTCTTTTTGGGTTCTAGTCGATGTTGTATAATATAATACTATTTGAATTCCATCTCTATTTCAGAACCGGATATGAAAATTTCTTCTCATCCGGCTCCTTGTGAAGAATCTATGGCAAATTTGGATCATTTAAATAGTTAGGTACTAGAAATAAATCTGTATTTACTCATTACACATATATTATTCATATAATATAAGGATACAAATACCTCTATATGCCAATAAGTATCTTACAGGCGAATATTAACTCTAAGTTATTTGGGGGACTCCAATTCAATTTATTCTTTATTGGTTTATTTCGCCATCCAATCCAATGAATGTTAAGATTTCTATATGATCTTATGCAGTCACAGGTTCCATCTTCCCATAGCTTTCAAATGGCTGCTTAGGTATACCCTCTGCAATGGAGGCTCTTATTTTACAAGAATCAATTTTCTTAGTTTCCATTGATCCAAAGCTCTTTTTATAAACTGAATAGAAATAATCAGGATAATTCTTATGCTTTATCACACTGCTCTTTGGGGGTGATTTATGAACCATACAATACTGTAAGGAAGAAGATTTCATTTTCTCTTTTTCTCCTTCCCTTTTCTTTTCTTGCATTACCAAAAGACTCTTTTTCCCTTTACGAGAGATATAGGTTTGTCTCTTCGTGGAAAAAAGTCTTTCGTTCATTTGATAGAACTATCTATAGTTAAAATAACTAGCTTATTGGATCTTAGTAATTAAGATAAAACAAATATACTAGAGACCAATTTGTTTTTATTTGGAGTTTTCTATCATTTTAGAAAAGAAGCAAAAGCTTGATCTCAACGAGTCGCACACTAAGCATAGCACTGCTCCAAGATGTTTCATTATTTTTATTTGATCTTCTAGAATTTAAGATTTATGATTGGTTAGATTAGAGAAAGATTATTGCTCATCTTAAACAAAGATCCAAATTTTGATCCCCAATACTCCATAGACGGTTTGAACCGCATAATAACAATAATCAATTTTAGCTCGAAGGGTCTGTAGGGGCACTCTACCTTTCATAGCCGATTCTTTCCGGGCTCTCTCAATTCCGTTAAGACGCCCTTTAATTTTTATTTTAACACCTTCTACATTTGCCTTTTCAGCCAGTTGAATAGCTTTTTTCATTATTTTTCTTATTTCAACTCTCTCCTTTAGTTGTAGAGCAATATATTCCGCAAGAATTTTGGGTTCTCTGTAAGGTTTATCCACTTTTTCTATAGAAATAACAAGTTTTCTGTTTACAGAATTAAGCATACTTTGTACAAGCATACTTTGTACTTCCTTCTTAATTCCTTATTTCTTCTTTTTCTTCATCTTTTTTTTCTTTTTTTCTTGGCCCTTTTTTTTCGATAAACAAATCGACAAATGCAATATATATATTTACCGAAATCAATTCGGCCTGTTTCAGAATCTCTATACGTGTAATTCCTCCATAACTAGAATTGCTAGAACTTTTGATATGTTGTACATAATTTTCGATGCAATTATATATTCTCTCATCTTCTCGTAGATCTTCGGAATAATCCCTTTCTTCAAACCAAAGGGAACAATGGTTTTGAGTAAAACCAAGTCTAAAACCAAGTGGATTTATTTTGTTTCCCATACATATTTTTTTTGAATACTTTTTTGCAAGTAGTAGTATATTTGCGGCATAAATGGATTATGCTTGCCTCTATTTGGATATTTTGTTTCTATTTTTTGACCATTATAAATCCGTAATGTATCTTTTATCGTAATCCAATGTTTCATCGTACTGTAATGTAATCGGGAGTTGAATTAGAGGAAATCCGATGATGTATCGTAAAATAATGTAATACTTATATGACAAGTGGATTTCTGTATTGGATAACCACGACCCCGAGCTCTAGGTCGAAATCTTTTCAAAATAGGACCTTCATTCACTTCAGCCGCAAGGACAGCTAATAGCACTTATGTATACCCATAAATGAATATGCATTTTCGGCTGCAGAAACAAGTACTTTGTATATGGGCTCACATGCTCTATAATCCATGAAAGTCAATATCGCAAGTGCCTGTATATAGGTAGAATTACGAAGTAGATGGGCTACTCTACGCGCTTTATTAGAAGACATACGTACATGTTTAGCTACAGCTCGTATTCTTATAGTTGAATTTAAATCTAAATTCCTATTTTTAAATATAAATTTCATCTTCATCCTCCATAATGAATTAATGTATACTATTTACAACGAGACTTTTTATCGTTTCTCTCTCTCTCTTTTTTTTTTATTTGTTCCTTTTATCTTATTTTTTTTTTTTATCGTTTTTCGATTTTTTATCCTTTTTTGCATGTCCCTGGAAAATGGAAGTAGTGCAAATTCTCCTAATTTGTGGTTTATCATACCATTTGTTATAAAAATGGGTAAATGTAACTTTCCATTATGAACAGCAATGGTATGACCAATCATTGCGGGTACAATGGCAGATCTCCGAGACCAGGTTACTATTATCTTCTTCTCTTTATTCATGTTTAGATTATCTATTTTACTAACAAATCATTAGATACAAAAGTATTTTTTCTTAGTGAACGTGCCATGGTTAATTACCTTTCTTTTTATTGAAAGAAAATAAAAAATGGATTTACAACTATTCCTACTTACGTCGACGAAGGATTGAAACATCGCTATATTTAATTTCTCTTCCGACTCTTTCTTCCAAGTGCGCTATAGCCCCAAGGGGTCAGGGGTTTTTTTCTGCCAATTGGAGCTCTTCCTTCACCACCCCCATGAGGATGATCCACAGCATTCATAACTATTCCTCTTACTTCAGACGTTTACCCAGCCAACGTTTTGACCAGCTTTACTTAAAGTTCTATTTTCCATTTAACGTTGCCTACTTGTCCAATTGTTGCTGAGCAGTTCTCAGATATTAAACGAACCTCCCCAGATGGTAATCTTAATGTGGTCAATCGGCCTTCTTTTGCGATCAATTCTGCCACAGCACCCGCTGCTCTAGCTAATTGTCCGCCTTTTCCGACTTGTACTTCGACATTATGTATAGTCGTGCCTAAAGGTATAATGGTTGAAGTAGACCTTTAATTTGTAAAAATCCCTTCCCAAACTGTACAAGCCTCTCTCAGGGCATACAGCTTTCTGGATGTGAATAAATGTTATTCTTAATCTATTTTATAGAGAGATTAAAGATGAAGGGCATACTTGAAATTCCTTATGTCCTTATTCTGTACATCCTAGGTTTTTTTATTCCATCATCTGGCTTATGTTCTTTTTTCATGTAGCATTCAGAATGAATGACTTTATCAAATTACGTTAATGCTTTCGCATCTTCCGGATAACGTAGGAGGCATTTGAAATAGAGATTTTCTTTTTTTAGAAAAAAAAAATATTTTCACTGTTCAGCTTCGAATCTGCCTTTGACCATCAAATCAAATGTGAGTTACTTGTTTTTCTCTTCATAACAAGGGTTCCTTTACCTTAGTTGTTTCTGCTTCAGACAATTAAGTCTTCTCCATATTATCATATCTCTGGAGTCAATAATTAATTCCAGAAACTATTGAACTCAATCACCCGCTGCTCTTTATCCTCAGTTTCCCTTTGGGATTGATCCCATCAAACTATTCTAGTCGGATCAGTGATAGATTTTAAGGTTTTGCTGTAAACCCAATTGGTTATTTCCAATTACGTAAATTAATAATTCAAACCGCACTCAAAGGTATGGGCATTTCCCATTGATATGGGAGCTCTTGGACCGGAAAGAATAGTATCTCCAATCATAACCCCTCTCGGATGCAAAAATATATGTCTTTTTACCATTTCTATAGTGCACAAGACAGATATATGCACTTCTATTAGGGTCACTCTCTATTGTTACAATTTTCCTAGTATGTTTTTTTCACTCCGTCGAAAATCAATTTGACGATACAGACGCTTGTGACCTCCTCCTCTATGACGTATGGTAATAATTCACTGTTATTACGACCTTTCCCACAACGATGCCGACCGGAAGTCAATTTCTTTTGTGGATGAGATTGGACTTTTTCATCAAAACTTGATAGAGATTTATCACGTGTGCCCGGAATAAAAGTCCCTGTACGAACGGGGTGTTCATGTTTGGCAATTAAATAAGTTTCATTTGAAGGAAAAAGTGGAATAGAATCACCTGGTTTTAGTGTAATAATCATACGTTTATAATGCATTCTATGTTTCATTATTTGTTTTCTATTTCCTCTTTTTTCTTTCTTTTGCGGGGGTCGATAACTATTGATTCCTATTACTTTCACATTGAAGAAAAGTTCAATCCAATTTTTGATCTTTGTTTTATTCGATCCCGAATCGACATTTAAAATATATTGATTTTTTTCAAAAAGACTAACACTTTTCTGTGTAAGTACTAAATCTAGACATTGAACTTCATACATAAATATTTCTCCTTTACTATCATTTACAAATAAACTACAAATGCCTACATCCACCTTTATTAATAGTTCAATAAATAGAATTAAACTATAGTTGTATATGATACAGACTACATAGAAAATTCTGTTTTGAAGATATTCTGATTTGGGTAACCGAGTTCTATTGAATTGAAAAAGAAAAAAATGTTACGTCTATTAGATCGATTAATGTAAATTATCTAATAATAAAAATATATTGATATAAATGATATCTATAAGGCGGCATAGATCGATATGAATATTCCGATCCACTTTCTCTTCTACTATTGAACTCTATATATGATGAATAATATTGTATTGTGAAATATTCCATGAAATAAAATTAGCTTCTTGGATGCCTTGATGGTGAAATGGTAGACACGCGACACTCAAAATGTCGTGCTAAATAGCGTGGAGGTTCGAGTCCTCTTCAAGGCACACATATTGTAATGCCTATTGAATGAACAATTGTTGTTTTGAAGGTTTTGCAAAATCCGGACCAATCGAATTTGAACAAATAATATATAGAAAGAAGCAAATGAAATATTTTTTTCTTCGGAAAGTATACTAGGTATAACCTAAATAAAATAAGTAAAATAAATAAAGAGTAAACATAGTAGAGAATATCTCATCAAGTTCAAGAGAACTGACTTGGCTCATATTTATTACTATGCTTACTCTTACATAAAATATCAATTTATATTGAAATTAATTAAAGATCTAGGCTTTTTTTTTCTTATTCAATCCTTCCGCTAATAAGCAATCAATGTCATTTGTAGAAAGCCATTTTGTTTTTACCAATGTATCGATCATTTGTTTAAATAACATTCTATTAGAGAAGAATAAATTTGATAAATATTCATGACTTTCGGATAGAGTCTTATAAATAAGAGATTCATTAGATAATAAATCTCTATTTTCCCTTTCTCCCTTGAGCAAACGTTGTTTAAATTTATCATCCCGTGTTTTTTCACGGAACCAACGTTCACTTACCACCGATTGGGGATAGGGTAATACACGTCTCAATCGGATACCAATTTCTTGAAAGCGTTTGAAAGTTTCAAAATGTTCTCTTTCTTCCATTTTAATGCTAAGAGGTAAATCGTCATCATTAGTCTGAATTTTCATTTCTAGGGCTATTTTTCTCACCCTTTTACGCTTTCGAATAGCTTTTAACGATTTTTTAATACTGACATTTAGCTCTCTTGTTTTAGAATAAGTAAGATAAATACTCTTCACGATTTCTTTAGAAACCAAAAGTTCTCTTCGTTCAAAAGCAGGGTGCTTATTTAGAAAGCGAATACTCACGGGATCCCAAAGAAATCGACGAGCCAGACAGATTACTGGTGTATTTAAAGGTTGATATTCCAGTGCATACTCTTCTGTGTCAAATTGATATATTCCCAGCCTTTGAAACTTTTTGTATAATAATTTTGCTTCCCAGTAAGCAGCTGTCTGTCTTTCTACAATATCGTCCTTCCCACCATAAACAGGCCGTAAGTCGGGGCCAGACATCAGAAATTTCTTCCAATACAAGCTAGAAAGACGGGTCGGTCTTTCTTGAAAGCTTCCAAACAGATGAAGATAATCCAATAATGGATTTTCTATGGTTATATCTTTGATATGCTCAAATCGATTGCTGCGAATAAAACTAAAACGCCAGGTCCTAGAATCACAAACTATAGGAGTTTCATCCTCTGTTCCGTAGGAATTTCTTAATTCTTTAGATAAAACGATTTTATCTAGTAAAGAAGATAATCCTTTTTGCATCGTATCTTTTTTGAACTGAGGAGCAATTGTGATGGAATCAGAATTACCCGATATATTGCCAACGATGGAAACTCTTCCAGAAGACCCTGTAAAAGATTCGAAGCTAGAATGAAATCATTTTCAATAAAAGGATCAAAAGGACTCCAATTCTCTCTGTTTGATTCCGATAAAAACCAACAATCTTGCGCTACTGATCCGGCCAAGCAACCAAAATATGATAGAATACGGTGAACTCTTTCGCAGCTGTTCCGGCAATTGAAGGTTCTAAATACCATTGATGCAAATAATTTGCCCTTCGACCCTGGAAATCTAGATTAAGCCTTAGGGAATTTTTTAAATACGTTAGTTTATTTTGTATAATGGCTTTTCCTATCTTATAGGGAAGTCCTTGAAAAAATTCACTGAATTTCAGATTATAATTGCAAGGACCCCAATTTGATCTATACAAAGCTACTCCAATTATATCATTGTCTATAGCTGAAGTATTTTGGCTCATGCTAATTAGAAATATTTCATCAGCAAGTTTTGCTAGATCTTGCGCAGTAAAGCCTTTGGTAGTTAATCCAAATTCATCATAGCAGTTCCATTCTTTTTTCAAGTAGAGCCCTTTGTTACGTAAAAGCAAAGGAAATTCTTTTTCTCGATATGGAGCAGGCAACTTTTTAGTATTAATAAATGTATCGAATCTTCGTTTACTACGAGGAGGACTTATTAGAACTGGATCAATTTTTTTTGGAATATCAGTTGAAGCAATAACAACAATATTTTGTTTTATGGTGGTTTCTTTTTCACCATCACTCGGATTATATGGATCCCCAAGGAGTTCTACCAATAATGCAAGAAGGTAATAGTAATCATTCAGTTCATGAATGCTTGGAATCCATATGACGCAAGGAGACATCAATTTTGCCAATTTGAGTGCAAATTGGAATTGGATTACTCTTCTCGCAAAATACTCTGGAGGGTTAGGATTCTCCCTTCGGCTTCGGTCATACAAAAAGTTATGAGGTTTTTTTTCATAATGCTCATTCTCATGTATGTCTTTTGGCCTGCCTGACCAGCCGAGAGACCTGAGGATATTTTCATGCTCAAGGTATGATTGTTTAGCCGAAGATGTATACTCGGGTTCATAGCGAGACAGAAGTTTCTGCTGCCTCAAAAAACTTTTAGGAGATATTCTTATTAAAGGTAAATAAGAATCTGCTGCTAAACTTTTAGCCAAGTACGATCGTCCAGTTTCCTTAGGCCCTATCAATAAAATTCGATTCGAAAAGGACGGTACTGGGTAGAGTGGGTAGAATCTCACGTGGTCATATAAAGATGGGCGAATTGGTACGGAAGTCATCTTCTGATAAAAAGCAGCGAAGATCGGCATTTCTGCTAAAAACAATGAATTTTAATTCGGAATTCATTAAGCCTATTCTAAGGCCTCGCTGAATAAATTCAGCTAAATATCGAAAGTAAAGAAGTCCTGGCTGTTTTCTTGTTTCCAATTCATGAAACAAACCAATAGGGGGGGTTAACTTCGATTCAAATTGAGAGATTTGTTCTTGTAGTAAAAACAATCGATTTTCTCTCAAAAGGAAGTCATCTACTTCAAATTCGTACAAAATTTTTTTTACAAGTGATTTATATTTCCCACAGTCTCCAGAATCCCGCTGGAACCAAGGCAACGAGAACCAAGAACGATATGAAAATTGAATATTTTTTACATACCAAATTTTCAATAGTAGAAAATAATCCTATATCATCAGGATCCGACTCCATCTCGATATAGTCCACAAATGTAAGCCAAGAACCATACCAATTTAAATTAGAAAAATTTCTAAGTCTTTTATAAGATCTAATCATTTCTCCTACTCTCTCGGAGCAATGGGAATACTGCAAAAATCTGATCAGATAGAAGTTCCTATAGAACTGAATCAAGAATAAGGGAATTATGGAGGAAATATAAAAGAAAAATCCAACGAAGATACAAAGAAAAATATCATATTCCCGAACATTTTGTATATATTTCCATGTATCAAATGATATTGATAGATCCTTTCCCTCAAGTGCTGCTTTAAGTACTTTTTCATTTGCTACTTGCCAATATTTGTCAATATTCCAGCGGGATAACATAAGATTCAACATCGGGAGAATTTGATCATTCAATATCGGGAGAATTTGATCATTCAATATCGGGAGAATTTGATCATTCAATATTGTGAGAATTTGATTCTTCAATATTGTGAGAATTTGATCAATTTTATTTCTAAATTCCCACTTTAGAAGTGTCCAAAATTGATGATAAAGTGCCCACAAAATATTCAAATTGTGATTCCAATTTTGCCTAATATTGTCCGGCATTGATACTAACTGATCAATACTATTTATTGTTATTTCCGAAAAGTAGCTAAAAATAGATTTTTAGTATATTTCCACCCTGTGGAAGTCAAAAGCCACAACCATGACCTATATGTTTGAAACAAACCCCATTTCTCAAAATTAAAATTTATTTCATTAAAAGAAATGAGAAACTTTAGTTTTGAAAAGAAAAACTTTAGTTTTTCTTTATTAAAAAAGTCACCTATGTCTTTGACTTCAATAAAGTCACCTATGGCTTTGTCTTCCATAAAGTCACCTATGGCTTTGTCTTCTATTATGTGTTCTAAACTTTCTGTTGAACTATATTTTTCTTCTTTTTCTACAATTTTCTTTATTCGCAAAAATATTTCGGACAATACATCATCTTGATAAGATTGAGTTTGAATAAGATCTATGTTGGAACTAAAACTGTTTTTAGAATACTGACTAGAGGTCTTTTCTTCTAAATCTGAACTATTTAAAAAAGGATAGCAAGAGTTTTTGTCAAAATTGACAATTTGTAGGCTTATTAAAGGAGGTTTAGAAATATCTTCAATCGATAAATTGATATTTCTACGAAGAATAGAATTCAATTTATCCAGTAAATTAGACGATTTATGCAAATCATGAATTAGCACTTTGTCACGTAAATATTTATCCAATAATATATTGACTTGTGACTTTATGAGTGAGATAGTTTCTTTCTCTGAATACACAGCTCTCATTTCACTAATAGAGGAAGAAAACAGATTGTTATGAATGGGAACTAAATTTAATAATTGTCCATAGGTTACATTCTTATTTTTGATATTAATCTTTCCCATGTAAGAAGCCAATCTTTTTTTATAAAAAAGACGAGGACGGTGTAAATAATCTAAAAATTCAAAGGTATTTGCTTTGTAAAAAGAAGCTCTCAATGAATTTTTATTAGATAGTTTTAAAGGATTCAACAATTGTCTTGATTATCGAATATTTCCGAAAGACCCGCGTTATTCAATAATTCCAATAATTCCATGTAATTTTTTTCCATTATCGAAGAAGTCAATAATAAATTCAATTATGGTTTTTTCTCATTCAAATCTAATGTTGGTTTATTGATCGAGAATTCAAGATTAGGAATTGATTTAGATTTTATTTCATTTTCATTAAGCTTGTCCCAGACATTTCCATTAAGCTTGTCCCAGAGAATTTGAGAACTATTAAGATTGTCCCAGAGAATTTTATTAATTTTACTATCCAAAATTGGTCCAAACCAACTCCAATGTTGAGTAATCGATAATTCAATTGGATCTAACACTCTCTTTTTGAAATTGTTTTGTTTGGACAATGGACAAGAGATATTCTAATCTTTTTTGAAAGTATTCGATCTGAATGGATAATACAAAAGCGTTTAAAAAATTTGGATTTCTCAACTCAACAGGTCGAAAAAAAGGGCGCTCCAAATATTCTTTCTGACATAGTATCCAACTTGATGAATACTAACTTGATGAATACTGGTTAATTGCATCTTGCGTCACATTATTCAAATTGCGACTTAATGTTTTGATAAAATAGATGAATTCCAAATAATATTTATTCTTATTCAATACTTTCTGTAATTCCAAAGAATATTTTTGTAATTCCATATAGTATTTATTCTTATTCAATACTTTCTGTAATTCCAAAGAATATTTTTGTAATTCCACATAGAAATATCCCAAATAGTTATGTAATTCCAAATAGTATTTATCTAATACTTTTTGTGATTCCAATTTATTCTTATTTAAGACTTTCTGTAATTCAAAAGAGTATTCATGGAATGCCAAAGAGTATTTATGGAATGCCTTTTGTAATTTCAAATAGTATTTATTCAATACTTTCTGTAATTCCAAATAGTATTTATTCTTATTCAATACTTTCTGTAATTCCAAAGAGTATCTTTGTAATTTCAAATAGTATTTATTCAATACTTTCTGTAATTCCAAATAGTATTTATTCTTATTCAATACTTTCTGTAATTCCAAAGAGTATCTTTTTAATTCCATATAGTATTTATGATATTCCAAATAATACTTCTGGAACGATTCTAAATCGTCTAATACAGTTTCGGATTTTAAATCGTTCAATACAAAATCTTCAACGTTCTTCAAAAAATCGAATTTATCAATTTTCACATGCTCGTCAGCTTGAATCTTGTCTTTATTCACTATTTGAATTTTATTCACTATTTTATTCAATATTAGTTGTTCAGTGTTATCATCTTCTGATGTTTTCTTTTTTTCAAAAATATTGAGTACTCTAAGGAAAGAATCATGCGTTAATTCATCTCTGTAATTGAAGAAGTAATTAAAGCACTTCAATAAAGTCTGGTTGAATAAATGTAATTCATTCACACGATGATCGATATCCACGTCAATTGCATCATTAGGGTAAGAAATATGATTAGGCCTAGTTATTGATAGAGTAAATTGATCCGTTATTTTAAGAACAAATTGTTTCAATTGAAAATCATCGTTTAATGCTAATTGTTCTTTATTTTGATCACAGGATGAGGGAGATCTTGAAGATGAATTCTTATTCATAAATCGAATACAATTGAATTGGTTTATATCTTTGCTGATGTTCCATTCGGGATCTGGTAAAATATCATAATTTACAGGAGGATTTTTAAGAAATGTTTTAACCTTCCATAGATCAACGATTCTATTCTTTTCTAATCCCCTGAAATATTGAAAAGCGTCTTGTCGCTCTTTCAACAATTTAAATTTTTCACTCGGTTTATTAGTATAATTAATACTTATACATGATTCATCTATTGACAAATGCTCAAACAACCTTTCAAAAACTTCCGACTCTGAAAAGGAAAAAGATTCTCTTGCTTGATCTGATTCTTCTTGGAACATTTTTTCTTGTTCCATTTCTTGCGATCTTTTCTCACATAGTTTCTTTATTCTTCGTAGCCCTTCTTTGTATCTTTCGATTTCTCGAACTCTTTGTTTCCTTTCCCTTTCTAAACTTTTGAATTGTTCTGGTTCTGAAGAGAGAGCGAATTCTTCTTCTACTTGAACTAGTTTTTCTTCTAATTGTTCGATTTTGTTTTCTAGTTCCTCAATAACTTTGCTTCGATGACGATAAAGTATTGATTCTTTCCATTCATAAAGGTTTTCAGGTTCTGTTTCAGGTTCCCAATATTCGTTTGGAATTGAATTAAAAGATGAATCAATCTCCCATTCGATACCATTAGATTCTTTTTCCAAAGGGCTTTCCCAATTTATTGTTTCTTGCTTCTCTGATATTCTATTTTTCTGATTCAGATTTGTGTTAGAACTGGATAAAATCCAAACATGTTCTTTTGGATTGAGCAAGCAACGTTGATATCTCCTTTTGGCTTTTGGCGAAAACATAAAAAGATGCGGAACGAGCAACAAATTTTCCTTTCTAGCTCTAGCTCCAAGATGTTGTACAGCTGGAAATATCTTCATCAAATTATATGATGATTTATTTCTTTCAATTAAGGCTCGAGTATTTAAAAAAGAGAAAAGTAATGGTAATGCTATTATCATTACAGCTTTTATTGCTTGACCTTTTAAAATAAATATACGTATATCCCGTATAAGTAATGTACTAAGAATCCGAAAATCAAAAAGCTTAACAACACTTTCTCGACCAGAAAATATTTGACTTAGCAATCTCACCAAATTGGATTCGTTCCATGGAACGAATATTTCCATCATGTAATCTTGAAATTTCGACTGAACGCTAAAGAACCAAGCTATTTCTTGGGTCTTTCCAATAGGATCCGTAGACCACGGTTTTTTTCTGTTCATTATGTTGTTTTGTTCTATAAAAAAATTTAAATTATTACTTATTAAAAATAATTATAATAAGTAAGAGGTAGTTAATACAACTTATTCAACTAACTATTGAATAATTCGTCAAAAAAAAGTTGATTGTTATTGAGATAGAATTGAATTAGTAAATAATACAATATTTCAACATTAATATTATAACAAATATATTATACGAATACGAAGCCAAATATACCAAAAATAGGATTTTTATGCCCTATTTAGAACAATAGATATATAGAAAAGAACGTAATTAATTAAAGAATCTCTATTTATACGATCTTATCTATCTGTATTATTCATTAATTAGCATTTTGTCCTACAGAAATTGCTAACAATCCCAAATCTATTTTTTGTTGAAAATGAGAATTCAATTGGTTACCATATTGATTCTAATAAAATCACTTTACCATAGCATCCATGGCTGAATGGTAAAAGCACCCAACTCATAATTGGGAAGTCGCGGGTTCAATTCCTGCTGGATGCACAATAAGCAGTTATTACACTCTGCTCACAATATTTTTGAGATGAAAGAATCGCAGCAAGGTTATCTCGATTCAATTCAGTATCGAGATTAGATTATCTCCATCCCTGTTTTGTAATTCTTAACTATCTCTTTTAATCTTAAATAGAAGTTAAGAATTACAAAATATTTTCAAATATTTGTAATTCATTTACGCACGTTTGAACGACTTTTTATCAGATAGAAAATCTATATTTTGGTACAAAATGAACTTCTAATTTAACGATCAAGTTGATTTTGTAATTAGAAGTTCATCTTATAATTTCAGCCTATTCCCTGCGATTTTAAGAATATGAATATTAGGGCAATTCTGACTTTTTTGAGTTAGTAAGTAAGAAAAATTCTATAGAAAAAATCTCAATCTCTAAAATAATGTATCCTGGGCAATTGCAATAATTGGATTCATTATTATTCCCAGTAAAGTAGATGCTATTACACATATAATCATACTAAATTCGATATAATTTTTTGAGATTGAAGAAGATAATCTATAATTTTGCACGTAGGGAGTTATTTCTTTGTTTCTTTCAGTCATTAATAACTTAATTATTTTCAGATAATAATATATGGAAACAACACTCATAAAGAGTCCTATCGAAACTAATAAATAGGAGCCTGCTTGCCATCCACACCAGAATAGATAAAGTTTTCCAAAAAAACCTGCTAATGGAGGAATCCCCCCTAGAGATAGCAGACATAAAGATAAAGACAAAGCTGAAAAAGGGTCTTTCATATATAATCCTGCATAATCCCGAATGTTATCTGTTCCTGTACGTAGACTGAATAATACAATACAAGCAAAAGTTCCTAAATTCATAAAAATATAGAGCAGCATATAAGTTATCATACTTGCATATCCATTGTTTGAGTCTTTATCAATTATTCCAATAAGCATATATCCAATTTGACCTATCGATGAATATGCAAGCATACGTTTTATACTTGTTTGAGTAATAGCAATTAAATTTCCTAATATCATGCTAAGAATAGCTGATATTTCCAAAAGAAGATGCCATTCGTTCAATGAAAAATAAAAAATAATGTCAAAAATTCTAGTGGCTAAAGCTGAAGCAGCTACTTTTGAAATAACAGAAATAAAAGCAACGACTGGAGTGGGGGAGTTAGAGTCGAAAAGAGGAATTTTCCCTCCTTTCTCTCATTCAGAACCGTGCATGAGACTTTCTTCTCGCACGGCTCCTAAGTGATAAAAAAATGAGCATAATCGTTTGATTCTCTTTTTTTTTTTTATTACCTTCCTCGTGTATGTATAAGATTGAATCTATTCAATTGATATAAAGAATAACTAATCCTTAACTTTCCGAGGAATCCTTACTCAGTGGTTATTATGGTATGGTCAATCTTTTTTTTTTTTTTCTTATTTTTTAAGTTCAGTTATGAAAGAGTTAAAAAGAAAAAATAAAACCATCTGATTTAAATCGTTCTGAATAGTCATGAGATGCTCATCTTAGGGTAATCTTTTTGTCGACGGATGCCTTCTTTTTTACACTCGTAGTTTCTGAAGAATGAAAACTTACTATATAGCATCTACGTTAAGAATAAAAATATTATACACGTCATTAATCTGATCCTTTGTAAAAACTACCCGTAATAATTAATTTGTAAAAGTTATTTATTCAAATCAAAAAAAAATTCGTTTGTTTCTTACTTTGCTTTACCTTAATTCAATTCAAATTTTTGGTAAAAGTTATGTCTTAGTCCAAGTGGGAATAACAATCTTTTTTCCACATGTCTATAGAGTTTCTATTTGTAAAACGAATCGCACTCCTTCATATACATCGGGGGTCCATTGATGAAAAGGAACTAAAGAAAGCTTGAATGCAATTCCTACCGTTATAGAGAAAAGTGCAATCCAAATTCCTGGAGAGTTATACATTTGTGTATTTATAAGACCATTGGCTATTTCTTGAATTTCAATCTCACCTCCAGATAGACCATATAGCCAAGAAAGACCATAAGCAAGAATGGAAGAACTTGTTCCACCCATAAGTAAATATTTCATAATAGCCTCATTAGACCGTACATCTCTTTTGGTATATCCAGATAATAGATAAGAACATAGACTTAAACATTCTAAAGATACGAAGATAGTTGTTAAATCATTAGCACCACATAAAAACATTCCTCCTAAAGTAGCTGTTAATATGAATAACAAAAACTCTGTTACAGCCATTTCTGTACATTGAATGTATTCCACGGATAGAGGAATACATAAAGTGGAACATAATAAAATGAGAAACCGAAATATTTTATTAAAATTGTTTGTTTGGAAATTACCAAAAAAACTGATCGTAGGTTCTTCTCTCCATTGAAATAACAAAAAAGCTATGCTTAGCACTAAACTTGTTAAAGAGATGAAATAGAACCAAGTTGTCTTTTTCTGATCAGAAATGAAATCGATTACTAGAAGAAGAAATAGGCCAAAAATAAGGATGCATTCTGGAAAAATGGAACTTCCATAGAAGAGAAGCAAATGAAATTCTTTCATAAAAATGATTTAAAGGTATTAATTGAAAATGCATTTTTCATTTTGTCCGGATCATTAGTTAGTAACTTCAATTAATATTTAAGCAACATTTTCTTTAGAATCTCCTTATTATCATTTATCTATGATTTCTTTTTCATTCTTCTTTTCCTTTCGTTTTCGTTCCAATAAAATTTTGATAAAGTAAGTTTTCTTTTATTGATCAGAATGGAATAGATCTGTAGATCTATTTTATATAGTTAATGGATTAACGGTAATGTGCAAAAGCTTTATTGGATTCTGCCATTTTATGAATCTCTTCCTTCTTGCGTATAGCATTGCCTTTCTCTCTGGCAGCATCCATTATTTCGTAACTCAATTTGAATTGCATATTTGGACCAGAACGTTTTCGGGATGACTCTAATAACCAACGAATAGCAAGTATTTTTCCTTCTTTCTCTTTTATTTCAATCGGAACTTGATAAGTGGATCCACTTACACGTTTTGATTTTACTATCAATTTGGGAGTTAATTTGTCTATTGCTTGACGTAGAACAATTAGTGGATTTTTCTCTGTTTTTTCGTGAATCTTTTCTAGAGATTGATAAAAAATTCGATAAGCTAATGATTTTTTTCCGTGTTTAAGAATACGGTTAACGACCATGTTAACTAATCGATTATGATAAATCGGATCAAATTTATCAATTTTCTTTTCTACAGTACTTTGACGTGACATGAGTGTGAAAAAGGTTCATAAATTTATTTCATAAAGACTAATCATTACTTAT
>BSBK01008073.1:0-35000 GCA_027943335.1 Chamaecyparis obtusa | reverse complement strand
ATATTGAAATTCAAAACTACCTGTTACCCAATAAAAACCTAGGATTCCTAATAAGAGTCCAAATCCCTGCACGATTAGTTATAAATGCTTTTTGACAAGCATTAGCCGCGCTGGGTCGCGTAAACCAGAAACCTATCAATAAATAGAGCACATTCTACTAATTCCCAAAAAAAATATATTTGTAATAAATTAGGGCTAATAACTAACCCCACTAACCCCAGCATAGAAGCATTGAAAAAATTAAGGTAAGCGAAAAAACCTCACATATGTTTTATCATGCGACATATAATTATCGCTGTAGATCATAACCATGGTTCCAACTGTTGTAACTAAAACTAACATAATGGAAGTAAGTGGATCAATCAAATAGCCTAATTCTAATGAAAACTTATTATTGATAACCCAGGACCAGAAATACCGATAGATGGGACCGCCGGTAATCTGTTGCAAGAACAAATTGAAAGAAAGAAACATAGCTACGCTTAACAGAAAAATGCTAATAAGAGCCCATGTACGGCGAACACTCTTAGTTGCTCCTGGAAAAAAAAAGGATCCTAATCCGATTGGTACAGAAGCTGAAAGCGGAAGGAAAGGTACGACCCGAGCATATTTGTATATAAATTCCATAGGAAGATTAAATCATTATTCTCAATATTTTGATATTCCACATTCTTGGTTTCCAATCCACTAGACCCTGAAGAGAATAAAATAAAAACGATAGATCATAAATAAACAAGAACGATAGAATATGGGATGCAATCCTATCGATTTCATATTTATTGTGACCTTTTTTCATCTTTTTTCTGCAAAAGATTTGCACCGGTCAATACTGATACTAATCAAATATTTGTAAGATGAGCAAGAAGGAACTCTTTTTCAGTCTAGGTACTGAGCTATTAGTCATGTACACACACATTCTTATTTTATGAAATTTTCTATTGTAGATCAATAGTAGTATTAAGAATAGAATTGAATAGAAAATTAAACCAATTGGAATTCTTAAGATGAGAAATAATTGAATCTGTTAAAATGACATAGTTTTCATTTACTCAAAATTCGATATACGTATGTAAGAATTGATAATTGTTATCAATTTGTATCGTGGATCTTCTATTACTAGTAAATATTCTCTAATAAGGTTGCAAAATGCAAGAAAAAAACGATAGAATATTCTATCATTTTTTTCTAAATAAAATGGAACTAAACTATAAAAATGAATTGAATTTAAAGATATATAATATAAGAAGTTTACAAAATAAAAAAATATAGAATATTCAAAAATTTGATATTTTTTTCTAAATAAAATTGAACTATAAAAATATTATGGCTGTACCAAAAAAACGCACCTCTAAATCCAAAAAACAGCATCGTAACAAGGTTTGGAGGAAAAAAGCAAATTCGGACGCAAGAAAAGCTCTTTCTTATGTTACGAGTTATTCTTCTTTAAGAGAGTTTTTTTTCGGTGAGAAGGATGAGGTGAAAATAATAGGACCAAGCCCGAACATACCGAGAGACCTACTGAACCTCCCGAGAGACCTACTAATGGGAAAAAAACCCAAGGGTTTTTCTTCCTACCTTAGCAAAGGAACGGATGAAGAAGATCCCCAAAATAATGAATAAATTAGAGGAAGTGGTGTAACTATAGTACACCCTCCAAGACCCTAGAGAGGAGCAATGGGAATCTCTAGGGTCTCTTGGAGGTACTTGGAAAGATCAAGGGACACGGTTCTATAATCCACTACAGCCCTTCTTTTTGATCTTAAAGATCGGGAATTTATTAATCATTCCGTCATCCCTTTTTTTCTTTCTCAATGGAAAAGGAGAGTGTATCATTCTTTTGAATAATACCGGATAAACTCCGACATTCAATCTTGCTGATATGGTAGCTTTATTCTAATTCGATCGAAACGTAGGAATATATAGACCATGAACAAAAAGAAATGGATCTCATTCTTTTTTCTTACTCTAAATTAAATCAATAATATTGAACTTGGAAATATTTTTTTTATGATCAAAAAATTGTCTGTTCGTCCCTCTTTGATTCCTAGAGAACAAAGAGGATCTGTTGAATCTCAAGTATGTTATTTAACCAGTCGAATTCAAAAACTTACTGAACATTTGGACCTGCACGGAAGAGACTACTCGTCCCAAAGAGGTTTGTGGAAAATTGTGGGTAAACGTAAACGACTTCTGATTTATCTGTTCAAGAAAGATAGACTTCGTTACAAACGTTTAATCGATCAATTAGATATTCGTGGACTGCGTTAATTTTGAACGAAATTTGAAGAAATTATGTTTTATTAAATTCCGGATCCTAATGAGTCATTCTTTCTTTTGTTCTCATTGATTTTTTTAACCGGGGAAGAGTTATGATTATGGTTGCTAGGGAGAAAGACCTCATGATGGTAAGTATGGGTCCTCATCATCCATCAATGCATGGTGTTCTTCGACTTATTGTTACTCTAGATGGTGAAGATGTTATTGACTGTGAACCTATATTAGGTTATTTACATAGAGGTATGGAGAAAATTGCTGAGAACCGAACAATTGTTCTATCTCCCCTATGTAACACGATGGGATTATTTAGCTACTATGTTCACAGAGGCAATAACGGTTAATGCACCAGAAAAATTGGGAAAATATTCAAATACCTAAAAGGGCCAGCTATATTAGAATGATTATGCTAGAGTTAAGTCGTATAGCTTCTCATTTGTTATGGCTTGGACCTTTCATGCTGATATTGGTGCGCAGACTCCTTTCTTTTATATTTTAAGAGAGAGGGAAATGATATATGATTTATTTGAAGCTGCACGGGCATGCGAATGATGCATAATTATTTCCGTATTGGAGGAGTAGCTGTAGATTTACCCTACGGTTGGGTAGATAAATGCTTCGATTTTTGCTATTATTTCTTTCCATAAGTGACAGAATATGAAAGACTTATTACATGCAATCCTATCTTTTTAAAACGAGTTGAGGGAGTAGTGCATTATTAGTAGAGAAGAAGCAATAGATTGGAGTTTATCAGGACCCATGCTACGAGCTTCCGGAATCCATGGGATCTTCGTAAAGTGGATCATTATGAATGTTATGATGAATTGGATTGGGAAATCCAATGGCAAAAGAAGGAGATTCGTTAGCTCGTTATTTGCTTCGAATCGGAGAAATGAAAGAATCTATAAAAATAATTAGACAGGCCCTAGAAATAATTCCGGGAGGTCCCTATGAGAATTTTAGAGGTTCGACGTTTAAATAAGGAAAAGATTCGCAATGGAACAATTTTGAATCTCGATTTATTAGTAAAAAACCTTCCCCTACTTTTGAGTTATCAAAACAAGAACATTACGTGAGAGTAGAAGCTCCCAAGGGGGAATTAGGAATTTTTTTATAGGAGATGATAACATTTTTCCCTGGAGATGGAAAATCGACCACCTGGTTTTATTAATTTGCAGATTCCTCCTCAACTGGTTAAAAGGATGAAATTAGCCGATATCATGACGATTTTGGGTAGTATAGATATCATTATGGGAGAGGTTGATCGTTAAAATGGTGATTAATATAGCAGATCTCGAAGAACAAGCTATCAATTTATTTCTCGATTGGGATTTTCAAAAGAAATATATAGTTTTATATGGATTCTAATTGACATAATTATCCTTCTATTGGGAATTACGATAGGAGTATTAGTTATTGTATGGCTCGAAAGAAAAATATCTGCGGGAATACAACAACGCATTGGACCTGAATACGCCGGTCCTTTGGGAATTATTCAAGCTTTGACGGATGGAATAAAACTACTGCTAAAAGAGGATAATTATCCCATCTAGGGGGGATATTTTGTTTATTTAGTATTGGTCCAGCAGTAGTAGTGATACCTATTTTTTTAGGCTATTTTGTAATTCCCTTTGGTCGCCACATTGTTTTAATTGATCTTAGTATAGGCGTTTTCTTTTGGATTGCAATTTCAAGTATTGCTCCCCTTGGACTGCTTATAGCAGATATGGATCCAATAATAAATATTCTTTTTTAGGTGGTCTCCGAGCTGCTGCTCAAGCTATTAGTTATGAAATTCCTTTAGCTTTATGTGTGTTATCTATATCTCTACGTGTGATTCGTTGGAATATGAGATTCATTTTTCCCTCTTTTTATTAATAACTAAAAAAGGGAAAAACAGAAGTGAATGGGATGAATATTCCGATCAAAAAACTAGATAGTCATATGGGTGAGATCAAACAGTTTACAAATCTTGCAGTAAGATGATTAAGTCCCATCCCCCATGTACAAGAGTGAGAGCATGCACAATCTGTGAAAACTGTGTACCCCAGCTCATATATTAGGTCATCGGGGCCCAATAGCGGGGAGGCAAAGGACAAAAGAAAAGTATGAAGTTACTGTCATATATACTAAAAATCAAGCAAAGGTAGATGGTGAGAAACACCAAGATATAAAAAGATTAGTGAAAAAAAGAAACTGATATCTAGACCAAAGATATTTCCATAGAAATGGGATAACAATAAGGACTTGACATTGGTAGGGATGATCAAGTGGTACTTCCCCAAAACCCCGATCTACAATATGTTTCTATCTACTTAAATCAAAATGGCTATCCAGAACGAAGTAATCCTTTACACAGTTTTCTTTCTCTGGCAAAAAAATACTGAAGGTTAAGATAGGTTCAAAAGCTCCTATTATTTGTAGCAGACGGAATCTCATTGGTTCAATTTATGATCTGGTGCTTTTTTTTCTTTATTTCTTAATGACCATTGAGAAGCCGTATGAAGTGAAAGTTTCACGTACGGTTTTGGAATAGAGATGAAAACAGTGATGTTTCTGTCGACTATAATTATCCAATAGTTCAAGTACAATTGATATAGTTGAAGCACAGTGCAGATATGGTTTTTTAGGATGGAATTTGTGGCGTCAACCTATAGGGTTTTTAGCTTTTTTCATCTCATCTCTGGCAGAATGTGAAAGATTGCCCTTTGATTTACCCGAAGCGGAAGAAGAATTGGTAGCGGGTTATCAAACTGAATATTCGGGTATCAAATTTGGTTTATTTTACGTTGCTTCTTACCTAAATCTATTAGCTTCTTCATTCTTTGTGACAGTTCTTTACTTGGGCGGATGGAACTTATCAATTCCATTCATACCCATTCTGGAACATTTTGAATGGGATTCTATTTCTGGAATTAGCGGGGTCGTAATATAACAATCGGGATCCTAATTATATTAGCTAAAGGCCTATCTGTTCTTATTTATTTCTATCACGGCAAGATGGACCTTGCCTAGGATAAGAATGGACCAATTATTGGATCTTGGGTGGAAATTTCTTTACCTATTGCTTGGGTTAATCTGTTACTAACAGCCTCTTTCCAACTTATTTTATTGTAACTAACTCTCTTTTCTTCTTCGTGAAGAGGTTTTTATCAATTTTGCAATATATCCAAATTTGATAGATCAAATCTATGAAGAGAAAGAAATTTCTATGAAATGATTATTCAAGGAGATTTTACACATGTTCTCCATGGTAACTGGGTTTATGAATTATAGTGAACAAGCAATACAGCTGCGAGATACATTGGGCAAGGTTTTTTTGTTACCTTATATCACATGAATCGTTTACCTATTACTATTTCAATATCCCTATGAAAAATGGATCCCATCAGAACGATTTCGCGGGAGAACCACTTTGAATTTGATAAATGTATTGCTTGTGAAGTATGCGTCCGTGTATGCCCGATCAATCTACCTGTTGTGGATTGGAAAGTCGGAATAGATATGGGGAAAAAACGATTGGAAAATTATAGTATTGATTTTGGAATTTGTATCTTTTGTGGAAATTGTGTCGAATATTGCCCCACAAATTGTCTAGCGATGACTGAAGAATATGAACTTTCGACCTATGATCGTCATGAATTAAATTATGATCATATTGCTTTAGGACGTTTACCAATATCCGTTGTTGAAGATTTAACAATTCAAACAATTCCGAGCTCAACATAACATATTAACTTAGTATGTCTGAAGAAACTACGGACAAATTTTATGATTCAATAATTTCTACGATTATTCAGATTGCGCTGCGATCAAGAGTATCTAATAAACAAAATCTTTTTTTTTGACAAATCAGTAATTAATGAATAATTCTATTGACATTCCATTAATAATGTCACATGTGTGATTGATCGGAATCTATTATTGATCTATAGATTAATTAATCAGTGCCCATATCAAATGAAATTACAAATCAGTATAGCATATAGGTAAATAGGGTAACTTTTTATTTAGTGAATGGGAGGAAATAATATTCAAACTTATTGTACACATAATGAATCGATCTGAATCGATATATGATATTCTTTTGTTGGCTCCTCTAACGCTAAGTCTTATATTAGGAGGTATAGGAGTAGTATTTAATTACTAATATAATTTATTCCGCTCTTCATTGGGGTTAGTTCTAATTTGTATCTCTTTTTTCTATATTATACTGAATGCGGATTTCGTAGCTGTTGCACAAATCCTGATCTACATAGGAGCTGTTAATATTTTGATTCTATTTGCCGTGATGTTGATGAATAATCCAAAATATCCCAATTATGCCCCTCCCTGGACTGTCGGAGATAGCATTACTTCAATAGTTTGTACAAGTCTTTTTTGTTCGTTAATTACTATTATCTTGAACATATCATGGTTCGGAATATCTCTGACTCAAAAATCAGATCAAATGTTAGAACGAGATTTAACAAGCAATATTCAACGTATTGGGGCTCATTTATCCACTGATTTTTTCCTTCCATTCGAACTTATTTCTCTAATTCTTCTAGTGCTCTTATAGGAGCCATTACTATAGCTCGTCGAGAAGAAACAGTTTGAAAATGAAGCTCTCGTGCGACATCGTATCATTTTTTTCTTTCGATAATGGTAAATTAGAAACTATCACTTTGTTTGTATCTGAAGAGATCAAGGTATGAGGAGTTCCTCTATTATGCTCGAACATGCGCTTATTTTAGGTGCTTATTTATTCTCTATCGGTATTTATGGACTAGTAAGAAGTCGAAACATGGTTAAAGCACTTATGTGTCTTGAGCTAATACTCAATGCGGTTAATTTAAACCTAGTAACATTCTCAGATTTTTTGATAGTAGACAAGTAAAGGGGGATATCTTTTCGATCTTTGTTATAGCTATTGCTGCTGCTGAAGCAGCTATTGGATTAGCTATTGTTTTGGCAATATATCGTAACAGAAAATCAACTCGTATCGATCAATTTAATTTGTCAAAATGGTAATAGAGATCGAGAAATTTGTATACCTATTACTATTCAAATGGATACTAGGCTTGTCTCTCTAAAAATAGATCTAGATCTTTTATTTTCTAGAGATTTCAAATAAGTATTACGATCAATCAAGAGCATAATTCATATTAACTCATATTCAAATGATCTGTTTAACACGATTAGACCAGATTCGGTCAAATCTGTCTGTTTTATAAATCAAACAGATAGAATCCGAATCTATTCATTATATCACCGATAATACAATTATTGATTTGCTTGATATTCATAATATATCGTCATTGGCCATATATTAAAAAATCTTATTCAATGAAACAGTTTTTATAGAGTTCTTAGATTCAATGGCTCATTCAGTCAAAATTTATGATACATGTATTGTTGTACCCAGTGTGTACGAGCGTGTCCCACAGAGTATTAGAAATGATACCTTGGAAGGATGTAAAGCTAAGCAAATTGCTTCTGCTCCAAGAACAGAAGACTGCGTAGGTTGTAAGAGGTGTGAATCGGCTTGTCCAACGGATTTCTTAAGTGTACGTGTTTATTTATGGCATGAAACAACGCGCAGTATGGGTCTAGCTTACTGATCCATCAAAAAAGAAAAATAGTTAGATTCATCCCATATATATTTTTCATTCTCCTTTTCCTCTTTCACTGATCAAAACCCATACTCGACCCAAAAATGAAAGCATGGGTTTTGATATCGAAAGTCTCTTTTCTCTTCATTATGAGTAATTTACCTTGGTTAACAATAATTTGTTATTTTGCCCATATCTGCGGGGTTATTAATCCCTTTATTTCCCTATAAAGGAAATAAAATGATTCGATGGTATACTCTAGGTATTTGCTTATTAGATCTTCTTTTAATGACCTATATATTCCGTTTTCATTATCATTTTGATAATTCATTAATCCAATTGGAAGAGGATTATAACTGGATAAACCTTATTCATTTTCATTGGAAACTGGGAATTGATGGATTTTCATTGGACTTATTTTATTAACGGGATTTGTAACTACTTTAGCTACTTTAGCTGCTTGGCCCAGTTACTCGAAATCCGCGATTATTGTATTTCTTGATGTTGGCAATGTACAGTGGCCAATTGGGATTATTTGCTTCTCGAGATATTCCTACTTTTCTTTCTCATGTGGGAGTTGGAACTAATTCCTGTGTACTTACTTTTATCCATGTGGGGGGAAAAAGACGTCTCTATTCAGCCACAAAATTTCTTTATGTATACTGCGGGTGGTTCCATTTTTATCTTAATGGAGCTTTAAGTATGGGTCTCTATGGATCTCATGGACCAGCATTCGATTTCGAATTATTAGCTAAAAAAGATTATCCCATCGCACTTGAAATACTCTTATATTTAGGGTTTTTGATCGCTTATGCAATAAAATTGCCAATCTTCCCTTTCCATACCTGGTTACCGGATATCTCATGGGGAAGCACATTATAGTACATGTATGCTTTTGGCCGGAGTTCTATTGAAAATGGGGGATACGGGTTGATTCGGATTCAATATGAATTGCTACCTCATGCTCATTCTTTGTTTTCGCCGTGGTTGATTATAATAGGAGCAGTGCAAATTATCTATGCAGCTCTAACTTCTATGGTCAACGCAATTTGAAAAGAAGGATAGCCTATTCATCAATATCTCATATGGGTTTTGTAATTATAGGAATTGGTTCCATGACATATACAGGTCTCAATGGAGCCATTTTGCAAATGATTTCTCATGGATTAATTGGTGCTGCACTTTTTTTCTTGGTAGGAACCAGTTATGATAGGATACGTACTCTTTTTCTTGATGAAATGGGAGGAATCGCTATACCAATTCCTAAAATCTTTACTATGTTCAGTAGCTTTTCAATGGCTTCTCTTGCATTGCCAGGAATGAGTGGTTTTGTAGCAGAATTTATGATATTTTTGGGTATAATTACTAATCATAATTATTCTTCGACCTTTCGGATCATTATTACTGCAATAGCGGCAATTGGAATGATATGAACTCCCATTTATTTGTTATCTATGTTACGTCGAATGTTCTATGGATATAAGGTTTTGAATGTCCCGAATCCTTATTTTAAAGATTCGGGACCACGCGAACTTTTTATTTTGATCTGTCTCTTTCTACCAATCATAGGTATTGGTCTTTACCCCGATCTAGTTCCTATTTTTATATAATGCTAAGGTAGAAGCTATTTTTTCTCAATCTTTCTATTAATCGTAATCATTTTTTTTTGAATCTTCCAAAGGAATTGGAAACTATCGAATAGGCCTAGTTCTTTTTTTTTTACGAGAAGATATTAATACGAATGAAATAGAGAAAATTGCTCTCTAGTTCGAGTTATTTCAAGTCGTTTTTTTATCCCCTTTGAAATAACTTGGACCAACTCCCTATGGATTCAATAACATAGAATCACTGATGATTATTTATTCGTAAATCATCAATATTATTATTAGTTATTTTCTAATCATTATATTATTAAGGTCTACTAATCCTTTTTCATACTTATAAAAGTATATTAAGTATATTAATATATATGCCAGGAACCAGATTTGAACTGGTGACACAAGGATTTTCAGTCCTCTGCTCTACCAACTGAGCTATCCCGGCTGTTCCCCTGTGCATCATACTAGCACAGTAACCAAACTCCTGTCAACTAAAAACAAAAAAGGTAAAAGACAGCATTTGAATGAGTAAAATCAACGATACAAATAAAAACATAATAATATATATATATATATATATATATATATATATATTATTATTATATGTTATATACAGTTATATACACAGATGTATATATAAGAGAAGCAGACACAAATTTATCATATAATGATAACTTCTTATGTTCTTAAGAACATATCTAACAAATCGAAAATAAACAGATAACCTGGGGATAGAGGGACTCGAACCCTCACGATCTATAAAACCAACGGATTTTCCTCCTACTCCAATTTTCATTGTTGTTGACATTGACATGTAGAATTGGACTCTATCTTTATCCACGTCCAATTAACAAAAATGGAATGAAAAAATCCTTCAATTTCAATCAATTTGAAGCTAGGCATATTCTTTCAAAACAAACCTAGAACTCTAATCGTTATTTTTGTTTATTGGTGTGATATATAACGCTTTTTCAAGCGTTCAATAAAATACAAAAGACATTATGTAAATAATGGATTGTATCCAATCCAAATTATGTTGATTCGTTAGAATAGCTTCCGTTGAGTCTCTGCACCTATCCTTTCTCGGAAAGGAAACTATTGTCTCTAGAAATCGGATTTGGCTCAGGATTGCCCATTCAAAAATATCCCAGGGTTCCCTGGATTTTGGATGCTATCACTTGGTAAGTTTCCATACCAAGGCTCAAAAAATTTAAGTCCGTAGCGTCTACCGATTCCGCCATATCCCTTATTGTAGAACGAAATCATAATATCCCATCAATTATTGCATTTGCATGAGCATTATATTCTTTCTGCATTTTTGATGTATGTTGTTATCTGTATTCCCATCCTATACCGCAAAATATCCCTTTCTTTATTTAGATCTTATTGAAATCATATTTCCGTTCTATAAATAGAGTCTTTTTTTTTTTTATTTCCAATAATACTGTTCCACCTGGGACGGAAGGATTCGAACCTTCGAAATAACAGGACCAAAACCTGCTAGCCTTACCGCTTGGCCACGCCCCATTATTGTTTTATAATAATCAATTCATATAAATTGACGCAATGTTTCATTTTAATCTGAATTGCATTATTATAATTCGAATCGCTATAATTCGAGCGATTTCGAAGAGATCTTTTAATTTCAGCCAATAAGTATGTGACTGCATACTGCATGCATATGAGCCTGCTTAGCTCAGAGGTGAGAGCGTCGCACTTGTAATGCGATGGTCATCGGTTCGATCCCGATAGCTGGCTCGTTTTTATTCTTTTCATTTCTTACCATTATCAACCATAGATTGTTAAAATCTATGAAATAAGGAAAAGACTCTTCCTTTTCGGATCGTCGGTCCGCCGGGTCTGTCGTAGCATGATTCGTTTCAACTAGAAACGAAATCAATGATTGAAACATATCTTTTTTTCTCTCTACAATATTTTCAAAATTGAAGATAATTTGTTTCTCTATAAATCATTCCAATATTCGTGCTGTTTATATTATTCCTCTTTCCAACATTATTTGTTCATTTCTTGAAATAAGGAGTTTTTTATGTCCCGTTATCGCGGACCTCGTTTAAAAATAATAAAGCGTCTCAAAACTTTACCAGGACTAAGTAAGAAAACACCCAACAGAATTCAAAAGCCTATTAAAAAAAAACATTCTAAACCTCTTAAACCTTCTAAATATCCTGTACGTCTAAAAGAAAAACAAAGATTACGTTTTCATTACGGACTTCCAGAGCGCCAATTACTTCAATATGTTCGTATTGCTAGAAGAGCCAAGGGATCAACAGGTCAGGTTCTATTACAATTACTTGAAATGCGCTTGGATAATATCCTTTTTCGATTGGGTATGGCGCTTACTATTCCTGAAGCCAGACAATTAGTCAACCATAGGCATATCCTGGTCAATGGTCGTATAGTAGATATACCAAGTTATCGTTGCAAACCCCAAGATTTAATCTCTATAAAAGAAAAACAGGGATTGAGAAATATAATTAATAAAAATATAGATATTTTTCAGAAGGATAAAATGAGGGTGCCACCCCATTTAAATCGGATTAAACAAAAGTCACAATATAGTGGATTAGTCAAAAAAATAATAGATAATAAGCGTATCGGTTTGAAGATTAATGAATTATTGGTCGTAGAATACTATTCCCGTCGAGTTTAAATTATTCCCAATTGAAAGGGAATGAAAAGAAAGGATTTCTGCACATCTGTCCCTCTGTATGTTACATGACAATGTCATTGTCAATATTATTCAAATATTTTTGATTTTCTCTATTCCGAAATGGAAGGAGATTGTGGGAAAATGAAACCATGCTATTGGGTTTAGATTCATGAGAAAACGATGCAAAAAAGAATACGAATATACGGAAAGAGAGGGATTCGAACCCTCGGTAAACAGAAGTCTACATAGCAGTTCCAATGCTACGCCTTGAACCGCTCAGCCATCTTTCCTACACGATCCTTTATTTGTCAACAAAATGAAAACAACAAGTCTTTTCTAAATTATTAAAGTGATACTTGACTTTTGCATAAGTCAAGTATTTATGAATAAAGACAAAAGAGTATTTTACCAAACTTATTTTCTTCTTATTTCAAGATATTTTCATTTTTCATCGATCTAATCCTATTATTGTTAGATTATTCGGGTTTTTATTGCCGATCCAATTGTGAAATTAAGCCAGATCTATTGATCCATAATGATCCTATATATTAAGAATAATTCTTCGGTCGGTAAGAATTAATGGTACAAATTGTACCATAATGATACAAATTCTATCATAATGACTATATTCTTATATACTCAATAAATTCTATGTTTTAGAATAAAATAAGTATGCACAAACACAACCATCATTTTCTCATTTTATGTTCACCAATTTGCCGTTTACTTACTCGTTTTATCGTTGGGGTCATGAGCAAACGAGCGCGAAACTTCTTAGATTCGCATTATATAGATATAAACATTTTCTCAAATTTTTTTTTGATTGTTCATCAATCAATTTAATGAACTCTTTCAAATATTCCCAATTTTTCTTTATTCAGTTTACATATTTGCGATCATAAGGAAATTGATTTATTATGCTATTGTGCATTGGAAAATAATTTTGTTCATGGAATCATTTCCGTATGGGGAATGAAAGAAATTATCAAATTTATTAATTAACTATGCCTAGATCTCAGAGAAATGACAATTTTATCGACAAGACTTTCACAATTGTAGCGGATATATTATTGCAGATAATCCCAATGGCTTCAGGGGAGAAAAAGGCATTTACCTATTACAGAGATGGTGTGATTTGATTTTTTGTTCTTTCTACTTTTTCTCGTTTCGTAGAATGGCGGGATATTTATTAAGTTAAAACTTACGCTTAGTGAAGGTGAGTTTTAGAAATAGAACAATTCTTTCTGTCGTGTATCCCCGATTTATGCAGCCTTAGATGCTTTGATCTTCTGAGATTCTAGTATTGAGCGAAAGGTTATATCTATTACATAGATGTTAATGATCAAATCTATATGATAGGTGTGCATAGGGGAAAAAGCACTACGCGTTAAAATCGACAACACAAATGCTTCGTTATAATATGACCTTTTTATGAAGGGCTAGTTAGAATGGTTGAGGCAACAAACATCCATCTCGTTTGTACTTCGGATACCGCTAGAACCATCGGAGACTGTTGAAGTGAATAATTCCCGTAAAAGACAGTGCGTTAAGGACAAAGAAATTGTTAGAGGTTATGTTTTTAGTGCTAAACTAAAATACTTGGTTATTTAGAAAAAAAAATCTTTGCAAGAAGGATAGCTAGAGATTCATTGGAAATACACTAGTTCCTGTTAATTCATAATCATAAGGAAAATCTTTTTTCTTGTCAATTGAATTGATTACTTAGGAGGAGCCGTATGAGGTGAAATTCTCATGTACGGTTTTGAAGCGGAGATCATTTCAATTGAATGAACGACCGTAACGAATGTCAGCTCAATCCGAAGGGGAATATGCGGAAGCTTTACAAAATTATTATGAAGCCATGCGACCGGAAATTGACCCCTATGACCGAAGTTATATATTATATAATATAGGTCTTATCCACACAAGTAATGGGGAACATACTAAGGCTTTAGAATATTATTTCCAAGCATTAGAACGAAACCCGTCTTTACCACAAGCTCTTAATAATACGGCCTTGATCTGTCATTACGTGCGGCTATCTGTACTATAGAATGAATTCGTCTAGTACGAAAAAAAAAAAGAGGCTTTCTACATATGCACCGTCCAAAACAACGGTTTTTTATCAGCTGTAGTCAAAAGAATATCCCTCATAGGAGCCCAAATATGAATGGGTAAATATAGCCTGGATAGTCTATGGATAAAAAAATCAATTCAATTGATGGAAGAAAGCACCATAAAGATCAATTATTGAAAGTTCGGGCTGATACGATCAAATCTGCTCATGGGCAAAAATAAGGAATTTATTTATGTAATGTAATAGAGTTGATTTACTAGGTTATTGAGCAGCGGTGTAGCATCAGATCCTAAAGACGTGAAGTACTTTCCTGGTAGGAAAGTATTATTCAAAATTTCTATACAGAACATAGATAGTTACCTCTTAAAAAGATTTTTATCTGGATAATCTGAAGTAGATCTCTTTATTTCTAATACTTCATCTTTTTAGGGTGGGAGAAAAGATAAAACCTGATCATTTATCGAAAGTGAAGTTTGAAACTCATGTCATTGACCCATTCTGTTCTTTCGGTTAAGCTGAACGTATTTATCCTATTTTGAAAGTTTGGGTAAAGGACTAAAGAATAGTTAATTGAGCCGTATGAGGTAGGAAACTCTCAAGTACGGTTCTAAGGGAAGAAAACTTTGAGAAGTTGATCTATCCCGACCGAGGAGAACAGGCCATTCAACAGGGAGATCCTGAAATTGCGGAAGCTTGGTTTGATCAAGCTGCTGAATATTGGAAACAAGCTATAGCGCTTGCTCCAAGCAATTATATCGAAGCACAAAATCGGTTAAAGATTACAGGACGTTTTGGAGAATGAAAATCTCCCCACTACTATACTGCGAAATTGTCAAGATTCTGAAATTTATCATACTATTCGAGCGAATTAGCTTCTCTTATTGCATTGTCATTATCAAAAAATAGAAAATATAAAAAAGAATACTTTCTATAGATTGTTCAAAAAATCTTTTTATGAGTAAATCCCGTCCAGAAATAGAATTTATGAAAGATTCATTAATATTCATCAATTCAAAGTTCTTTTGAATCATAAAAGTGATCTGTAACATATGGGTCCAGAGATATGGATAAATAAATCTGGATATGAAGATAAGGATTGTATCATATTGATATATCTTTTTTACCACTGGGCGGAAAAGTTTTATATCTCGTAACGGTCCATTAAGCACCTATCAGATATGTCATAATAAATTTGAACACCTGCCTCAAAGCGACTTCCGTATCATAGTCGCTCCAGTTCTAAACTGGCAAATAAAGAGAGGGACGAGTTTAGAATATATAGAATATATATATATATTTTTTTTTTTTTTTTTTTTTCAAAAATTCGGCGGGTTTTTTCTCATGTCTCGTCTGGAAAGAGGAGAACTCAATGACCATTCGTTCACCGGAAGAAGTAAAGATCGTAGTGGAGAGGGATCCTGTTAAAACCTCTTTTGAAAAATGGGCTAAACCCGGTCATTTCTCAAAGACACTAGCTAAGGGACCCAATACTACCAGGATCTGGAACCTACATGCTGATGCTCACGATTTTGATAGCCATACTAATGATTTGGAAGAGATCTCTCGCAAAGTATTTAGTGCTCATTTTGGTCAATTAGCCATCATATTTATTTGGCTAAGTGGGATGTACTTTCACGGCGCTCGTTTCTCCAATTATGAAGCATGGCTAGGCGATCCTACTCACATTAAACCCAGTGCTCAGGTAGTTTGGCCAATAGTAGGCCAAGAAATTTTGAATGGAGATGTGGGTGGAGGTTTTCGAGGAATACAAATCACCTCTGGTCTCTTCCAGCTTTGGCGAGCATCCGGAATAACTAGTGAATTGCAACTTTACTGCACCGCAATTGGTGCATTAATCTTTGCAGCGTTAATGCTTTTTGCTGGTTGGTTCCATTATCACAAAGCTGCTCCAAAATTGGCTTGGTTCCAAGATGTAGAATCCATGTTGAACCACCATTTAGCAGGGTTACTAGGACTTGGATCTCTATCTTGGGCAGGACACCAAATACACGTTTCTTTACCTATTAATCAACTCTTAGATGCTGGAGTGGACCCTAAAGAGATACCACTTCCTCATGAATTTATTTTAAATCGTGAGCTTTTAGCTCAACTTTATCCCAGTTTCGCTGAGGGATTGACCCCATTTTTCACTCTGAATTGGTCGAAATATTCAGAATTTTTGACTTTTCGTGGAGGACTGAACCCAGTAACGGGGGGTCTGTGGCTGACCGATACTGCACACCACCATTTAGCTATTGCAGTTCTTTTTCTAATCGCTGGTCATATGTATAAAACCAATTGGGTTATTGGTCATAACCTCAAGGATATTTTGGAAGCTCATAAAGGTCCATTTACAGGGGAAGGACATAGAGGTCTTTACGAGATCTTAACTACTTCATGGCATGCTCAATTAGCTCTTAACCTAGCTATGTTAGGATCTTTAACTATTGTCGTAGCTCATCATATGTATTCTATGCCTCCCTATCCATATCTAGCTACTGACTATGGTACCCAACTATCTCTGTTCACGCACCATATGTGGATTGGTGGATTTCTCATAGTTGGCGCTGCTGCACATGCAGCTATTTTTATGGTAAGAGACTATGATCCGACTACTCAATACAACAATCTTTTAGACCGTGTTCTGAGACATCGTGATGCAATTGTATCACATCTCAACTGGGTATGTATTTTCTTAGGTTTCCATAGTTTTGGTCTATATATTCATAATGATACTATGAGTGCTTTAGGACGCCCTAAAGATATGTTTTCAGATACTGCTATCCAATTACAACCTATCTTTGCTCAATGGATACAAAACACTCATGCTTTAGCACCCAGTTTGACAGCTCCTGATGCAACAGCAAGCACCAGCTTAACCTGGGGAGGTGGTGATTTGATAGCAGTAGGTGCCAAAGTGGCTTTGTTACCTATTCCATTAGGAACTGCGGATTTTTTAGTGCACCATATTCATGCATTTACTATCCATGTGACTGTATTAATATTACTTAAAGGTGTTTTATTTGCTCGCAGTTCTCGTTTAATACCCGATAAAGCGAATCTTGGTTTTCGTTTTCCTTGCGATGGGCCTGGTAGAGGAGGAACATGTCAAGTATCTGCCTGGGATCATGTCTTCTTAGGGTTATTCTGGATGTACAATGCAATTTCGGTAGTAATATTTCATTTTAGCTGGAAAATGCAGTCCGATGTTTGGGGTAGTATAAGTGATCAGGGAGTGGTAACTCATATTACAGGAGGAAACTTTGCGCAGAGTTCCGTTACAATTAACGGGTGGCTCCGTGACTTTCTATGGGCACAAGCTTCTCAAGTAATCCAATCTTACGGTTCTTCATTATCTGCATATGGTCTTTTATTCTTAGGTGCTCATTTCGTTTGGGCCTTTAGTTTAATGTTCCTATTTAGTGGCCGTGGATATTGGCAAGAACTTATTGAATCTATTGTTTGGGCCCATAATAAATTAAAAGTTGCTCCTGCTATCCAGCCAAGAGCCTTGAGTATTGTTCAAGGACGTGCTGTAGGAGTAGCTCATTACCTTCTGGGTGGAATCGCCACGACATGGGCGTTCTTCCTAGCAAGAATTATTGCAGTAGGATAATGGCTAGGAGGATAAAGCATTATGGCATCAAGATTTCCAAAGTTCAGCCAAGGCTTGGCCCAGGACCCAACTACTCGTCGTATTTGGTTTGGTATTGCTACTGCACATGACTTTGAGAGTCATGATGATATTACCGAAGAGCGCCTTTATCAAAAGATTTTTGCTTCTCACTTTGGTCAGTTAGCTATAATCTTTCTGTGGACCTCTGGTAATTTGTTTCACGTAGCTTGGCAAGGCAATTTCGAAGCATGGGTACACGACCCCTTACATGTAAGACCTATTGCTCATGCAATTTGGGATCCTCATTTTGGTCAACCGGCCGTAGAAGCCTTTACCCGAGGAGGTGCTCCCGGTCCGGTCAATATTGCTTATTCCGGTGTTTATCAGTGGTGGTATACAATTGGTTTACGCACTAATGAAGATCTTTATACTGGAGCTCTTTTCTTGCTATTTCTTTCTGCTCTCTTTTTAACAGCGGGTTGGTTGCATCTACAACCTCAATGGAAACCAAGTGTTTCATGGTTTAAAAATGCCGAATCTCGTCTCAATCATCATTTATCAGGGCTCTTCGGAGTCAGTTCTTTGGCTTGGACGGGGCATTTAGTTCATGTCGCTATTCCTGAATCAAGAGGAGAGCACATAAGGTGGGATAATTTTTTAGATGTAGTACCACATCCCCAAGGGTTGGAACCACTTTTTACAGGTCAGTGGAATCTTTATGCTCAAAATCCTGATTCCAGCAGTCATTTATTTGGTACCACTAAAGGAGCGGGAACTGCTATTCTAACTCTTCTCGGGGGATTCCATCCACAAACTCAAAGTTTGTGGCTAACTGATATCGCACATCATCATTTAGCTATTGCATTTGTGTTTTTCATTGCTGGTCATATGTATAGAACCAACTTTGGGATTGGACACAGTATAAAAGATATTTTAGAAGCACATGTCCCTCCGGGAGGCTTATTAGGACGCGGGCATAAGGGTCTTTACAACACAATCAATAACTCTCTTCACTTTCAATTAGGTCTTGCTCTAGCTTCTTTGGGAGTTGTTACTTCTTTGGTAGCTCAACACATGTATTCTTTGCCTGCCTATGCATTCATAGCACAAGATTTTACTACTCAAGCTGCTTTGTATACTCATCATCAATACATTGCCGGATTCATTATGACAGGGGCATTTGCCCATGGAGCTATATTTCTCATTAGAGATTATAATCCAGAACAGAATAAGGATAATGTATTGGCGAGAATGTTGGAGCATAAGGAAGCCATAATATCTCATTTAAGTTGGGTTAGTTTATTCCTAGGTTTTCATACCTTGGGACTTTATGTTCATAACGATGTTATGCTCGCTTTTGGTACTCCAGAAAAGCAAATCTTGATTGAGCCTATATTTGCTCAATGGATACAATCTGCTCATGGTAAGACCTTATATGGCTTTGATGTGCTCTTATCTTCAGCAAATGATCCAGCATTCAATGCGGGCAAAAGCTTATGGTTACCCGGTTGGTTGAATGCTATTAACGATAATAAAAATTCACTCTTCTTAACAATTGGTCCCGGAGACTTTTTGGTTCATCATGCTATTGCTCTAGGTTTGCATACGACTACATTGATTTTAGTAAAAGGTGCTTTAGATGCGCGTGGTTCTAAGCTAATGCCTGATAAGAAAGATTTTGGTTATAGTTTTCCTTGCGATGGTCCGGGACGGGGCGGTACTTGCGATATTTCGGCCTGGGACGCTTTTTATTTAGCAGTTTTCTGGATGTTGAATACCATTGGATGGGTTACTTTCTATTGGCATTGGAAGCATATCACCTTATGGCAAGGAAATGTAGCTCAATTTAATGAGTCTTCCACTTATTTAATGGGATGGTTAAGAGATTATCTTTGGTTAAATTCTTCACAACTAATTAATGGATACAATCCTTTTGGTATGAACAGTTTATCTGTCTGGGCATGGATGTTCTTATTTGGACATCTTGTTTGGGCTACTGGATTTA
Organism: Chamaecyparis obtusa; assembly: GCA_027943335.1. Taxonomy (NCBI): domain Eukaryota; kingdom Viridiplantae; phylum Streptophyta; class Pinopsida; order Cupressales; family Cupressaceae; genus Chamaecyparis; species Chamaecyparis obtusa. The sequence goes on along the minus strand of BSBK01008073.1, from coordinate 15,165 downwards.
TGTTTCTTATTTCTTGGCGTGGATATTGGCAAGAACTGATTGAAACTCTTGCATGGGCTCATGAACGCACACCTCTGGCTAATTTAGTTCGATGGAGGGATAAGCCGGTAGCTCTTTCCATTGTTCAAGCACGATTAGTTGGATTAGCTCACTTTTCTGTAGGCTATATATTCACGTATGCAGCTTTCTTAATCGCCTCTACATCAGGTAAATTCGGTTAATTCTTTTTCATTTTTTAGATTTTCAATCTAATCTCTATGCATAAAAAGAAGGAGTAATCCACGTAATACTTCTCCATCTCAAATTTGATCTATATTATTTATATAAAGTAGCTGAATCATTATGGCAAGAAAAAGTCTCATTCAAAGAGAGAAAAAGAAACAAAGATTGGAAAGGAAATATAATTTGCTTCGCCAATCTTTGAAAAAAGAGATGAGCGAAGTCTCATCACTGGATGAAAAATTGGAAATTTATAGAAAATTACAATCTCTACCGCGTAATAGTGCACCTACACGTCTTCGTCGACGTTGTTTGAAGACTGGAAGACCCAGAGCCAATTATAGAGACTTTGAATTATCCGGATATATAATCCGTGAAATGGCTCACGCATGTTTGTTGGCTGGGGTAACAAAATCGAGTTGGTAGGGTAAAAAAAAAGGATTCTTTCAAGTTATTGTTATGATAGAAAAATCCCTCCCTATATAGGGAGGGAGAATAGTATACCTAAGGGATTGCTCGATGTACCCATTTTGGGGTATTATAAATAAGGTTAATATGAAGGGATAACGCGGAGTAGAGCAGTTTGGTAGCTCGCAAGGCTCATAACCTTGAAGTCACGGGTTCAAATCCCGTCTCCGCAAAGACACAAGAAATCTAAATACGATACAAATACGACTAAACCAATACGATAACTAGTCCAGAATTATATTCTACAGATGGGCGGGTAGCGGGAATCGAACCCGCATCTTCTCCTTGGCAAGGAGAAATTATACCATTCAACCATACCCGCATTTGACTCGTTATATGGGTATAATATATACCCATATATTACCATTCTATGGAGGTAAATTATTCTATTTCATCCAATAGACTGATTGATCGATTATCAATTATATTAATAAAAACCCAGCACCTTCATTACCTGGTTTTTTTTTATTTATCGTAAATTCCTTTGTGAATAATTGAATTTATTTCTAATGGCCCCCCGGGGGGGGAGATTTTAAACCCAGAAGATCAATATATCTTAAGATATGAAAGAATTTAGAATACCTACTAAAAAGACTGATCCAATCCATAATGATACGCCTGAAAATAGTACATTTTTTTGACTTGACCAACCATTAGGAGAGGCAAGCGCGACAGGTACACCAATCACTAGTAGAATTGAAATTGCGATTAATGCAAACACAGACGATTGGAATGCAATAGTCATGGTTGTTATCTTAAAAGCTTCCAACAGATTCAAAAGGCTATACCATTCGATCCCTATCCGGTCAATTTTTGATTTTGGAATGCACTACGGATTTTGATTTGATCATAAATGAATCGAAATTCTCAAATTTCGAGTCAGCAAATTTTCTTTTTATCATCACTATATATAAATATCATATATAGTTATATAGTTATATAATATTCCCTATAGACAGATATTATCTATCGGGATAAAATGAGTTATGCTAATTCGGGAGAGATGGCCGAGTGGTTGATGGCTCTGGTCTTGAAAACCGGTATAGTTAAAAACTATCGAGGGTTCGAATCCCTCTCTCTCCTTTTGTTCATCGAACAACTCAACCTAACTTACGAAAAACAAAAATCCTAGATAGAACTTAGTTCAGTACCAAAAAAATGCTCGGCTATGCTATAGCCGAGCAACAAGGATTCAGTTGGAAGAATAATGGCAAAGGATAGTTATATCCTTTTAATTTATAAAAAGAAATTAGATATTTATCTAGTTTTATCTCTGGTTTAATTAAGAGGGGTCATGGAAAGAACAGGTTCAAAATCACGATCAATTCCTTTCTCAAATCCTGCTGCAGCTGCACGAGCTCTTCCTGCATGCCACAAATGACCTACGAAAAAGAAAAATCCTAGAACGAAATGAGAAGTGGCTAACCAACTTCGAGGTGAGACATAATTGACCGCATTAATCTCGGTAGCTACACCACCCACAGAATTTAAAGAACCTAAAGGAGCATGAGTCATATATTCTGCTGAACGTCGTTCTTGCCAAGGTTGTATGTCTTTTTTCAACTTACTCAGGTCCAAACCATTAGGACCTCTTAGAGGTTCCAACCAGGGAGCACGAAGATCCCAAAAACGCATCGTTTCCCCTCCAAAAATAATTTCTCCAGTAGGAGAACGCATAAGATATTTACCTAAACCAGTGGGCCCTTGGGCAGACCCTACACTAGCTCCAAGACGCTGGTCTCTAACTAGAAAAGTAAATGCTTGTGCTTGAGAGGCTTCTGGGCCGGTAGGTCCATAGAATTCACTGGGATAAGCTGTATTGTTAAACCAAACAAAACAACAAGCAATGAAACCAAAGACAGAGAGAGCTGCTAAACTATAAGATAAGTAAGCTTCTCCGGACCATACAAACGCACGGCGAGCCCACGCAAAAGGTTTTGTTAAGATGTGCCAGATACCACCGAAGATACAAATGGAACCTAACCACACATGTCCTCCAATTAGATCTTCTAGATTGTCCACACTAACAATCCATCCCTCCCCTCCAAAAGGGGATTTGAGTAAATAACCAAATATAGTACTTGGGTTAAGCGTAAGGTTCGTAATTTTTCTTATATCGCCACCGCCGGGAGCCCAGGTATCATATATGCCACCAAAATACAAAGCCTTAAACACTAGAAGAAAAGCACCAACACCTAGCAAGATTAGGTGAATACCTAAAATTGTGGTCATTTTGTTCCTATCTTTCCATACATAACCAAAAAATGGAAAAGATTCTTCTAAAGTTTCGGGTCCAATTAGTGCGTGATAAATACCACCGAAGCCTAAAACTGCAGAAGAAATTAAGTGAAGTACCCCGGATACAAAATAGGGAAAAGTGTCCACAATTTCCCCACCAGGACCGACTCCCCATCCTAGAGTAGCTAGATGGGGAAGTAAAATCAATCCTTGTTCATACATAGGTTTTTCCGGTACAAAATGAGCCACTTCAAATAGATTCATTGCTCCAGCCCAGAATACAATTAATCCGGCATGAGCCACATGAGCCCCAAGTAATTTGCCTGACAAATTAATAAGTCGAGCATTACCAGCCCACCAAGCGAAACCAGTGGTTTCTTGGTCACGACCAGCTAAAGTTAAAGTTCCATTAAAGAGCGTTTCCACGGGGTAGAACCTCCTCAGGGAATATAAGGTTTTCATGAGGCTGATCCTGAGCCGCCATCCAAGCACGAATACCTTCGTTCAAAAGAATATTTTTTGTATAAAAAGTCTCAAATTCAGGATCTTCTGCTGCACGAATCTCCTGGGAAACAAAATCATAAGCACGTAAGTTTAGAGCTAGGCCAACTACTCCAATGGCACTCATCCATAAACCGGTCACCGGCACAAATAACATGAAGAAATGTAACCAACGTTTATTGGAAAAAGCAACCCCAAAAATTTGGGACCAGAAACGGTTTGCAGTGACCATAGAATAAGTCTCTTCGGCTTGAGTTGGGTTAAAAGCACGGAATGTATTTGCACCATCACCGTCTTCAAATAAAGTATTTTCTACGGTAGCACCGTGAATAGCACATAGAAGAGCAGCACCCAATACTCCGGCAACTCCCATCATATGAAATGGATTCAAGGTCCAATTATGAAAACCTTGAAAAAAGAGGATAAATCGGAAAATAGCTGCTACGCCAAAACTAGGTGCAAAAAACCAACCAGACTGACCTAATGGATAGATCAAGAATACAGAACGCAATTGCATTATAAGGTCGTAATTGCACAGATCGAGCAAGTTCAAATTGGCGTAACATGAAACCTATTAGACCAAAAGCACCATGAAGAGCAACGAAAGTCCATAGACCACCTAATTGACACCAACGAGTAAAATCTCCTTGTGCTTCAGGACCCCATAATAGCAGCAAAGAATGTGCCAAACTATTAGCAGGCGTAGAAACTGCAGCAGTTAAAAAATTACAACCTTCCAAATAGGAACTGGCCAATCCATGAGTATACCACGAAGTCACAAAAGTTGTGCCCGTGAACCATCCGCCTAGCGCAAAATAAGCACAAGGAAAAAGCAATAAACCGGACCAACCCACAAAAACAAAACGGTCTCTGCGGAGCCAGTCATCCATAATATCAAATAAAGTTTGTTCCTCTTTGGAAGACTTTCCAAGGGCTATAGTCATAGTAATCCTCCTATTTAACTATTCCAACCTTTTCCGAGCACCCTATTTGATAGAAAGGGTATACATTGTTTTATATTTCAAATATTTATGGACAATTTTTTATCCATCATCCCTTTCAATAAATCGGGTTTCGAAGATGCCTTATTGGCACGGATTTTATCCGGTTAAACCGAAATAATATCAATATAAGTAAATGCATGATAACCCGAAGTTGTTTCTATTCCCTTTTTTTCTTATCCTATAAATTATATTATTTATATAATATAAAAAACAGAATGCCAGAAAAGCAAGTTAGCTTTTATTCCTCTCTGCTCTTCGAGACTATTAAGAATATCAATTCTATTGAATATTATTACGTCTTAAATCTTACTCATAGTAATTTTGAGAAATACTTTATGTATCTCTATGTTTTTTACTACTACATGATTTCTACGTTCTATGAATAAATAGGAACAACAAGAAAGATTTTTGTTGCTCTACGAGCTAGAGCAAAGAACTCTATCCGCTCCTTTCCCTTTATTCAAAAAAAGGGATACTATATTAGATATAATGAAAAATAAACAGTTCCTTTGTTTTCCATTTACCTTTTCTTATCTTTTTTGATATCTCAATTCCAATCTATTTTCCACTGGTAGAATGACCAAGATAAAATGTCTTGTACATTACAAGTAAGAATGTTTGGTACATCATAATCGAATTATGGTTTTAAAGATAAAAGGAAAATGATTCCATCTAGAATTCAGACTATTTTCAATATCAGAATAACTTATATATTAATCAGTCAATGGGTTAGGTTCACTATACTTCTAATTTTTATTTAGTTTAAAAGTAATACGAAATAATTAAGAGATTTATTATGCCTAATCTTATACTATTCCTTGTCTTATTAGTACCAAGATAAAGAAAAAAAACTATATCTCAAAAAAATTCTATATGTTAGTTGTCCTCAATCATATTACATGTTCTATTCCGTTATAACAAAAAAAGGTATATTGCAGTTTTTTTGTTGTTAAAAATAAAAACTGGGCTTTATTGCAAGCAAGAGCCCTTTATCGGGCTTGAACCGATGACTTACGCCTTACCATGGCGTTACTCTACCCCCGAGTTAAAAGAGCTTTTGGTCATTTCAAAGTCTATTACATATTTGATATGTAATCAAATAATGGGGTCAATATATTAAGAAATAATTGAATATAGTTATATTGTCGATCCTGACAACACAAGAAGAATATTCAATAATTAATATGAAAAAAGATTTTTTTTATTGACAAATTCCTAGGGATTTGAATATTATGACAATAAGTAGGCCCCTATCGTCTAGTGGCCCAGGACATCTCTCTTTCAAGGAGGCAACGGGGATTCGATTTCCCCTAGGGGTACTAGGCTAGGAAAGTAATTATAATATCTAATTTATAATAACTTCCCATTTTTTCCTGGGTCGATGCCCGAGTGGCTAATGGGGACGGACTGTAAATTCGTTGGCAATATGCCTACGCTGGTTCAAATCCAGCTCGGCCCAATACCAACTTGATAGATTGAGATAGATATCAATCTATCAGGTAAAAAAGGTAATTCGTTTTTGAATCCCCTATACTCTATATAGAAAGAATTGGAACGAACAAATACTTTTGGTAGATTTGAAAGAGAAAAGTTTTACAACATACGACCCGGCACAGTTGAATTACTATGACTAATTAGTCAATAAACTGTACCTAGTGGGATTGTAGTTCAATTGGTTAGAGTACCGCCCTGTCAAGACGGAAGTTGCGGGTTCGAGCCCCGTCAGTCCCGATTCAATAAATTGAACAATTGTTTGAGCGATCCCTACCCCAAACAAGAGTAAAAAAGGAAAAGAGAGTAGACTAGAATAGATTTGATCATTTTTTACACATTTTGTGTGTGGATTCGCCAAATTATCAGCATAGATCTGAATCTTCTTTTACCCTTGAGAAATCAAAAAAGGGTATCGTAGTAAGATAGATCTGTGTTAGGAAGAATACCGCGTAGAGATCTACGCGGTATTCTCTCATATTTAACGAAAAAAAGGTTTTTAATGATTTCTCAAAAATACAAAAGATTCAATTCTATTTTGGTTACTATCCAAACTATTCTGCTCATTCCAGGGTCATGGTCAATTCTTAGGATAAGATAATTGGGAGCTATTCATTGTCTTTTTTTAATAGACATTAACATAGAAATATTTGATTGAGACAAACATTAAATGAATCAAATTGAATTTAATTTGCATGTCTAATGTTATTTTTATTAACGATAAAATTGAATTGAGTCAACCCTTGGAACTATACTAATAAGACGGTGGGATCGATCCATTAGGGGCCGGATTACTAAATCCGAGATGAATAAGAGATAATAGTATGTTCTACTAGTCCTCCATGGATTCAATCCATTTTTTTTTGAAAAAAGATACTCTATGAGATCAAATCTCGAGTTATTGTAAAACGAAGCGAAAATCAATCATGGAAGTAAATAACCTTGCATTTATTGCTATTCTATTATTCATTACAGTGCCTACTGCTTTTCTAATCGTTATTTACGCACAAACGAGGCCTCAAAGCGAACTAGAGTGATTACTTATAATCTAGAATTAGTCTAGATCGTCAGTAAAAAAAAGTAATAACGGTCGGTCTATTTTTTTGAGAAGAAGTAGTACAAAAGAAAAAGGAAAGGAAATTTTTCCTTTGTACTACTTCTTCTACACAGATTTTGGATAAGTAGATCTAAATTCTCATTTGTCTCGTGGGGACTAATCATAATTTCTTACATATCTCTGGAAAAATTGATGTAGATAAAATATAGGTGTTATTCTGAATAGTATTTGAGAAAGTATTTTTCTTTTTCTATTTCCATTTTTTTTCAATTTATTTATAATACGAATACGCATTGTTTACTATTACATAGTAATATACAAAATTTTAAATCGTAAAGGCCAAAAATTGATATGGAAAAGACAGAGCAATAATGCTCCATATGCTTTAACATATGTATAGTTAAGAATACTATGGTTCGCTATATACAATTCTACTTCATATTTGATAAATATGAAGTAGAATTGTGTTTCTAACATGATCAATTTGATATTATTTATCATATCATTGATAATTCAATATTACTAGATCATTAATGATAGTAATTATCTATCATCGTAACGTAAAATCATTTTTTTTTTGTTTTGAACAGAACGATTAAAAATAGAAAGACTATTAGAATTCTATTAAATTCCACTTCTACCCCATACTACGAGTGAAAGAGAAAAAGTAAAAACTACCATTAGAGCAGCCCAAGCGATACCGACTATATCCATACGAATCCCTCTCTTTATAAAACTTTCTAAAAAAATAATATCATTATTGATTCTTGATGATAATGGAACTATTAAGAATAGTGCAAAGTGGAAATCCTCTACCTTCCTATTCTGAAAGAAAGCATGAGTCGATAGTAGCGACTTCTCAAAATTGTTTCTTGGAACTAATGACTCTCAACTACCTATCAGATTAGACATTAACGATAAATTTGAATTTTATCTGCTATATTAGCAATAGGACCTGAACCTATACAAGTTGTCTTCAAAAGACATGGATACAAATAGAGATTTTTAGATTTGTTTACGCTACCAAGGCGACACCCAGATTTGAACTGGGGATCGAGGATTTGCAGTCCCCTGCCTTACCACTTGGCTATGTCGCCATCCCCACATCTAGTTTAGAAAAGATATTTTGCTTTATCTATCGGAGATGATATGTAGGGTATTTCACATCCTTCTTTATAACTCGGATATGTCGTATAACCAATTTAGAGTCCCTCTAGTATAGAATAGGAATTTAGAGTACCCAATAGTATACTAAATTCACATTTGTCTGTCAATAACTAGAGAATTGATAACTATAGAAATATTCCCATCATATATCATATATTATAAGAAAAGGAAATAGCTTCTTTTTCTTTTCTTTTTTTGATATAGTGAACAAAACATGTCAATTTTTTGTCGAATTTATTCTATTCGTATAGATCAATGAGGAATAAATATCGAAATATATAATATACTTTATAATATAGGATAGCAAACATTCAATGCGATTAGAAGAAAATAAAGGAATATTTACAATTCCCCAATTTGGTAAAATACAACTTGAAGGATTTTTTCGTTTTATCAATCAAGGCTTAATAGAAGAAATCAATAACTTTTCAAAAATTGAAAGCCCAAATAAAAAGATCAAAATTCTTCTTTTTGGGAATGAATATAAATTAACAGAACCTTTCATTAAAGAGAGAGATGCTGTATATATGTCTCTTACATATAACTGTCAATTATATGTACCAGCAAGATTGATTAAGAAAACTAAGAAAACTCGGTGAAATACAAAACCAGATTTTATATCTGGGAAATATTCCTTTGATGAATTCTAAAGGAACTTTTGTAATAAATGGAAATTACAGAGTCGTGGTCAATCAAATAGTAAGAAGTCCCGGTATTTATTACACTTGGGAACGAAAACCGTCGGGAAACATTATCTGGATTGGCACAATAATTTCAGATTGGGGAGGAAGATCAAGATTAGAGCTCAATAAAAAAACAGAAAAGATATGGATTCGTATAAACAAAAAAAAAAAAATATCTGTTTTACTTTTTTTATTGGCTATGGGTCTAAATTCCGAAGATATTTTTAACTATAAGAATCTTAAAGCATTTTTCCAATATTCAAAGGAGTATGATACATACTACGATTGGTATGGCGGGAAGCGGAAAGCTATTTTGAAACTTTATAAAAAACTCTACATAAGTGACGAAAGTGATGAAGAAGAAGAAGAAGAAGAAGAAGAAGAAGAAGAATTTGAGTCTATATATGAAAAAGTAACAACATTTTTTCGAACGAAATGTTTATTAGGAAAGATTGGTCGACGAAATCTGAATAAAAAACTAAGTCTTGATATACCCGAGAACGAGATTTTATTATTACCGCACGATATATTGGCTGCTGTGGATTACCTTATCCAAGTGCAATTTGGAACGGGTACACCCGATGATATAGATCACCTACAAAATCGATATATTCGTTCTGTAGCAGATTTATTACAAGAGCAATTACGATTAGCTCTATATGATTTCAGAGAAGCAGTTGAAAAAACTATATTATCTGCATCAATCAATCTTAAAAGGAGAATAACTCTTATTAAATTGGAAACTTTAATTCCATTAACGGATACTTTTCAGGATTTTTTTGGTTTACATCCTTTATCACAATTTTTGGATCAAACTAATCCGTTGGCAGAAATAGTTCATAGTCGAAAAGTGAGCTCTTTGGGCCCTGGAGGATTGACAAGTCGAACGTCTACTTTTCGTACACGGGATATTCATCCTAGTCATTATGGACGTATTTGTCCGATTACGACATCCGAAGGAATAAATGTTGGGCTTATTGGATCGTTATCTATTTATGCAACGCTTGGTCATTACGGCTCTTTACAAAGTCCATTCTATAGGCTCTCTAAGAGATCGAACAAAGACCATATGGTTTATCTATTACCGGGAGAAGATGAATACTATCGGATAGCTATAGGAAATTCTCTGGCATTAAATCAAGGGGTTCCAGAGGAACAATTGACTGCAGCTCGATTTCAACAAGAATTTTTATTTTTTGCATGGGACCAAATTCATTTCAGAAGTATTTTTCCTTCCCAATATTTTTCCGTTGGAGTTTGCCTTATTCCTTTTATCGAACATAATGATGCGAATCGTGCTTTAATGGGTTCTAATATGCAGCGTCAAGCACTTCCACTTGTTCAACCTGAGAAGTGTATTGTCGGAACTGGATTGGAGGGTCAAGTAGCTTTAGATTCAGGAAGTGTAGCTATAGCCAAACAAGGGGGAAAAATAAAGTATATTGATGGTGAAAATATCATCATAACTTCATCTGTTGCTCGAGCCAATATAGAAACAGAATTGATTCTATATCAACGTTCTAATAGTGATACTTGTATGCATCAAAAACCCCGAGTTCGCCAAGGGGAATATGTAAAGAGGGGACAAATTATAGCAGACAGTGCAGCTACAGCAGGGGGAGAACTTTCTTTGGGAAAAAACATCTTAGTGGCCTATATGCCATGGGAAGGATACAATTTTGAAGATGCAATACTTATTAGTGAACGTCTGGTCTATGAAGACATTTTTACTTCTTTCCAGATCGTAAGATACGAAATTGGAGTTTATTTTACGAACCAGGGCCCTGAAGTAATAACTAGAGAAATACCTCATTTAAATGCTTACTTACTCCGTCATCTGGACGAAAACGGCATTGTAATGATAGGATCTTGGATAGAAACAGGTGATATATTAGTAGGTAAATTAATACTGGAAGCAGAAGAAGACTCACTAATAAATACTCCAGAAGGAAAATTATTACAAGCTTTATTTGATATTAAGGCACCTACTGGAAAAGAAAATTGTTTTAGAGTCCCTAAAGGTGTAAAAGGTCGAGTTATCGATGTGAGATGCTTTCAAGAGTTCGAGGAGGAAGACGATTATCTCGGTGATATTGTAGAAAAAGTTCATGTATATATTTTACAAAAACGTAAAATACAAGTGGGTGATAAAGTAGCGGGAAGGCATGGTAATAAAGGTATTATTTCAAAAATTTTGCCCAGGCAAGATATGCCTTATTTACAAAATGGAACACCAGTGGACATGGTATTAAATCCATTAGGGGTACCTTCACGAATGAATGTAGGACAGATTTTTGAATGTTTGCTTGGTTTAGCAGGAAAACTAATGAACAAACATTATAGACTGGCGCCTTTTGACGAAAGGTACGAGCGAGAAGCTTCTAGAAAACTAGTATTTTCTGAGCTTTATAAAGCTAGCGAGCAAACAGCTAATCCATGGGTATTTGAACTTGATCATCCTGGAAAACATAGATTAATTGATGGAAGAACAGGAAAGGTTTTTGAACAACCTGTTACAATAGGAATAGCTTATATATCGAAATTGTGCCATCAAGTTGATGACAAAATTCATGCACGTTCTCGTGGACCTTATGCGCTGGTTACACAACAACCTCTAAAAGGAAAATCCTCCAGAGGAGGGCAACGAGTAGGAGAAATGGAAGTTTGGGCTCTAGAAGGTTTTGGTGTTGCTTATATTTTACACGAGATACTTACTTTCAAATCTGATCATATGGACACTCGTGAAAAAATATTTGGTGCCATTTTCAACCGAGAACCAATGCCTAAACCTAGCACTTTTACAGAATCTTTCCGATTGCTCAGTCGAGAACTACGATCTTTAGCTCTAGAATTGAATCATACTATTCTATCTGAGATAGACTTTCAGATAGATAAGAAGGAAGTTTGATCAAAATAAATCAAAATTTATTTTTTATGAGTGACCAGAATAAACACGAACAACTTCAAATTGGATTAGTTTCTCCCGAGCAGATTCTCGCTTGGTCTGAAAGAATATTACCTAATGGAGAAAGAGTCGGACAAGTGACTGCAGAACAGACTTTAGATTATAAAACTTATGAACCAATAAGAGATGGATTATTTTGTGAAAGAATATTTGGACCTAAGAAAAGGGGAGTTTGTGCTTGTGTAAAACCTCCAATGATGGAAAATGAGAAGGAAAACTACGACTCCAATTTTTGTACTCAATGTGGAGTTGAACTTGTTATTGATCCTCGAATTCGAAGATATCGAATGGGATACATTAAATTGGCATGCCCAGTTGTTCATATTTGGTATTTCAAACGACGTCCCAGTTATATCGCGAATCTATTAGATAAAACTCGTAAAGAATTAGAAGACCCAGTATACTGCGATGTGTGACTTGATCACAAGCTCCGATTATACAGATCCATAGGAACTGTCATCCTATTTAATCTAATTGGGATGCCCTTAGCTCTGACACGCCCCTCGGCAAGAGGGGCATGAAGCTCAGAATTAGAAACATGTTGATAAAGAGGAATGAATCTAGGGTTAATATCTTGTATATTATGAAATTAAATTGCTAATTGGACTTCGTAAAAATACTTCTTTTATTAGAAAGAAAGAAACAAAATGGAATCCAAAATCTGTTTCATTTTTCTTTTTATTCTAGATCAAAAAGAAGATATGGTTATAGGAGTCTATTCATCGCACATATGCTTCAAATAGTATTGCAACCATCGAAGTAAAACAGAAACCTACAGGATCAATTAATAAAGAGATACAGACAAGTAAATCCCATATGAATTTCAAATAAATTCAAGGTCTTTCACAAAGAAATGTATCGGGAGGAGACTGCTCACTAATTCCATATTTATGTCATAATACGAATTGTAAACCAATAATTGAATTCACTTGGAACTTGAGCAAAGAGTAACTATTTAGTTTTATCACTTGGGAACGAAAACCGTCGGGATACATTACCAGAGAGCAAAAAACATTTTTTGCATAATGATACATAATCACTTTCCATTTTGGTATAGTTACTTGAGCCGGATGAGAGGAAACTTTCATGTCCGATTCTGAGGGGGGGGAAAAAAGATTGTAAAAACCTATCCAAATGTTTGTATTACTAGGCCCACAGCTAACAAGCCAACTTTATTGCGATTTCAGGGAGAACTTCGTGAATATGAGTATAAATCTTGGGCAAAAGATATTGCTTCTTATCTCTCTTGGGATTTTCCGCTATTTCAAGAGCGAGAAATTGCCACTGGAGGAAAAGCTATCAGAGAACAATTAGCTGGTCTAGATCTGCAAATGATTATAGATCATTCATATATAGAATGGAAGGAAATAGATACGAAAATATCTATATTATTCTCATCGGAGGAGACAGAAAACGAATTTTCGAATCAATTCTCGGACTCGGAGGAGACAGAAAACGAATTTTCGAATCAATTCTCGGACTCGGAGGAGACAGAAAACGAATTTTCGAATCAATTCTCGGACTCGGAGGAGACAGAAAACGAATTTTCGAATCAAGACTGTCCTTTCAAAAAACTATATAATAATATGAAGAAAAAACTTTTTTCACTTCAAATAAGAAAGGATCGTTTGGTTAGACGAATGAAATTTGCTAAATATTTTATTCAAACAAATGTAGAACCACAATGGATGGTTCTATGCCTATTACCAGTTCTTCCTCCCGACCTGAGGCCAATGTATCAATTAAATGAAGGTGGAGTGATTACTTCGGATCTCAATGAACTTTATCTAAAAGTTATCCGTCGAAATAATAATCTTTTAGAATCCGTAGAATGGACTCGTGCATTTCTACTACCAGATTTATTGTTTGATCAAAAGAAATTAGTCCAAAAAGCCGTAGATACACTTCTTGATAACAGTATAGGCGCACAACCGGTGAAAGATAGTAAGGATAGACCTTATAAATCGTTCTCAGATTTCCTCCAAGGTAAAGAAGGAATATTTCGTGAAAGTTTACTTGGAAAACGGGTCGATTATTCAGGTCGTTCTGTTATTGTGGTAGGTCCCCATCTCTCATTGTATCAATGTGGATTACCCCGAGAAATCGCAATAGAACTTTTTCAAGGATTTTTAATTCGTGATCTAGTTGAACGACAGATTGCCCCCAATCTAAGAACTGCTAAATTTTTAATTCGAGATAGGAAATCTATTATATGGAACGTACTTAAACAGACTATCCAAAGACATCCCATATTGTTAAATCGAGCACCCACCTTACACAGATTAGGAATACAAGCATTTCTACCTGTTTTAATAGAAGAACGTGCCATTCGGTTGCACCCATTGGTTTGTGCAGGATTTAACGCCGACTTTGACGGAGATCAGATGGCTGTCCACGTACCTTTATCTATGGAAGCTCAAGTCGAAGCTCGTTTACTTATGTTTTCTCATCTCAATCTTATCTCTCCAACTATAGGAGATCCTATTTGTGTACCGACTCAAGATATGCTTCTAGGACTTTATAGATCAACTCTTCAAAAAAACCAGGGCATTTATGAAAATAGGTACCACCCGAATAACTCAAAAAAGAAGATCGTCTCGCCTTCGTTTTATAGCTATGATGATGCACTTAAAGCTTATGAACAAAAACAAATTGATTTAGACAGTCCTTTATGGCTCCGATGGAGGAGAGATATAGATACCTCTATTATTAATTCAGTAAATCGAGAACTTCCTATCGAAGTTCAATATGAATCTTTAGGTACCTTCTACGAAATCTATGATCATTTTCGAATAAGAAAAGGTAGAGTGGGGGAAATACTTAATAAATACATTCGAACAACCGTTGGTCGTATTCGTTTTAATCGAGAAATAGAAGAAGCTATAAAAGGCTTGTGGACTTATGATATCCGACAAGAACTGTCACTATTCAGAATTTAATGTTATTCATTTTATGATCCTTTCATTCATGCAGAGATAAAGATTAAGGAAGCCTTCGAGCTTAAACCCATTGCTGATTTCTGCTCCCCAACCCAAAATGGGGAGATTTTATTTTATTCAAAATGGAGATATTTTATTTTATTCAAAATGGAGATATTTTATTCTTATGACACAACCTAAATTCAAAGTGCCTTTTCCTTTTGAAGTGCCCTTTTTTAATAAAGGGATGGATAAATTTGTTATGAAGCACCTTATTAGAAGATTCGTAAATCAATTTGGAATGACATATACATCACATATATTAGATCAACTGAAGATTTTAGGTTTCCAGCAAGCTACCGATGCAGCTATTTCATTAGGAATTGATGATCTTTTAACAACACCAGCTAAACTATGGCTTATCCAAGATGTGCAGCAACAAGGGTTTGCTTCG
>BSBK01008072.1:0-80000 GCA_027943335.1 Chamaecyparis obtusa | reverse complement strand
ACGAACCCTTATATGTCACTAAATATATAGATTTTGGTGCTAAGTGGTGATGCAAGGCTCTTTGATAATGCAATGTGTAATAGACTTCTTCATGAATGTATGTCCTAGAGGATCACAATTAATTAGGGCTTATCTTTTTACACAACCCCTTAAAGTACAATTTAAAATAGTTCATGCTCAAGTCACTTGTTAGAATGAGACAAAATGAGCTCATTTTAACATTTTGAATTTAAAAATATTGGAATTTAATTATTGATCAAATATAAAATTTGATCATTTCGTGTTTCTCTCTTGCACTCTTAGTGGCTGAGTTATTCTTGAATGTTTAGTTTGTTCTTCTAGCTATCTATTGGTAGCTCTCATTCTTGTAATTGCTTTCTTTAATATAAAAATGATCAAATATGAATTAAATATAAATCCTTAAGATTTAAAAAATCAAATGATATCACTCAATCATTTGACGATAGGTCAGGAAGTGTGATCTATAGATTGATGAAAAATTACTGCACAATCTAATCCAAAAACAACTCTTCCAAATCATATAGATTATAGAAACTTAACCTCTATTTCTAAATATTTACTTTCCACCCTCGCAAAGCTACATGAATATCAAGTACAATGAATCATCATTGAAAAATTGCATTCCTTTGATTCACATTTAATCACTTCAAATTCTGATCACTCATTAGTTTATGTATTCCAGTTCAAATTCCATCATAAATTCTATGCGGCTCTGTATTGATGAATAGAGCTGAAGAATTTATTAACAACACTTATTAACAATTAACATTTTTATTTTATTTTTTAGAGTAAGCTATGCTGACTTTTGCATAATTAAAACAATAATGTTCAAACCGACAGAAAAGACTGGTTTCAAAGATAATTCATAAACACACTCATGAATAATCATTTTTTATTTTTTTACCCAAGCATGTGCAGCACAAGCTTTTAAGAAAAACAATTATTGTTGATAGTTGTAGAATGCTTGTCTTGTTGAATAAAGAAAAGAAGTTTCATAATAAAGCTTGCGTTTGAAAGTTGAATTAATTATTCTGCATGTAGACAAACATACTCCATGTGCAGAACTGCTTTTTCATTGCAAATTACATTTAGTTGTACAACATTCAGTTTATCATGGAATGTATATTTTTTATACAATAGGATGAGAAAGCATCTTTTATCATGATCATGTAGTTGATCTAAAAATGAGGTAATTTATAATTAATTAGTTATTTTTAATAAATAAATAATATTTATAAATCAATTATTTATAACATAAGTAGATGTAAATGTTGATTGTTATTTTTATTTTTATGATAAATTGTCTTATGATACAAAAACACATTACCAATTATATAGTTAGTCATCAATAAGAATAGAATACATTGTCTAATTTATTTATTTTATAGCTTATTCTCTACATAGGTCCTTTTCACACTAGGTTAAATTTATTTAAGGATTTTTCACACATTATTTTACACGTATTTTTAGTATTTAGGATTATGTAGTTTTAATTCATTTCTAATACTTTTTAGTACTTGTAGGTAATAATCATATGAACCAATGGTAACTAAGTTGTTTTTTATTTTTTAAATTTATTTTATTATTCCAAAGTTTACATGCATGTTATTTAAGTTTTTAAATTCTAAAAAATGTTTTTCCTCATTATGATTGGTTAATAGATTTGAGGTGTTATACATGGATTTTTAGGAATGATTGTTTCTTTCTCCACTTCTTAAACCATATTAACATGAAGACGTGCTCCATGTTGGAAATAATTATTTTTTTTAAAATAGTAAACATAGACATCTATATAATATAATATAATATCTATTTGATGTATTTTTAAAAAATAAAAGAATAGAAGAGTATCTTATATTGTATTGTAGTTTATTTTAATTAATTTTTTAAAAAATTAATTATAATTTTTATATTATAATTATATTAATTTTCTTATTATAATTTTTTATTATTAAAATAATAGTTAATATCAAATTATATATTATTATTTTTTATTTTTATATTTTAATTTCAAAAATATAAAATTAAGTCAATTATATTACCTCTTTATTATTTAAAATATAATAATAATATTATATTTATGAATTCATTCATTTATGATATTTATATTTTAAATTTAATTTAATATATATATTAAATTTTTAATTAGTTGGTGAGCTCAATGCACATCATTAATAATATATTTATAATTCTAAATTATATATTTTATAATTAATTAAAATATATTTATAATTCTAGCTAAAGCTTGGAAAAGCATCCCCTTTTGTGACATTATAGAGGGTGATTTTCCTATTCTTGTTCAAGGATCCTTGATCTTTAAAACTATTTAGAAAGCCTGGGAACATGTTAAAAAATTCATCCCTAATAGATCCTTCTTTGACCATAATCTTCTTTATGGTGAAAGATCCATTTGGTGGAATTTACAGCTTGCTGGAAAACCTCTTGCCCTCTCACAAGGATCTTCTGCCAAATACTGGAATAATTTGGGGATTTCTCAATTTATCTATCTCTTTGAAGAAGATAAGCTTATTAGCTGGGAGGATATCAGCACTAAGTTCAATATTCCCCCTTGTCAAAAGAAAACTTACAACATGATCATCAAAGCTAGTAAAGATCTGCCCAAGGTTTGTCATGTTGACTCTCATAGATTTCTTAAGATCAAATGGTCGGATGGTACTATTGTGGAAATGATTAAAGCTAAAAACATATACAAAATTATTGTTGCCAATAATGATATCATTGGGCACATTAACAAACTCTGGTACTCTAACCTGGATGATAATATGTCGAAAAAACATCTTGATAGACTCTGGAAGTCTCCTATTGAGCCTAAAATTAAATGCTTCAAATGGTTGTTGCTTCTTGACAGGCTTCCTGTTAGGAAAGATCTTAATGATGATATTGTCTACAGATTTTGTGGTCTTCATGACACTAGTAGACATATTTTCTTTGATTGCTCTTTTGCCAAAAGTATTTGGCGTATGTTTGGAATTAATTATCCTATCTTTGTGAATATCTTTGAAATTGTTACTGGTTATACTGATGGTGTTAAAAATGATATGAATATTTTCTAGAATATGCTATCCTCTAACATTCTTTGGCAGATTTGGAAGTGCAGAAATGAAGAAAGGTGTCAAGATTCCCCCAGGTCCCTTACTGAGTTTTTTTAAAAACTCACATATTTCAACATTTCCTCGCAAGTAAATGTGAATATGACTCTGGATAGAAAGAAACTTAGAAGATTTCTTCAAGTTGGTCACTCTACCATGTTCGTTTATGAGCTTAAAGATGGTTATGATTGGAGAAGCCATATTGACAACTTTGCCAACTTTGAAGAAACCCTGAAGAAACTCACCAAGGAAGTCAACAAAAGAAAGAATGCGACCAATTAGAAAATCAACATGTTGTCTCAAATTCAGGAAAAGAAAATTATTATCTGGATGGAGGGCCCCAGGGGTTGGACTGCCTGGGTTGAAGACCACAATGATATATTGTCTTAGCTTGTTTATCTATGTTTTGTAACATCATTTTGATTACTCTGTAAACTCTTGCAGTTAAGGTTGGGCCTCTCCCGGTATACTCTTGTTGTATTTTGACTTTGATATCCTTATAGTTAATTCAAAAAAAAATGAATTCGATAGACATTTAATATTAAAATTACAATTATGACAAAACTAAAAGGGTCAAAAATTATAAATTAAAGTTTGAATTAAGTATATTTCTAATTGAACTTTAACATAAGTATAAACTAAATATTTAACCTAACCTAATAAATATTAAATAAATTTAAATAATTATTTAGTTTAAAATTTTTAGAATTATATACTAAAAATTAAAACTACAACTAAAGGCAAGTACTAGCCACTATGTGGCACTTGTTTTAATATGCTTTACGTTTCACATTGAATAGAAAATAATTCATTCTTTTGTTTAGTTATTTGCATTTTGGGTGGCTTCATAGTCAAATTTTATTTAGTATCAGAGTGATTTGTGAGTTGTGGGTTAACATTTTTTAGGAGGTTTAAGAGTGTAGAGCTTCAAATATTATTTTGAAGTATTAAGTACGCTCTTCACATGTATTCTATAATGGTTTATAGATTTAGAAAAGTGTGATTTTTTAAAAGTATTTTGGATCTTTTTTCTAAGCTTATTAATTATAAGTATATTGTAGCTTTCAAGAGACATTAAGAGTTCACTATCAAGTTTAGAGAAATTGAGAAAGTTATTTCAACCTTTTATTGTTGGGATTATGGAAAGATAAGTACTAAGAGGGGAGGGGTGAATCAGTACCCTCAAAATTTTTCAAGACTAAAAAATTTGCAAGTGTAGATCTCAATTAACTAACTGAATCCATTGTTTGAAACATAAATTCAAGTAACTGAAAATGTAAATTGCATGTAATCTAAACAATAAATCATTCATGAAAATTCATACTTATGAAATAGATATTTTGGTATCATAGAAACCCTTGTAAGAAGGTAAAAACTACGGTGGGGATGACACCCACAAATCTTCACTACTACAACAATAAAGTATGCTAGTTAAGGCTACAAATTTGTGATCACTTTTGATGATCTTACCCTATTAGGAGTACCAATTAGATCGACTAAATCTACATGGTTAAAATATTTTAACAACACAATACATGTGTGTACTCGATTAAGAGATTTACATAAGAACAGTTAAGTCCACTCTGTTAAGAGATTTCAATTCTGTTACAATGGTTAAAAGGTAACTGTAAATGTATCTATAAATAGCAACTTAATCTTGCCTGATTCAGATCTGTGAAATATCAAATAGATATCACATCATAGTGATGTATGTGTCCTTTTGTTCTGCTTGGTAGCCTTGTGTGTGTTCTGCAAAACTGAATCCTTCTTTCAAAAATCTTATGTCAAAAACCCTTTGTTTGATCTCCTGATGTCCTTAGTGCGGCTACTCCTTCATGATACTTGTTCATAATGACATCTTTACATATTTTATATCAAACTATCTTGACCTAATTAGGGTTTACATCATCTTAGAAAACCTAAGATCAGTGGTGTAACAAAATAACCTAGATCTAACATTACATAGGAATCATCACCAAATTAATGATTACAACCATATTTAATTATGTCTTGATCTTGGTAAACCATTTTCTGATCGGTGTGACCCGTTTGCATAGATTTATGTGTCATTTCAAATTACTATGTTGTTTCCTGCTTTACTCGGTAATCACTGCATTCTCCATTCGGTAAATTATGGGTTCTTGGATCATATGAATGCTTGATGATCACTAGCTTGGTACTCGGTAATTGTCTATCACTCAGTGAGTGTATTTGGTCAAACCCTTTTTTGGTTATCTTAGAGATCTACCTTGTCTTTGCTCAATGTGCAAGCTTTGTATGGCTGACCAACTGTCCTGTTTGTCTTCTTTACCGACCTTTACCAACTGAATAACAGATTGATACTTATGACAATCCATTAACATTCAAATAGGAATAACATTCTCCCTCTTTGGCATTAGTATCAAAACCTTATGTATATGTACCGACTACCAAAACAAATATATACAAACTCCAAAAATAAATTGACTCCCCCTTTGTGCATGCTCTCGGTGTGAAGTACATAGTGGCATATATATACATAGATTTTCCCCTTTTTTTAAATTAATGCCAAAAAAAAATAATGTACTTATAGTGTATCAAAAATATGTTGATGGGTTTTCTTGAGTGAATCAAAGAGGTTTTCCCATTCCTCTTTCAGGTTCTCAAGAGCAATGTACTCTAAACCAACTTGTCCATGCATGTCAAAAATATTTTCTAATACAAAAATTTCTAGGGTGGAAACTAAAGCTTTTTCCTTATTAACATGACGTTCCATGATCTTCAGATGTGGAAGCAACTCAGCCTGAAGCTTGGTGATTTGATCACTTATTGTATCTTCTTGCTTCCTTAAATCAGTTCTCAACCGTTGAAGTTCTTGAACCTTAAAAATATGCTTATGAAAAGTATTTGGCTCAGTGAGAGAACTATTTTCACTGATTTTAATGTCTTCATCAAGTTTCTTGAGCTTTTCACTAATCTCAATAGTGAATTGGTCCACGGTGCATAACTTGAACAAAATTTGTATTATCCTCTAAATTATGGTTTCAATCTTGGTAATAACCTCTGAGAGCTTAACCTTATTAATTGACACTTCCTGGCTTATTTTCTTAGCTAATTTCAATTGTATCTTTTCTTCTACCTACTCTTCTATTCTTTTCTCTATATCTATAATAGGGGCATTTATGTGACTGGTTAGAGTTGCAAGTTGATCAATGATGGGAGTTTCCTCATCAACATTGATCTTGAGAACTACTTGTCGTAGAATATCTCTAACTTCCTCCAAAATTTGTTTACTTGTAGTCTCCTTTTTCATTTTCTCTTGTGCAGCCTTCCTTGTGCACAATTCCCCATAAATCCTCAATGCTTCGGGGTCTAATGTCCTAGGGTCACATTCAGGTATCTCAATAACCTCATCAAGTGTGATAAGACCCTTACCATGTTTCTTTTTCTTCTTCTTCTCTAGTGTTGGTGAAGTTGTGTAAGGAACTAGAGCCTTGGTCTCCTGATTTGGCTTTTCTATCTCAGTAGACACACTTTCTTCCTTAGCTTTCCCGGTGACCGGTGTCTTGATAGCTTGTCCTTGGGCATTTGTAGTGGTGTCTAATGTAGTTGATTCTACCAATTTATTCTCTTCTGGTGCTTGTGTCGGTGCCTCTATATTCTTAGGCTCATTGGAAGATTTTTGCTCAATGGTACCATGTCCCTCGGGTGTATCTTTTGGTTTCTCAGGGGTTGAGACTTCAGGTTCCTTTTGTGTTACAATGTCAACTACTTGTACCAATATCAATAAGTCACTCAGGATTCCACTTGTTGCTGGCTCATTGGGTACATTTTCCTCGGTGTTTTCTGTAGCAGTGTTTATATCTTCATCATTATTTATGTCATCAAGATCTCCATTTGTGATGTCTTCAATTGATACATCATCTATCCCTTGTGTTGTTAACTGCTCGGGAGCATCATGTCTATATTCTTCTCTGTATCAAGCTAGGTAGAAATCTATAGCAATGGTGTTATCTGCTACCTCAGTATCAAATAAGTCAATTGAATCCTTGGAGGCTAAATTGACATCATCCGAGTGTATTAATTTTCCTTTCTTCTTATTCTTCTTCTCAGGAATTAATCCCAATGCCAGTCGATCTGCTTCTGCTCAAGCTTTTAGAATTGTAGTCCATAGAAGCTTGTTGTTTTCATCAACCTCTTCAAGGTTGCTGCCAAAATGGTAATGGCTCTACCCTTTACTAGAAACCATTTAGAGTATTATTTCATTAACTCTTCTATCTTGGGAACCAATAGAGAAAGCATAGCCAAAATGAATGAATGTTCCCTCATTTTCTTTTCAATGTGCATGTCATATGTCCACCTTGCTGACACTTTCTCATACAACTTCTTAGGTACATACCTATAAAATTCAATAGGTACCTTCTTAAATTTTATCATCATTTGTATGATGGCCTCTTCAATCTTTTCCTGATCCTTAGTAGTCATATGTACATACTGAATCAATTTGGGTTTACCTAGTCCACCCATTTTCCAACTAGTTCATCTACCAACTGGCCTTTATTTACAACTACACTAAATTTATCTTGATCTTCTTCTTCATCATCTTCATCAACATCATATTTTTCTCTTATCAACCTTCTCCTCTTTTTAGGTAGCTTGGAGGTGACTTGGACACCTCTCTTTTTCTTTTGATAGGTCTTGGTGGGAGTTGGCCTTGATATTTTCACTATTCCTTTCTTCAGGGGCAGAGAAGTGGCTATTTAGGACCTTGTCCTCACTTGTATAGGTTCTTCTACTTGTTTTCTCTTCCCTATGGCCTTGACCAGTATAGTTTGAATATCCTTGTCAAACTTGATCTCCTCCTCATCATATTCACTATTTTCAATTAATAGTTGTTCCTCGATTGCCTCTTCAACTAGATTAGCGTATGATGTCTCTTCTTCTTCAGCTTCATCTCCAAACTATTTCACCAATGTATCCATCATCTTCTTTGATTTTCTACTTACCTTAACTCTGAGTAGATCCATCTTGATTCTTAATTTGACCTCTTCATAGGTACCAAACCTAGTTACCTGTGGATCTTTGGGCTCAACCAATAATGTCTATGTTGACTTGGAAGCTTGGTCAATATCTAGTTCATAGCCCATAAGGGGTAAGCAAGCATTCCTTGGTTCAACCACCTTGATCAAAGTGGTGTCAGTGTCCACTAGGAATCAGATGTCATCCTTATGTTGTTCAACCAATTGACCTGGTATCCTACTCCTTTGATGCATTCTTTCCTTAAATTGCTCAAAAATAAATATCCATGACACTCACAAAATTCTAACCTAAACTTTGAATAAAATCATTGATTTGCATAATGACCGGTCGGTCAACATCCCAGTCAACATTACCGACTAAGGGAAAAACATTTTGTACATAGAAAAATATGAAAATCAGTTAGGAACCAAACTTACAGGTATTTGTCTTTGTCAACCTGATGGTTCTCATATTTTCATCTAACTGTTTCAGTAGGAGCTCGGCTAGGTTGAATTGAAAACCTTTCTTAACAATCTTGTAGGTGATGTCTACCACTCCACAAGGTACACTATTCGGCCTGCTCGATTGGAATATCTTATAACCAATTGCATAAGCATTGAACCTTGTCTCGGGATCAACAATTGTGTTGACTCTCATACCTTTTTTCATCTCATTTTGCTTCGGTTAACTTCTCAATCTCAATTTTCGGTGCACTCTTATGGATTTTACTTTGTCGATTATAGGGTAACCGATGACTGCATGTATTATATCTCTTGTGATTTTTACTAGTTCATCCAGCCATAACTCCCCTTCGTGCACTCGAATCAACACAATCCTAATCCATTCAATCTTAAACTCTCTCAGGAAATACAAGGCATTCATTAAACCCTTCACCTTGAAATGTTTATGCTCATCCTTGAGCTTTCCATTCACACTTAGCTCCTAGAAGGTGGATAGAAGCTCAAAATCACCTATTTCATCACTTTTGTAGTGTATGTACGCATGAATATCTTGAACCAAAAAAACTCTAGGTGGAATACATGAAAATGTGCCAGTTTGATCAATATGTGAAGCAATTTCAGGGTGTAGCTTGTACTTCGGTTCATTACAGGTTGTGAACTTTATCAAAGTAACCTTCTTATCATTTACGGACTTGGATTTCATAACCTTGGACAAGGATGCCATCATTTCTAAAATTTAGGGCTTTGCAAATATGCAATGAAGTAATTTGGTGGATGCGAAACTTACTTTGATCGTGAATAACTCGCTTGGAAATCCTTCAAATCTCTGCTAAAGCACTCTAAAATATTTTCACTCAAATATGCTCGAAATCACTCTAGTTCTTTGTAATCGTTGTGTGAAAAATGACTAAGTCCATCGTGTATTTATACTAAAAATTTCATTTAATGCATAAATATTACTCAATTGATACCACGACTCGGTTAACCTTGCCAATATTCACCGACTAGAAAAATTTCACTCGGTTATGCTTTTACCAACTATACACAATTTAATCTCTAAGCATGTAATCCCATAGTGCATCTTATTTCATGTTGATTTAGTGTGTATTCACTAGATATAAGGAATTGTCGTATAATATAACCGATTTGAAATTCAGTTCCATACATACCTTTATGATTTAAGTGGAGGTGGTAATGTCACCTAATCCAATGGATGAGGTGTCACTGACTGCAGTGCTTGATCCAGCATTATCATTTAATAATTTTCTCCACATTTTATTTCTTACCCTCATGATTTCCTCTATTGTATTGCCATTTGCATTTGTATGTATCTTTGGTGCTCGGTCTCTGCAATCCTTTCTTAAGTGATCGATCTTGTGAAAATGCAAATATGCCATACTAGTACTTGTCTAGTTACGAGATCTTCCTCTCCATTTCTTTCTCATGAAATTTTCTTCTATATGTCCATATCTACCATATGTTGTGCAATTAACCTATGTGTTGTAATCCCAAGTCTATGCATTACCTTGCCTTCTCGGTTGATTTGTTTTATTTTTTTCTTTCGATGCCCAGACTTGTTTCATCTTTTTCCTACATTCTTGTGATATGTGTCCATGCATATTGCAAGTGCAACAGTGTTTCTCCATGTAAGGTTTCTTAGGTGTTCTATTTAACTTTGATCTGCACTCATGTGCCTGATTTCTATACTTGTTACAGTTATAGCAATAACCATTAAACTTAGGAGTGGATTTAGGAATACATTTTTCTTTACTCCTACAAACATTTGATGTGTGGCCTAGTTTTCCACAATGATAACATGATAGCTTCTTTGGCCTTGGATTTTCATAGGCATTCTTCTGTTCAGCTTGTCTTGATAACTCTCCCTTCTCGGTGTAGCCTAAACCAGTTGTGCTATCAAGTCTTTTCTGACTTATCATAAATGTATCCATTCTTTTAGTGATGTCTTCAACTTTCTTGATCATCTCATTATGTTGTTGTTGCATTTTTACCTCATTCTTCAATCGTTCATTTTCCTCTCTTAATTCACCAATGTCTTCTAGTTTCCTTGTAAGCTCACTGTTTACTCAATTGACTTCTTGACTTGTGACAACCATTTTATTGGAGATTTCAAAGTGATGCTCGGTGAGTCTTAGTATCTCAAATTCCTTCTCTTGTAGCTTATCAGTTATTTGTCTCCTATCTTCAATAGTCAAGTTTCTTTCTTGTTCTGCTTGCCTTGCATTGTTCATGACATCAATCATCCTAACCATTTGTGTCTCTTGACCGATCTGCAAAGCTTTGACTTGTTCAATAAGATATAGATTCTTTTCAAATAGATCTGATATGGTTCCTTTAGATGCATCAGATATGCTACCAGATCCAAATCCAAATACCTCAAATGGATCATCTATCTCCTCTTCTTGATAATCGGTCTCACTATACTGAATTGCCATATCCTTCCTCTTGATCAATAAATTCTTCAGTTCTTCTTTGGCTTCTTTGAATTGTTCAATAAAGATTTGCATCTGTAACCTTTGATTCTCAATAGTCTTATCTAGCTTATATCTTTCCATCCTTAGATCTTTCCTCTTCAGTGATTAAACTTCCTTAGCAAGTGATCTAGCTCTGATACCAATTGTCGGGATTATGGAAAGATAAGTACTGAGAGGGGAGGGGTGAATCACTACCCTCAAAACTTTCCAAGATTAAAAAAATTTCAAGTGTAGATCTCAATTAACCAACTGAATCCATTGTTTGAAACATACATTTAAGTAATTGAAAATGTAAATTGCATGTAATCTAAACAATAAATCATTCATGAAAATTCATACTCATGACACAGATATTTTGGTATCGTAGAAACCCTTGTAAGAAGGTAAAAACTACGATGGGGATGACACCCACAAATCTTCACTACTGCAATAATAAAGTATGCTAGTAAGGCTACAACTTTGTGATCACTTCTGATGATCTTACCCTGTTAGGAGTAACAATAATATTGACTAGATCTACCTAGTTAAAGGATTTTAACAACACAATACATGTGTGTACTCAGTTAAAATATTTACATAAGAATGGTTAAGTCCACTCTGTTAAGATATTTTAATTCTGCTACAATGGTTAAAAGGTAACAATAAATGTATCTGTAAAGAGAAACTTAATCTTTCCTAATTTAGATATGTGAAATATCAAATAGATATCACCTCATAGTGATGTATGTGTCCTTTTGTTCTACTCGGTAGCCTTGTGTGTGTTCTAAAAAACTAAATCCTTCTTTCAAAAATCTTATGTCAAAAACCCTTTGTCTAATCTCCTGATGTCCTTAGTGCAGCTACTCCTTCATGATACTTGTTCATAATGACATCTTTACATATTTTATATCAAACTATCTTGACCTAATTAGGGTTTACATCATCTTAGAAAACCTAAGATCAATGGTGTAGCAAAATAACCTAGATCTAACATTACATAGGAATCATCACCAAATTAATGATTACAACCATATTTAATTATGTCTCAATCTTGGTAAACCATTTTCTGATTGGTGTGAACTGTTTGCATAGATGTATGTGCCATTTCAGATTACTATGTTATTTCCTGCTTTACTCAGTAATCACTACATTCTCCATTCGGTAAATTACTAGTGCTCGGTTCATATGAATGCTCGGTGATCACTAGCTCGGTACTCAGTAATTATCTATCACTCGGTTAGTGTACTTGGTCAAACCCTTGTTCGGTTATCTTTGAGATCTGCCTTGTCTTTTCTTGGTGTGAAGGCTTTGTACGGTTGACTGACTATCATGTTTTTCTTCTTTACTAACCTTTATCAATTGAATAACTTATTGATATGATGACAATCCATTAATGCTCAAATAGGAATAACATTTATTTCATCCTAATTAGACATTAAAAGTCAAACTTGTAAGGGTTTGAAGCAAGATCTTTCTTGTCAAATATTGTGGCTAGCTATTATTCCATAGCCTTTTTAGCCCAAATCAACCCCATCATCATGTTGAGAAGGCTTAAAACATAAAGATTGATTATCAAATTACTGAATTCAAAGTCATAAGACTCTTATATAAATTTTCCCCATCAAGCAATACATATTATCATGTAGTATGACCATATGATTTTTTTTAAATATATATTTTTATATTATGTGGACCATGTTTATATTGGTGACATAATAGCAAGACTACTAATGAAACTACAATCAAGTAGGTTGTCAAAATTTGCACTAACACACACCACTAGGGTGGTGCTTTGGAGACATCACCAAGGTGACCATCACACTACTACCATCAAGATAACAAACTTAGGCAATACCACCAAGCCCATAATTCTCTCATAACATCATAACAAACTCAATAATATTCTCTACAAAATCACTTTTTTCATCCAAGATGGTTGCACACCATCTATATTCCCTTTTTTATGGTGATTTTGGTGTACAAAACTATTATTTAGTTGAACAAAAGGGGATTTTAGCATATTATACCCATTTAAAATACTCTAAAAAATATAGTATATTTCATCATGATATGATCACAACATCAACAAATCCTTAGACTAGTATCATTTCTCTATTGACATTTCAAAATCTATAGTTCAACTTCAAAAGATCATAACTTAAGCATTTAACCTCCTTTACTTATATTTTATTTTCTTTGGCTAATTTTTTTCACTCTACATATTAGTGTAAATATTTTCTCTTTTTTATGTGTAGATTTCTTAAAGCTTATTGGTGCAAGAGCACCCAAGGGTTGGTTGATACAATCCATTTTAATTTTTTTTAATCCATTAGTGGCATGTGTGTGTTTTCCATAAGGTCATGTTGACCACAATGTGTAATCCAATAGGGATGAAAGGTCTAGATATAGGTCCTTAGTCTTAGGTTATTACATCTTGAAGGCTTAAGTGCTAAAGTCTCTTGCTTGGTTATTTAAGTTTAGATGATGTCATCATGATGTCATTAGGTCTAGGGTATGTTAGAGGTCATGTTAGGACCTATAATAGATTCTAAGTCAATCTAGGACATAGACAAAGTCATTTGGTTTGAAAAATGTAAAAGTTGTAAAATGTTGCAAAAAGTTGCTTAGTAACTTTTGCAACTTTTCAAAGTTGCTCGAAAAACTCTATCCAAACACCCTAAAATGACCTATGAGTGCCCTAATGTAAACCTAAGACAAACCTCAGCCTATTTAAGTCAATTTTAGACCAAATCCTGAGGTTGGATGGTCAGATGTACGGAGCTTTGATTTTGGAGAGTTGAACAATGTATGAGAGTTTGTGTGTCTTTGTGATCAATTAATTGCAGAAGAATGTTTTGGATTGTATTATAATTGAAATAAGTGGAGATCTTAGATTAGTGTATTTCTGTTCATTTTGTGTCATTAGTTTAGGATTTTGTGTTTGTTTATTTGTTTTTCTTAAATGCTTTGTGTTTTCTATGTTCACTAGTTCAAACCAAAAGACTGTGTGAAATGGAGACCTAGCTCACTATCCCGCTATTCAATTTGTATGACCTCTTGGGGATAGTGAGTAGTACATATTATTTACAGAATCATGGGCCCTAGAAAACTTGGGAAATATTTACAATGTCTTTCCCTAGGCGAGCTTGGCTAGGAAAGACTAAGCCACAATGGTGATAACTTGTAGGGGTGTACATAAAGGTACAAATTGGTTCTTGGAAGTCAAATACAAGGATCTTTCCAAGATCTGGTGAAGAGGAGAGGGTCTAACTAATTCATTTGGTTACCCAACACTTGTAGACAAACCATATAGTCAGAGAAGTCCTAAAACCCTCCCAAAATACTCATTTTTGGTTATGGCATTGTACGGAAGGGTGGATCAAACCAAAAAAAGGGATCCTATAGGTTAATAGGTGTCAAGAGAGAGCACCTTAAGGTCACTTGTGAGACCTAGGCATGAGCTTGTGATTAGCTCATCCAACCTCCCTATCAAATTGGTATCAGAGCCCCAAAAGATTTGAGAAAAGTAAGTGCATGTCAAGGTGTGAATCTAGTGGATATTTTGTGATGATGACCAATGCAAAATTGGCCAAGAAGGTAGAAGACCAGGAGGAATAAAATAGGTAGTTAAGGGAAAGATTAGACCAACTAGCCAAGAAGTTGGAAGCAGTAGAAGATATAACAGGGGAGATAAATGAGAGGATAGATGAGAAGGAAGGGAAGGATAAGTTAGTGGAAGATGAAGTACCTAAACTTGATCCATTTGTGGATAAAGAACCTTTCCTAAAAGCCTTGAAGGCCTTAAGTGGAAAATCATTAGAAGGTGTACCACTCTTTAGTGGAAAAATGGAGCCTAACTCAATCATTGATTGGATTGAGGGCATGGAGAATCACTTTGAATGTGATGGAATTAGTGAAGCTCAGAAGGTGCGACTAGCCAATTAAAGGCTTAGAGGCTCTGCTCTTACATGGTGGAAGTTTTTCCAAACTGAGAGGGAGAAAGAAGGGAAAAACCTCATAGCCACATGGAGAGGAATTGTCGCCAAGGTTAGAGAAGTCTATATGAAAGAAGATTATGAAATCCAACTACAAAAAAGGAGACAAAGTCTTAGACAAAAGGAGACTAATGCCAACACCTACACCGAGGAGTTCCAAAAGTTATGTCTAAAGTCCAAGGTGGTAGAAGAAGAAAGAATCAAGGTTGCCAGATATTTAAATAGTTTGAAGTGGTATATTCAAGAGGAGATGAGTCTCCTAAGCCCTAAAATAGTGCATCAGTTCTATCAACTAGCACCAAAGATAGATAAAAAGAGTAAAAGGAAGCAAGACTCAAGCTCAAGAAATAGAGGCAGAGGAAGAGACCAAAGCAATCATAGAGGTGGTCATCAAGGAAGAGGAATTGATCAAAGAATCCAAGGAGAGTCTAATCTTGTAGAGAAAAGTGGTGAGACAAGCTCTAGAGGAAACTATGGTAGAGGTAGAGGCACTCATGGAGGTTCTAATAGAGGAAGAGGTGTAGGAAGAAGTAGTTCTTACTTTTCTAGCATGAAGTGCTATAACTATGGAAAAATGGGACATCCATCATATATGTGTCCAGAGAAGGCATCTTCTTCCAATTCAAAGAAGAGGCTATCATATGCACAAGAAGACACATCAAGTGTCAAATCACCAGAGGTCAGTCACATAGAGTCAGAGATTGGGGAGAACCTTGTGTTTAGAAGGGTCTTAATAAGGCAACTGGTGAAAGAAGAGCCAAAGAAAAGAAGAGCCCTCTTTGGAATCAGATATGAGATCATGGGTAAGGTGTGCAAAGTGATTGTAGATTCTAGCTCCATAGACAACATCATTGCAGAGGAAGCAGCCAAGAAGCTCAATTTGACTAAGGTAACCCATAGCAACCCCTACAAGGTGACATGGTTGAACAAAGGGAAAAGTGTCCTAGTGAATGAGAAGACATGGATTGAATTATCAATTGGAGGACATAAAGACAAATTTCTATGTGATGTGTTACCCATGGATATCAATCATCTCTTATTGGGTAGACCATGGAAATATGACAGAGGAGACATGTATGATGGAAGAGGAAACATTGTTACATTCAAGAAAGATGGGAGAACATGTAAAATCTAGTCCTTAATGGATGATGATGAAGTACATACAAAAAACCCTAGTGTTTTACTTAGTAGTGGATAGGAACTACTGCATACACTTCAAGAACAAGACAGTGAGGGGTATGCTATAGTTGTGAAACCCAAGGAAATGGAGAAGCCTAGCCAAGCACATACTAGTAGAGATCCAAGATTTTCTTGGGAGATATAAGGACATAGTCAGTGATGGGACACCAACAACCCTACCTCCTAAGAGGTCTATAAGTCATCAAATAGAGGCCTCATTACTAAATAAAGAAGCCTACAAGCTCACACCAGAGAAAAATCAAGAAATGGCAAGATAAGTGCAAGAGCTACTTGATCAAGGGCTAATAAAGAAGAGCATTAGTATATGTATAGTACCGATGGTCTTAGCATCCAAGAAATATGGTAAGTGGAGAATTTTCATTGATTCAAGGGCCATGAATAGGATTACTATTAGATATAGATTCCCTATATATAGGATAAAGGATCTAATGGATTGCCTAGGAGGAGCCCAATACTTCACTAAGTTGGATCTCAAAAGTGGATAACATCAAATTAGGATAAAGGATGGGGATGGGTGTAAGACAACCTTCAAAACCACTGAAGGATTGTATGAGTGGCTTGTGATGCCATTTGGGCTGACTAATGCCCCTAGAAAATTCATGAGGTTAATGAATGAAGTGATAAAGGACTATGTAGGAAAATTTGTGGTAGTATATCTTGATGATATACTCATCTTCAGCAAGAGAAAATAGGAACACCTAAAACATTTGGAGGTTGTGCTCAAAAGACTCCATGAGGAATAGTTAGCCATTAACTTGGAAAAATGTGAGTTCCACAAGTAAGAACTTGTCTACTTGGGATTTTTAGTATCTTAGGGTACCTTGAGGATGGATCCAAGTAAGGTGGAAGCCATCCTAAATAGACCTACACCAACCACAAGGACAAAAGTTAGGATTTTTCATGGCTTAGCCCAATTTTATAGGAAATTCATAAGGAATTTAAGTGGCATTTGTGCACCAGTGCTAGACACCATTAAAGGTGGATTGAAGACCAACTTCAAGTGGACTCAAGAGGCTATAAAATCATTTGAGAAGTTGAAACAACAAGTAGCCACCCAACCTATTCTCCTATTTCCAAGCTTTGATAATTTGTTCACTTTGGAGTGTAATGCAAGTGGGATAGAAGTTGGAGGAGTGTTAAGTCAAGAAGGTAGGACCATAGCCTTCTTTAGTGAGAAGCTCAATGAGGCTAAGAAGAAATATTCATCTTATGACTTGGAACTATATTCCTTAGTACAATCACTTAGGAAATGGAGGCACTACCTCCTTCCTAAAGAGTTTGTGGTGTTAACAGACAAC
This sequence comes from Chamaecyparis obtusa, assembly GCA_027943335.1. NCBI lineage: Eukaryota > Viridiplantae > Streptophyta > Pinopsida > Cupressales > Cupressaceae > Chamaecyparis > Chamaecyparis obtusa. The sequence goes on along the minus strand of BSBK01008072.1, from coordinate 62,446 downwards.
CAGGCCTTAAGCTACATCAATACACAAGAAAAGTTAATAAATAGACACCTAAAATGGATGGAATATCTGCAGGCCTTCACATTTACTATCAAGCACAAGAAGGGACAAATGAACAAGGTGGAAGATGCATTAAGCAGGAAGTTGTTGACAGTTAAAGAAGTCCAACTTCAAAGCATTGGTATAGATAGCTTCAAGGACCTCTACAAGGATGATGAAGACTTTTCAAAAGCTTACAAGGTATGTTCTGATTTTCATAACCAATTTCACAGTCAATTTGCAGAATACTCCTTGTAGAGTGGTTTATTATTCAGGGGGAATCGATTATGTGTTCCTAAGGGATCAATGAGGGAAAATCTCATTCAAGAGAAGCACAATGGGAGTCTTAGTAGCCATTTTGGCATCAACAAGACCATGGAGTTAGTCCAAAGATTCTACTATTGGCCTAAACTACCTAGGGATGTGAGAGATATGTGGAACAATGTGTTATATGAATGAAGTCAAAAGGAGGGGCAAGTAATGCATGCCTATACTAGCCTTTACCCATTCCCAATAGGTCATGGGAGTGCATCAGCATGGACTTCATAGTGGGGCTTCCTAAGACCAAGACATGGTTAGATAGCATCTATGTGGTGGTAGATAGGTTTAGCAAAATGAGTCACTTTATCCCTTGCAAAAAAACTCATGATGATAGCCACATAACTCATCTCTTCTTCAAGGAGGTTGTGAGGATCCATGGATTTACTCTTAGCATTATGTCAAATAGGGATGCTAAGTTCATGGTCCACTTTTGGAAGACCCTATAGAGTAGATTGGGTACAAACTTATCTTTTGGTTCATCTTACCATCCACAAACTGATGGTCAAACTAAATTTATCAATAAGGTGTTGGGTAAATTACTTAGTTGCCTAACTAAGGAGTATGGTAAAACATGGGACTTAGTCCTCTCTCAAGAAGAGTATGCCTATAATCGTAGTGTTAACCGAACAACTGGAAAAATTCCTTTTGCAATAGTGTATGGGATGCACCCAAGAGGAGTGAGTGAACTCATAGATCTAGGGAGTATGGAATATAGGAGTGGCCATGCAAAGGACTTCTCCCAAACTATGAAAGAAATCTAGGAGCAAGTCAAGAAGACCCTAGCAGAAGCAACTCAAAAGCTAAAAGCCAAGGTGGATGAAACAAGGAGAGATGTCTGATTTGAATTATGTGACTATGTGATGGCTCATTTGAACAAGTCTAGATTGCAGAAGGGAGTACCTACCAAGTTGCAAATGAAGAGGGTAGGACCATGCAATATTCTAGCCAAGTATGGGGCTAATGCATATAAAGTAGACCTTCCTTCAGATCTGGCCATCTCACCAGTATTCAACATTGCAGACCTAGTCAAGTACAAGGGACCATTGTTAGAGGTCAGTCAAAATAGTCAAGAGGTTCTTTCAGATGTTAGTACAGTGGCCATACCTCCTAAGACCAAGCCTCAAGAAAAGAAGATCTTGGAGTCTAGGGTGAAGAAGCAAACTAGACACAGGGTCTACATGGAACACCTAGTATAGTGGAAGGACCACCTGGATTCTGAAGCTACTTGGGTGGAGGATAGAAACTTTAAACAACTAGATATTTATCCTTCTTTAATATCCCCTACTATACATTAGATACTCTTTTTGTAGAGGGGGAGAATGGTGTAGGATCACCCAAGGGTTGGTTGATCCAATCCATTTTTATTTTGTTTTGTAAGCCATCAGTGGCATGTGTGTGTTTTCCATAAGGTCATGTTGACCACAATGTGTAATAAAATAGGGATGAAAGGTCTAGATATAGGTCCTTAGTCTTAGGTTATTGTATTTTGGAGGCTTAAGTGCTAAAGTCTCTTGCTTGGTTATTTGATTTTAGATGATGTTGTCATGATTTCATTGGGCCTAGGGTGTGTTAGAGGTCATGTTAAGACCTAGAGTAGAGTCTAGGTCAATCTAGGACATAGCCAAAGTCATTTGGTTTGAAAATGTAAAAGTTGTAAAAATATTAGAAAAAGTTGCTTAACAACTTTTGCAACTTTTCAAAGTTGCTCGGACAACTCTATCCAAACACCCTAAAATGACCTAGAAGTGCCCTAATGGAAACCTAAGACAAACCTCAGCCTATTTAAGTCAATTTTGGACCAAATCCTAAGGTTGGATGGTCAGATGTATGAAGCTTTGATTTTGGAGAGTTGAACAGTGTATGACAGTTTGTGTGTCTTTGTGATCAGTTAATTGCAGAAGAATGTTTTGGATTTTATTATGAATTTAAATCAATGGAGATCTTAGATTAGTGTATTTCCTTGCATTTTGTGTCATTATTTTATGAGTTTGTGTTTCTTTCTTTGTTCTTCTTAAATACTTTGTGTTTTCTCTATTTACTAGTTCAAACCAGGAGACTGTGTGAAATGGAGACCTATCTCACTATCCCATTGTTCAATTTGTATGGCATCTTGGGGATAGTGAGTAGACTATATGTACATATTCTTTACAGAAGCATGGGCCTTGGAAATCTTGGGAAGCATTTACAATGTCTTTCCCTAGGTGAGCCTATGGTGAGCCCGGCTAGGAAAGACTAAGCCACAACTGTGATAACTTACAGGGGTGTGCATGAAGCTACAAATTGGTGCTTGGAAGTCAAAGACAAGGATATTTCCAAGATATGGTGAATAGGAGAGGTTCTAACCAATTTATTTGGTTACCCAACACTTGCAGACAAACCATGCAGTCAAAGAAGTCCTAAAACCCTCCCAAAATACTCATTTTTGGTTAGGGCATTGTATGGAAGGGTGGAATCCTAAAATCTCAAATATCCTTGAGAGGTTGGATATTGAAACAAGAATCTATAATTAATTTTCAGGGTACTTTGTTATGAATTGGGAGAAAATTCCTATTATCTCGGAATAGGAGACCTAATAGGGGCTCTTCCTTGTAGCCCTATTTTGTGAAGGATCTATGAGATTAGTAAAGGAGATGTATGAAGAAAGACTTCCAAGACCCCTAAATAGGAAAAGTAAAACATAATTGAGCACCTCCTCACCTCTGCAAGAGTTCATTTTAGTATTGGAGGTGAAAATCCCTTAGATGGCATTAAGGGTCAGTGTGTGTGAAGGTAGAAGAGCACCAAGAACTTAGCTAGTCTTGGTAGTTGTTGCATGATAGTTGGGTTGGTCAATAGACTAGGGGATCAAACCACAAAAGGGGATCCTATATGTTAGTAGGTGTCAAGAGAGAGCACCTCAAGTTCACTTGTGAGACCTAGGCATGAGCTTGTGATTGCCTCATCCAACCTCCCTATCACTTATATGTATTCATAAGTGTTACTAAACCATTCTTTTTTTGAGAAATTTTTGTTGGAGAATGTTGAAAACTTAATGGCATAAAGATATTCATCAATCTAAAACTTAAAACAATTAACAAATAGGCATATGACAACCCATAACAAAATAGAATCACACATTCACAACACTTGACACTAATTTTGACAAGAAAACCCTTGAAGGGTAAAAAGTCACTATGTAAATAAGCTTCATAAAGCCTCACTAGCCATGAAAGCCTCACTAGCCATGAAAACCTCACTGGTTTCAATCAAGCCTCACTGGAAAAACATTTAGGGCACTAACCCTAGGATAAATAACCCCTTTACACAAATAAAAATATTTACAAAGGGCTACTCTGTTTCACTACAAATCATTCATCAGAAACTCAACACTCTAAAATCCAAATCAAATTTACAATAATAACTCTAAGAACAATTACCTTGTAACACAATATTCAAACCCTCTATCAACATGATGCTTTTTGGGATGCCATCATTACATGTATATATAAATTTTTCAATTTTCCCTAGCTTTGTTCATAAATATTTTTCTTTTCTTTGTTCAAACTTTTTACTATCATCAAATTCATATCTTAGAATATAAAATCTGTTGTAACTTTCTTCTTAATATAAATCACACTTCTCTATTGAATGCATGGATATTTCAATATGTATCCATCCGTTTGATACTTCTTCTATCTACAAGTTATGGAAGAATTAAATTATGATATTTGTGCATCACTATTAAATCTACAATATGTAATAACATGTCTGTGCAGATTTTTCATTTCAAATTCTCCAGACATTAATCAAGATGAAAACCCTCTGCAACACCACCACAACATCTCCTGTACGATTACCTCTTTCATCCATGTATCTTTCTCCAAATCATTGAATCATTATAAATTCCTTTTTCAACAAGTATAATTAAACCAATTTTCAACAAACTTTATAAACAACATATTTATTATTCAAATATAACTCACCAAATATAATATCATGATAACCCCACATTATAAGTAATTGTAACTTCTCAACATTTTTATAAATGTTGAAATAATTTAATGTGGTTTTTTTTTTTTCACAGTGTCTTTAATTAAATAATATAACATGTCAATTTCCAATGCCTCTACTTACATGTCACTCTTGAGCAGTCATTGGCATTTGAATAAACAAATCATCATGCCTATGCTTATATAAAAGAGTTAATATCATCTTGTAAGCACAACCATAAAGATCAATTAATGTGAATGGTGTTATCACTTGAAACCATGTTGTTTGTTGAGGTCATTAAGGTTCTTGTTGCCATGGTGAATATACCAATGATTTAAGTAATACATGCATTTTCATGCAACAAACTCTCATGTCAAATGAAAATATCATGTTACATAGCATTTATGTCATCACTATTGATATTTGTATAGTATAAAATATGGATGGGGTCCTAGAACAATGGTTTGTACATAAAAGAGACCCCAAAGCCAATATTTTACACATACATTTGAATTGTAAGGGAAATACTTGAAATCAGATAAAATATGATACATACCTCATGATGAAATTAATTTGGAAATACCTATTTTCTGGTGCATGTGTACGGTTTCGGGCAATTCTGCAACCTGTTTCAGACTGGAAATGTCGAGATGAAGAAAACCCAGAAAAATTTTATCTTTCTAACTGCAGGTAGTCTTTGACCCTGATAAAAGGTCAAAGGCTACATTAATATTTTGAAGGTCGACTATGACTTTGTTTGTGGATCTCGAAAGTTCGACGAAAAGGGTATCCAAATCTATACTTTAATTCACCGTCCCACACCTGTACCTGCAAGAAAATTGGTTTTGTTTGTTGGGGTAGGGGTTTGCCTTAGTCAAACCCTGGTTTGGAATCAACCTTAATAATGGAATTGAAATAGATAATGCTAGAAAGTAGTATAAGTAGATCTAACAACGAAGCTATGATATTCAATAGATATGTAATTGTATTTGAAATGTAATCAAGTATGTTAATATGAAAGCTTGAACATAACATCAAAAAATGTAAATCAAACGTCCATGATTGTATGCTTGGAATCCACCTTGAGGGAAGAGTGAATGGATCTTGAAGATGAACAAAAGGATCTTGAAGGAAGATCACACCATCATGATGGCTAGATCTAGGGTTTGAATGATGAATCTTGCATGCTTGAACCAAATCCCTTCAAAGACTTGAATGCGTGAATCCTTGATCTTCAATGGAGAACTTGAATGGAGAAGAGGATGATTGCTTGAATTCTTGAATGAGAGATTGCTTGAATGAATGCTTTCTTGATCACCAATGTCTCCTTAGAGTGCTTGAGCATGAAAACTTGATGTAGAGATCTTCTCACAAAACTTGATTGAGAAAATGAGAGAGGAAGGCTTCCTTTTATAGTGATCTAGGGCACAATCCTCTAGAGGGGCCACCTTGGGGAATTAAATTATAATTAGACCTCAACCCTTTAGGAATGGACCTAAATTAAATATAATTTAAAATTTTACCGTTTCAGAGACCAAAACAGCCGACCCGGAAGTGGGAAAACAATTCTTTTCGAAACTTGACATTCGGAGATCACGAGACCTTGAAACTTAAACCCAGGGTCAAAGACAAAGTCAACCCTGACCTAGGTCAAGGATGAGCTCATCCTTGACCCTCAAGGTCATCCTTGAGCCCTTAAGGTCGTCATTGACCTTAAGGTCATAGATCTCAAGGTCTTAGTCAGAGTGAGAAATAGGAGGTCCCGGGGGTGCCCGGAGACCTAGAAATGATGTTAGAATAGAGTAGAGTGCCAGGGAGAGGCACAAAACCCTATGATGAACATGATGAAGGCTAGGAGTGTTGGAGATTTTCCAGTGGGCCAGTACTGACTGTATGTTTGTCATTGATGACAACATATGGAAAGTAGCATGCGTGGAAGTCTTATGCAGTAAGCTTTCAATATATGTAGCATGGACATGATATCAGCATGATATCATGGGCGCAGAGGTTAACTATTAGTATAGATAGTTATATAGAATTTGGTGTCAACAGTGTTCCTGATAGAGTAACAGACGGTGTTTTGTGTATGGTTGTCTGTATAGTATCATTGAGCCTTGTGCACTTGGATATATGTTGAAGACATGTTAGTGATGTTTCAGTTATGGATGCATAGTCTGATGATGAACGCAAGTGAAGTTATGCAGTCGCTATTCGCCAGTAGCAGTTTCCTGTGTTTGTTTAGAAGAACCGACAGAGATTTTATTAGTTCTTGAGTTGCACCTATCTTGAGGGTATGCACCCTTGGAGTTAAGCTTGGAGAAGTGTTATTGATGTTAGGTTAAGAGTGCATGAGTTAATTCAACTTACAGAGAAAGTTCCAGTTGTTTTGGTAGAGTTGATAGTGTGTAGCGTGCGTCTACAATTATTCTATTAGACAGGTCCCAAAATGAGTTGTGTGTGTAATAGAGCCAACAGAATGTTTGTTGGAGTTTATTATGGTTTCTCTAATATGATTTAAAGGTGGTTCTAACAGGCCAAATTGATTATATCATTTGGAGGAAAGATATTTATAGGCAGTCATTTGTGATTCTTTAAGTGTGGTTCATGGTTTATTAAGCAGAGTAGAGTAGAGTGTGCGAAGTGTTGAACCATCAGAAGAAGGTCTATGTGACCAAGTAAAGTACTTGTGCTATTCATTGGAACTGATCCAAATAGCAGGTCTAAGCGCAGTTCACCAAGATCCAGATATAGTGTGTATCTATTATTCAGAAGGTTGTAGCCTTCACCCATTTGAGCAGTGAGCTCTTGGATAGTGCATCCTCTCCCCTAACAGGGACAATTGTAAAAGACTCCTAACAGGGTCTGACCCTTAACCAGGTCTACTGTACTTAATATATTATAAAGCTACTCCTACCAGGGTAAAGGATCTTCTAGCAAGGATCATTATACACTAGTACAGAATATTAGTGGGTATCAAGTCCCACCGGGGTTTTTACCTATTTGGGTTTCCCCGTAACCAAAATATTGGTGTTGTGTTCAAGTGTTCTTTCATTGTGTTTATGTTTTATGTTTAAGTATACTTAATTGGATAAAGAATTGAATCTTATAGATAACTGATTCACCCCCCCTCCCTCTTAGTTATCTCTTGGGACTATTCCTAACAAGGAGGACCTATTTGTAAGTCCTACCTATAAAATAGAGCCATAGAATAGGGAAATTAAGGAGAATCCTCAGGATCCTAACCCTAATTTCACCTAGGATGAAGGCATCAAGTGCAGAAAAGAAGTGGAAAATGGGGGAAAAGATAGATCTAAGAAAAGATCAATTCAAGGCATTCGAAATGACCCCAAACCACTTACTCAGAGGGCTAAATGCTCTTAACATGGAAGTTCTTCCATTTTAAGATGATACATTAAGCCCCCACTTTAGCAGGAGTATGGCCTCGATGCAAACTCTTGGTAAAGGAGAAGAAAGAGGAGATCCAAGTGGATTCACAATGAGATAAAATAACACTTAGCTAAGGACACAAGCCCCCGGGCTAAGGATTCTAACTCAACATACACGCACAAGGGTGCGAAAAGAGAAAACCAAAAAAATAGGGGTTAGTACTAAACAACCCAAATCAATTAGCATAAGAAACCTCACTAAGAAATATTTCTCATACTAATATCATATTTGGAAAGCTATCATAAAAGCATAAATGATTACATAAGAAAGACAAGAGAAACACTATAAATAACATAGCTTCATGATCTAGTCCTACTAGCATGAAAGTGAAAAGAGAGAAAGGAGAAAGTGATTACCTCACCCAGTAAGATGTCCACCTTACCGTGAATCACCCTGGAGGGAGAGCTCAACAGGTTCATCCATAAACTATGCTTTGAAATTGTAGTGCATCTTCTGACGGCTTTTGGAATACCCATAGATCCACCTTCTTGTATCACTATGAATATGAAATGTGTGTCTCCTCAAGATTTTAGCAACTTATGTGTGTTACCATCAAAAGATTTAGCATATTGGAAATGTGTGTCCCTTCAGGATTTAGCAACTTATGTGTGTTACCTTCCAAGATTTAGCATGCTGCAAAACAAAAGGTTAGAACAAAAATGCATAATATAGAATGAGGGAGGTCATATATATGCCCCCCTCCTTAAGATGGAAAAAACATACTATTTTGACATGTTAAGGAAATAAAAGAACAAGGATAGAGCCTTCTTCAACATCAAGACATTTATGTGTGTTACCTTCCAAGATTTAGCATGCTGTAAAACAAAAGGTTAGAACAAAAATGCATAATATAGAACGAGGGAGGTCATATATATGCCCCCCTCCTTAAGATGGAAAAAACATACTATTTTGACATGTTAAGGAAATAAAAGAACAAGGATATAGCCTTCTTCAACATCAAGACAATATCCACAGACAACACCCAGTCCAAGCCAAGAAGGTCACAACTCTTATGAGGCCATGGAAGGGATGAATGCAAATAGATATCATGCAAGAAGTGAAAAAGGTAACCCTTGTGAGGGATAGCACAATGTATAGTTTCCAAGGTGAGAGATATATCAACCATGGAAACCCAATGTCAAAAAATGAAATAGGTTGTGATCAAGGACAAAGATCCTCAATGCAAACCAAAATTTTCATGTATGATTGGAAATCACATAATAGATAAATACTGCTTAACTAAGGAAAGAGGTTAATCCTGGAAAGACAAAAAAGAAAGAGATGACATCATTGCCCCCCAAGCATAGGAACAAAGATGGAAGGGGACCTATTATATCGCTCTCAACACTATGCAAGACAATGAGCCCCCAAGAATTAGGCTAACATTGTTTACATAATGTGGAGCTCTATAATAGGAACATAGATGTTATTTAGAGAAAATAGGATTAAAATACAACTCATTTCCACATGATATATAAATAACATTACTATCAATGAGTTGTCTAATCTTATAATGTAAAGCTTGACATTCATTAGTAGAGTGATCATGAAATCTATGATATAAACAAAAAGGAAGAGTCTTCAAGTGTGGACTATGTTTCTTTTTGCGTTTAGGTCTAGTAATCATCTTAGCACGAAGGAGTTTAGGAAAAAGAACTTCTTGGTCTAATTCCTTCATAGGTTCATCATGTTTTGAAGTATTATTTGAGATGTTGTTAACATTGATTTTTTGTTGAGGATTAAATCCCAATCCATAAGAATGCTCATGCCCCCCAATGTGTAAGGGCATTTGAATTCCCTATTTATGCTTACCACATTCTTGAGCATTAAATCCTTGTTTAACTAGGAAATGATAACCAGGACCATAACACAAGGCCATATCAGAAGGAGTCAATGGAACTTCAGTAGTCACAATATCATCCTTAGTAGATTTGATAAATTCATTTTGGGTAGAAGCAGCAACAAATTTATTATGAAGGGATTTAAAAGTAGAAGCTTGTTGTTCAAATTCTCTTTGTTTCTTCATAAAATCAAGATCATTAACCTTATACTCTCCAATAAAGGTAGGATTAAAATCCAAGGTTCCCCAATCATCGTCAGGAAGAGCATTAGAGGAAGAAGGATTACTATTAGGAGTAGGAGTAGTGTGGGTTTGAATATTCAAACAAAGATTAGGCACATCATCCGCATAAAGTGAATACATCTTGTTGTTATGTATAAACTTGACTTTACGGTGAAGGGTGGAAGGAACAACATGCATCTCATGCAACCAAGGTCTACCTAAAAGAAAATTATAATTGAGAGGTCCAGGCATAACATAAATAGGTGTATTCAGGATGACCGGTTATACTTTGATAGATAAGGTAATGATTCCTAGAGTGTTCTTAGCAATGTTATCAAAGCCACGTATAGGAACATTGTCAGGTTGAATAGTTGAAAGATCGGCTTGAATCACTTTGAGCATGTCCATGCTACAAACATTAAGCCCAGATCCATTATCAATCAAGGTCCTATAAATGATACTCTTATTGATAGAAACAGAAACCATAAGAGCATCATATTGATTCTGAACTTCTTTAGAAGGTAAATCTTTTTGAGTAAATATAATGTCAGGAGGACCCGGGGTAGGATGCATGCATTGTAAGAAATTATTGATGTTCTCTTAATTAGGAGGTGGAGTAGGAAGAGTTGCTAGAGCTTTTTGCAAGGCTTCATAGTAGGTAGGTGAAGTTTGAAGAAGATCCCATAAAGAAATCTTGGTAGGGGTATTTTGCAATTGGTTTATCAAATTATACTCCTTGCTAGGAAGACGGGGTGGAGGAGGAAGAATGGATTGAGAAGGTGGCAAAGAAGTAGAAACCACCAGATTAGGTTGAGGATTATTCCTTGTATGATAAGTGTGAGCTATCGAATCTTGGTCATTGAAAGACTCTAAATACTCCATAGGTTTACCTTTGATAGTAATGTGAGGACAACCTTTGACAGTCAACAAGGGTTTTGAAAAAACTATATTAGTTGTCTCAACACTAGAAATAGATTCCCAATAAGGAAGCAAAGAAGACATCCTAAGAGGAGATGAGGTAGGATCTTGGTTCTCCATAAGATCTTCACTAATAGGGAGAGCATTAAGGGAATTCATATCATTCTCCGCTAATGCCTCATCACTAGAAGGAATATCAAATGGAGGTAAAGGATCTATAATGTCATCTTCTTTCACTAAAATGTCTACATGTGTTTTAGAAAAAGAGTTATCATCGTGTATGAATATGTCATCCATTAATAAATCACCCTCTTTTATCAAAGATTCTTCTTGGGGAGGGGATAAATCAATGTCTTTACCCAAGGGTTCATCGCAAAAGCACATTGTAGGATTGCCTTAATTCACTAAAGCTTGATCCCTAAAGGGGGAAGAAGGTAAATTATATTCTAAAGTAGGCTCATAGAAAGGACATATATTAGGAGAAGAATTAACATCAATCCTCAACTCATCTCCATAAAGAGAAATATGATGAAGATATAGCCTAAGGTCATCTTCTTGTTCTAATATATCCTTATAAGGTAATTCAAAATAGGACAAAGCAACATCACATGCACTAGATGAAGTCTTTCTAGTTGTAACGTCATGCAATGGTAAGGTAAGAGGAGGATGTTGTGTAATCTCAAAAGTTTTTGAAAACATTTGAAACAACTTGTGCAACATGATAAGAAATAAAGAAATGCATAGAAAATACATCTAGATATATCCAAATGCATTCAAATGAAAATCAAACACAATGGGGCATCTAATTCCACAAAAGAAAGGGGTAAGTGTGTCGGGTTCACCAAAATGTATACTATAAAATATGGATGGGGTCCTAGAACAATGGTTTGCACATAAAAGAGACCCCAAAGCCAATATTTTACACATACATTTGAATTGTAAGGGAAATACTTGAAATCAGATAAAATAAGATACATACCTCATGATGAAATTAATTTGGAAATACCTATTTCTGGTGCATGTGTACAGTTTCGGGCAATTCTACAACCTGTTTCAGACTGGAAATGCTAAGACGAAGAAAACCTAGAAAACTTTTATCTTTCTGACAGCAGGTAGTCTTTGACCTCGATAAAAGGTCAAAGGCTACATTAATATTTTGAAGGTCGAATTTGACTTTGATCGCAAATCTTAGAATTTCAGCGAAAATGGTATCCATGTCTGCACTTTAATTCATTGTCCCACACCTATACCTGCAAGAAAAATGGTTTTGTTTATTGGGGTAGGGGTTTGCCTTAGTCAAACCCTAGTTTGGAATCAACCTTAATAATGGAATTGAAATAGAGAATGCTAGCAAGTAGTAGAAGTATATCTAACAATGAAGCTATGATATTCAATAGATATGCAATTGTATTTGAAATGTAATCAAGTATGTTAATATGAAACTTGAACATAACATCAACAAATGTAAATCAAACCTCCATTATTGTATGCTTGGAATCCACCTTGAGGGAAGAGTGAATGGATCTTGAATATGAACAAAAGGATCTTGAAGGAAGATCAAACCATCATGATGGCTAGATCTAGGGTTTGAATGATGAATCTTCCATGCTTGAACCAAATCCCTTCAAGGACTTGAATGCTTGAATCCTTGATCTTCAATGGAGAACTTGAATGGAGAAGATGATGATTGCTTGAATTCTTGAATGAATGCTTGCTTGATCACCAATGTCTCCTTGAGAGTGCTTGAGCATGAAAACTTGATGTAGAGATCTTCTCACAAAACTTGATGGAGAAAATGAGAGAGGAAGGCTTCCTTTTATAGTGATCTAGGGCACAATCCTCTAGAGGGGCCACCTTGGGAAATTAAATTACAATTATGCCTCAACCATTTAGGAATGGACCTAAATTAAATATAATTTAATATTTTATCATTTCGGAGACCAAAATATCCGACCCAGAAGCGAGAAAACAATTCTTTCTGAAACCCGACATCCAGAGATCACGGGACCTTGAAACTTAAACCTAGGGTCAAAGATGAGGTCAAACCTAACCTAGGTTAGGGACAAGGTCATCCTTGACCCTCAAGGTCATCCTTGACCCCTTAAGGTCATCATTGACCTTGAGGTCACATATCTCAGGGTCTCAGTTAGAGTGAGAAACAAGAGGTCTAGGGGGTGCCCGGAGACCTAGAAATGATGTTAGAACAGGGTAGAGTGCCAAGGAGAGGTAAAAAATCCTATGATGAACATGATGAAGGCTAGGAGGACCTATTTTTAAGTCCTACCTAGAAAATAGATCCATAGAAGAGGTAAATTAAGGAGAATCCTCAAGATCCTAACCCTAATTTCACCTAGAATGAAGGAATCAAGTGCAGAAAAGAAGTGGAAAATGGGGAAAAAGCCAGATCTAAGCAAAGATCAATTCAAGGCATTCGACATGACCCCAAACCACTTACTCAGAGGGATAAACCCTCTTAACAAGGAAGTGCTTCCATTTTAAGACGATACAATATTATAACAATTAAAATATTTTTACCAACCACATACTAAAATTGTCATGAATGTGCTAACTATTTCCTTTAACATCTAACTCTCCCTTTGATATTGCACCTAATCTAGTTGGAATCAATGCCAACAACAAATCTCTTAACTTTATAATCATGCCAACAATCCCCCTTTAACATTGATGGCAGCTCTTCACTTCCCCATTCTCCATTTCACTCTCCCCCTTTGACATCAATGTAACACCAATAATGATTTATTTAAGATAATCACCCTATCAAAATACACAATATTTGCATTATTATCAACTATTATAAGTCTGACTACTCATTTCTGCCTACTGCAATTTCTTGTGCTTTATATTCTTATCAAATAGGTTATACACCAATCTATACTCATCTCCTTTTCATGCTCTAGTATTATTTTTACATGGGAGAACTATCTTGAAAACTATCAAAATTATTGTTATATAGCAATTTTTGTCTTTTTTTTGACTCATTGAACATCACTACTTTGTACGATAGTGAACACATCACTATTTTCCTTTTTCTTCTGATGGCATTCTTCTAAAGTTGCTACCAATCGTTTCAAATATCTTTGTTTTGAGAAACCACATTTTACATATGTAAATGTCAAGGCATTTGTAAGTGCAATAATTGACAAAAAAAAATTTAATAAGATATTCATTTCACCAAATATAAGGCATTTGTAACTGCAATAACTGAGAGTTGACAAAATACATTCTAATAGATTTCAATTTCCCATTCCATAGTTTCCACTATTGGTACAGAGGGGGCAAATATTATGGAATACCTCTTTGCACATGCTCAAAAGTATCGAATTCATTTTTAACAAAAATATTACACTTCATTGAAATGTTGTTTCATTGATGTTCTATCTAGGAAACATGCTGCATGACTTTGTATGTGATTCCACATTTGTAGATATGCCTAAGAGTGCATTTCCAATCATATTATCTCACAAATCTATTCCTCATTGCACTCCACATGAGCTTTGAAGGATGTGAATACCTTGCTCCATGGCCCCATTGTACATAGGCAGAAAATGCATTGCCAAAGGTTGAAAACTCAGCTTCACTTTTTCTATTTGCATTTATTTGAAAGTTTCTAAACCTTTTATCCAAAGCTTCTATATTTTACATATGCTCACATTTCCTTGAAGGTATTCTGTCAAAAAATTAACCTGGAAAGTTTATCCTTCCAAATTGATTGCATTCAAATATGCTAGGCAATTATGACAACATTCATAAAAAGTTATATATCTTGATAGATGCTTATATTTTTTTAACGCTTCTATTGTCAACAATAATATCTTGTTAAGAAAGCATTCCAAATGGATCACACATGCCTTTTTAGTGCTTTCATAATTCCTATAATGTCTAATAGAGTAGTAAAAGATATAATATATATCCAAATCCATTTATATTGTGATCAATACTTGTACCTTGTTTCAAAGTTCCATTCTGAAATGTCACTAGGATCAATGGGATCTCCTTTCTAAATACAGTGAATTATCACAAAGATTTGTATGAACACAAACTAAATGCTCGACTTTGTCAAACTTTAACTCTGCATTAGGAAAAAGATTCATCCCTCTATAAATGAGATTTACTATAGCACAAAATAGAAGAATTTATTTGCAATAATTGTTTAACAACTATCTAACTTTGACATAACTAATTCTCTGCATTGTGGATAGTTTGCACTTTCAACTTTTACTCAACTTCACATTAATGACATATGCAACTACCACCACATGTAATGCCAATGCAAACTTAAATATTAATCTAAGAAACGTTGTTAGATCTCAACCATTTTCAAGGAATAAATTTGTGCAAATTCAAGAAACCACTGCAAGTACACAACATATTTGAATACTGCAAAATCAACATCAACCTTTGTATATAAACAGTTCTTGTCTCATCAATATTATTATCGCTAGTTCCTGTCACTTTGAAGGTAGAATATAAAATTCACGTTGTAGATATTAAGTCGCCATATTCTACTTTCCTTCTTTCATTAGAGCTGAGAAAAATGTTACTTCAAGATCACTACAAAGATCTTGAACTACCATTGTTCACTTCACATATTGTCCTCATGTTTGTATAAAAACCTCTTTATAAAATCTAATCAAAGGCATTGCTAATCATTGTGACACCATGGTATTCATTATATTTACATTCAATACTCTGTAATAGTGAATGACCTTCTTATTGTGAACCAAAAAGTGTGGTCACTTCTCTAAACCCTTATATCCAAGAGATCTAATGAGTTTGGAGTCTTAGAAGGCAGCTTATAGCTTCCTATCCATAGCATGCAAGAATCATGTAGATAAAGATGGTGGCTCTCAAATGAACCCAATAAGAAAGATCCCTATAAGGTGCACTATATAATGGAAGATTCAAGTAAAGTAATCCAAGATTTATGTGATGAATGCAAATGCAAAGTAATCTAAGATGAGATGCAAGAGATGCAAGATTAAGCTAAGATGAAATGCAAGAGTGTAAAGAAAGTAAATCTAAGCTAAAAAGATAAAAGATTACTATCCATGCTAATTAGACTAGATTAACTAAGCTAAATGCAAGAAATTAAATAACAAAGCTAAGCTAAATGATAATGAAATGCTTCAAGATGTAACATGAGCTAAGATGCAAGGATGCCAAGATAATTTTCAAAAGTACCAAGATTGCAAGAATGAGGAGAGAGTCTCCTTTTAAAGAAATTAGAAATGAGTGGACGGTCAAGATTAAGAGGCAAAAATGAGCAACAGTGGGGATTAATTCTTGTTTGATCCATGTGATCGTGTCTTTAAGAGGCAAAAAGAAAAGGATAAGACTAAGAGGCAAAACAACGAGTGGTTGAGATAAATAGGCAAAAGTCTTCTTCAAAAGTCAAAAGATTTCATCTCATTAGAAAGTGCACTTTAAGTGGAGGGATTTTATTTTTATTTGTATTATTATTATTATTATTAGAAAAGTGATTTTCATGTGCACTTAGGATAAAGGGGTTTTTTATTATTTAATTAAAAGGGAGCATGTTCTTTTAATTAAAAAAATATAGAATAAAGTGGTCAAACTTTAGGATATAATAAAATAAATGATTAATTAATTAATTAAGCATAATTGATTTGATGCAAAACAACGGTCTAATATTTTAATTTAATTTTTCATAAGGGGGCTTACAATTTACTAGACCAAAATTGAATGATTACATTTGCCCCTCTTTGAGTTAGTGTGCAAGAGAGCACATTGAGTCAAACAAAATGGTGACAAACAGACAGTTGATATGAAGTGATGAACTGTCTTGAGAGACATTGTCTCTAAACCTGATCGAATGAAGCACAATAAGGTAGCAAGAGTTTCAATGCATAGTTTGATGTAAAGTGATGAAACTGAACATTGAGACTGAGGTTGAAAGATAAGACAATACCAAAACTGATATGATTCTATGAGAACTGATATGTCTAAGATCATATTAAAGCAACTTAAAGAATCTCAACTTGATGTGAAGCAATGAAGAAAAGATAACCCTAGCCATGATAGCATGGTCAATTTCTATCCTTCCCTCTCGAGATAAAAATCAAAATGACATTGAGGAGATACAAAAATGAGATAAGTTTGATGAAATTGATATTAGATAGGGTCCAAGATGATTGATGATCAATTCAGAGAGATTAGAAAAGCATTTGGACCAAGTCTGACCACTAAGCGATGAGAATTTTCCCTAGTTTGAATAAGTTTGAGCAAAAAGGTATAGCATTAGAATTAGGTCAAAGCAAGTGATTATGAAGAAATGTCATCAATTTATTTGTCTCAAAGGATAAAAACATAAGTCTCAGAAGAACAACAAAATGAATTTGGATTTTGATTTTGATCCCGAAAAGGAATTGAGGATGCTAAAAAGGATGACCAAAGTTGTCTGATAGTGATGAGGTGAAGACTCTCTCCTCATTCAATTCAAGATGCAAAGACTAAGATGCAACCTAGGATGAAAATGAAAGTGCAAAGTGCAGGGATCTTACTCTGTCCTTATTTTCATCATCAAGCCTTATTAAGGGACATCGCAATATCATACAATCATCACTAGTGCAAGTCAAACTACAAAGATATGAATATGATCTATATCGAATAGAATGTAGGAAACTCACATAAGCATCGATTCATAAGAGCCAAGATGACCTGTACATGATTTCCAAGTTAATGATGCAAGATTATACCATTATCAAAGCATAAGCACCAAGATAACCATGAGTATGGTCTTGCGTAAAAAAAATACAATGCAGATAGTCAAGGATATAGTTCAGACTCACCTAAGTGTTCATATGAATCAGGTTGAGGTATATGTGGTGTTCCAATTGTGATGGAGGCACTTATCATAGACACATGACACATCAAACATATATGATTATCGAAACCACAACCACAAGTAGAAGACAAAGAGAATATGCACCATGCCCTCATTCCTCTAGTCAAGTGACATCCTAGAGAGACTAAGGAGGGAACATCAGCAAAAATCATCAAAAATAGATAGCATACAAAGAAAATATCATTAAGCATAACTCATCCATTTCAATTTAAACGTAGTGTAAAGATTATCATTGATATTTCTAAGACTTATGCCTATGAGTGCAATAGAAATATATGACTTGGACTGCTAACAAGGTGTCGATTCAATATGAGCTATGCAACAAGTGTTTGAGAAACACTCGATGTCTGGATGGGGTAGTGTTGAGAAACACTGGTGTGTCCTAGAGACAACAATGGTACAGAATTTCCCCCTAGTGAGACTTAGATGAAGACCGGCTCCAGACCATAGAGACAAGTATTGTGAAAGTCAATCAGTTCATGGACAAAGATACAAGCTGATAAATGGAGCACAAAGGTACAAGTAGCACTTATTTCTAGGTTTTCACCACTTGGAAGGACTATTTTTTCTACTATGACACTTGTTTTCAAGTTTTCACCAAGGCATTTTTTTCTTATTTTTTGAATTTATTTATTTATTTATTTTATTTTTTTGATACATCAAAGCACCTGTTTGCCAGGTTTTCACTAAAATGATCATTTTTTAGGACCTTTTAGGATATTTAGGATTTTTTCAAGACCGTATATCAATTTTTTTTTGTATTTTTTTAGGATAATTTTCTATGTACAAGAACTCTGGATGAAGAGAATGTCATACATAGAACTTCTTCAGGTGGAGAGTATTGATAGGATCAAGGATTTGTTCTCCCTCTTGGGTTGAGATCTGATAATCATTGTATCTAAAGGTAGTTGTAATTATATAAGGACCCATCTAGTTAGGTTCAAACTTGTCTTTCTGTTCATGATTTTGTTGATTCTTAGGATTCTCTCTTAAAACTAGATCACCAACCTCAAAATATCTATGGTGTACTTTCTTGTTGTATCATTTTTACATTCTTTTCTAATATACTCTCTTGTGATTGAATGTGGCTTGTCTACATTCATCCAGTAGTTCTAGTTCTTGGATGTGTGATATGTGATAATCTTCATTTGTTACAAGCCCTTTTAGGGAGACTCTAAGTGAAGGTATTTCTACCTCAATAGGTAAGACAACTTCAGCCCCATAGACAATGAAAAAAAGGTGTAGATCATATTGGTGTGTGTATGCTTGTTCTATAAGCCCATAAAGTAGGATTGATTTGAAGACGCCAATCCCTTCTAGACTTACTAAAATTCATGTGCAAGATTTTCAAAATAATTTTATTTGATGCTTTAGCTTTTCCATTTCCTTGAGGATAATAGATGGATGACCAATTTTGTTTGATCTTAAATCTCTTACATAATTATTTCAGGTCTTTGTTCTTGAATCGTCCTCCATTATCAATAACCATAGAGGATGGCACACCATAGTGATAAATTATGTAGTTCAGGATAAACATGGACACTTATTTTCTTGTAGCAGTAGAAAGTGGTACAACTTCAACCCACTTAGTGAAATACTCAGTAGAAGTGATGATGAATTTGTGTCCTCTTGATGAGTTCAGATATATCTGACCTACTAAGTCAAAGGCCCATTACTGAAAAGGCCAATATGTGATAGATGGTGTGAAATATGATAAACCTCTATAGATATTAGTATTAAATATCAAATGTATTGTTGCTGAGAGTGAATATATACTTAAGACACTTTGATATTTATTGATTTCTATATTTCAGTGTCTTCAAATAATCGAATGACATTTGTTATATATTATAATGGTAAGTCATGACTTGATGAGACATGACTTATTAATGAGTCACGACTCATCAAGTCATGACTGTCCAAATAATATCTAACATTTCATACATACCATTTCATATACACCAATAACAGTCGGTTAACACAAATGATGCTTGGTGTAATAGTTGATAACTATCAACTTAGTATATACTCCATCACCAATAACTATCGGTTAAGTTGGTCAATAGTGTGTGCTATAAATGTGTCACACTTCTATGGATCATTACATGCAAGGAAACTCAAGAATGAGCCCTTACAAATCAATCCATAGCTCCCTAGGCATGGAGTGCAAGGGTTTTAAGAATGCTCTCAGCTAGAGCTATTAAGCCAATAACCTTGCTAGTAAACCATGCAATGGGAGATTCAATGAAGACAAGGGCAAGAATGCCAATATCTCCAATGAAGCCAAATGTATGCAATGCAAAGCAAATCTATATGACAATGCAAGTTAATCTATTGCATAAAAGGAAATCTAAGCTAAGAATGCCATGAAAATGAAACTACTATGCAAGAAATGAAATCTAACTATGAAGCAAGAAAGCCATGATGATGCAAGAATGAAGACAAGAAGATAGAGTGTTGATGAAGATCCAAGATGAATGCCAACAATGCTCCAAATCTTCAAACCCTAGATGCAAGAATGTCTCCAAAAGCTCCAAGATGACCTAGAAAACCTGCAGCATAATATTAGCATAAAAAGTTGGGTATCTAGAATGAAGAAGAGAGCTCTTCTTTTATAGGAAATGAGGAGAAATGGACCATGGAGATTAAGAGGCAAAAGATTTAATCAATGGTGGAGCTTAAAAGAGGAGCAATCCATGTGCACAAGTATCCTCCAATAGGAAAATAAGAGTTGACTTTTGTGTCCATATGAGACAAAAAGTACTTTTTCTCTTTTTATAAAATAAGAATAATGCTTTATTTGTGCAACTTAGGATAAGAGGAAAAGTGGGGGCTTTTTATTTATTAAAAGGGGAGGAAATATTCCTTTTAAATAAATAAAAACTTAGGATAAAATGGTTAGCCCATAGAAAATAATCGAATAAATGATAGAGCTAGGATTTGATCAAGAATAAGCAATTGATGATTTAGCAAAAGGGGCTAATAGTCTAGGTGACCATTTTTAGGTGTATACATTTGCCCCTCTTTGACTAATGTGTGATCAATCTAGGAACACATGCAGTCAAAGAATGAAGTTGAAATGTGAGATCGATTTGGGATCACAAAACAACTCAGATCAGCCAAGAAAGCAAGAGATAGCCAAGAAGGCAAGCAAATATCGATCTGACTCCAAAGAATGAAGTGCAGAGAGATAGCAATTCCTGCATGGTCAGCCTGGTAGCGATAGTACTGAACACTTAGGAAAGAGATAGCCAATAAGATATGATGTGTCTGCCCCCTCGGGATCGAAAGTGAAATCTAGGTAGAGGGAAAGCGGAAGCAAGAGTAGCATGATCAAATCACTAGAAATCAAAATCAAAGATGAAAGAACAGAACAACCATCAAGCAGTGAAGATATGCCCCACACATGGGACACGGGGCACGAACCTAACAGTCCCTCAACCCGTAAACACCACGGAGGGGAAGAATTTGAACTTGGGATTTGAAAGTGAATGAAAGACTAGAAGTTTGAAAGAGATGGGGATGAAGAGGTGAAGAATGCCCCAGTGAAGATCGAAGGATCAAGCCTCAAAAGGTTAGCCAACTACGTGAAACAGGGGGAAAAGGTGATTTGGATGATCAAGGTGATCTCAGATTTTGGTTTCGATCCTGAAATGAATAGAAAAAGATGGGATATGAAAGACAAGAAGTGAAAGACATGATCGGGAAGAAGTGAAAGGTGAGCGCAGTTGATTAACAAGTCCATGAAAGATGAAAGGAGAGCTCTCTCCATATGCAAGATGCAAAACTAACTAACATGAACCTAAGAATGCAAGCTACATGAAAAGTGGTTTACTTGCAAGGTTACAAAGCTAATAGACATCTAATATTCATCATTGAGCGTTATTGGTAGCATCACAAGATCATACAATACACTAGCATAACTATGTGGATCTGAATATGATCTATATCAGATAGAAATGTGGAAATCTCACCTAGGCATCAAAGACATGTAGGTCCAGATGACTAATGCAGTGAGATCACCTAAGTTTGATATAGCAAGATTATGCTCGCATCGAGACACAAAAAAGTCAAGATGACTAGAAGCATGCACTCGCGAAACAGTCAAGGATAATACCTTGTAGGTCCATAGTGTCAAGTAAGACCAACATAAATGCTCATGACAATTAGGATCAACAAAATATACCCACAAGCAGAAAAAGCAATAAAACATGTTCTCATACCCTCAGTCTTCTAGCTATGCATCATCGAAAACTTCTCAGGGAGAGACCACTCAGCAAAGAAATCATCATAGACAGCATGCAAAGAAATAAATTCAAACAAATCTCAGCAAGTCAAGTGCATGTGTGTAGGTCATAGAGTCAAACTTTGAGTATTACATCTGCAAATGAGAAATATCGCATCATACTAGACTGCAGGTAGGACATCTGATAAGTGTTGAGAAACACTCGACGCAAGGGTAGTGTTGAAAAACACCATTGGGGTGGTGTTGAAAAACACCATTGGAACCAAGTTGCCCAAGAAACCCAGATGCACAAAGAGACCCAAGATAAGCTTAAAGCAACATATGCCCCCTAGACTAAGACAAGAGTCAATTCCAAGCTAGGAGAGGCAAAGCGAGAAGTGGAGCAAAGGAGCGCCACACAAGACTGATAGACATAGGTGCAGAGGGTCTCAAGTAGCACCTATTTCTAGGTTTTCACCACTTGATAGATTTATTGCAATTTTTTTCAGGACTTTTTATAATTTTTTGTATTTTTGCTACCAAGGCGCCTGTTTCCAGGTTTTCACCAAGGCACTTTTTCTTTTTTTTTTTTGAATTTTTTGAATTTTTTGATTTTTTGATTTTTTTGTATTTTTTCAAGACTTTTTATGCTTTTTAGGATTTTTTCAGCATCATATATGAATTTTTTTGGTATTTTTTCAGGATCAATAAATATGTACAAAGAATGCCCCAGACAGAAATGGGCATCAAGAATATGTTTCCTCTGATGTAGAAAACTGATAGGCCCCAGGCCCAAATGCTGCAACTGTGACAATAGGAGGTCTCAACCAGTTCGACCAATAATAACCTGCCCTAAGCAATGTCTGAGCTAGCGGAGGATCGTTAGAATGTGATCCACATATGCCATCATGGATTTCAGCTAGCACTTTTTTTGACTCCTCTATTTCTAGACACTTAAGGAGAGTTCCATCTAGACCCTTCCTATACAAGTCACTAGAGACAAAGGCAAAGTGTAAGGGATGGCGGAAGGAATGGCGTGGTGGATTTGCAAGAGGAATATGAGGTGGAAGATATGAAAAGATGGTAGGATTGTAAGATTTGTGAGCAGGATAGCGTAATTCATCCACCAGGAACTTGAAGTGAAATTTATGCTTTTTCATTTGTAAGATGGATGTCGAAGCAACCAAGGCATTAACAACTTTATTCTCAGCTCTAGGAATAGATATGAGATCATGCTTGAAGTAGTGCACCATTTTTCTGTAGAGAATCAGCTTGTCATCTTTTATTTGAGACTCATTATTTTTTAGCAGATTTGTATTTTTACTTTTCTTAGGTGTGGATACTGCCACAATGTGGTTTTCGCTATCCGACCATTGCTCTTTTCTTTTGACTTGATGACTGTGATGTTTGATTGATGATTCAATCTTTTTTGTTGCTAGTTCTTTGGTGGAAGAAGTAACAGGTGTTGATGCGAGATGAAATGAAGTGACTGGTTCAATAGCATTTATGTGAGGGGTTTCATTTCTGGTAACAAGAGAGGTTGAGCCTATAGGGTAAGCTCCAAAAGTAGCTAGATCTAGACTTGTCATAGAAGAACCAGTGTGGTCCACTAAGGCAATATGAGGAACAAACTCATCAAACCCCACACAAGACCCATCAACCACGCCGGAATGGTTACTACAAGAATGAACCATATCAACATCCATATCATCAGTAGATATACATTTTTCTCCCCAAAGAAGTGAAGTAGAGGGAAGATCATCTCCCATGTGAGCCATAGTGTGTAGCGGTGACTCATCTGTATCTGTGTCTGAATTACTGAGCATGGGAGTATTTCTAGAATCATCTCTATAGATCCACTCTTGAATATCTTGTTCTTCTCTTTCTGCTTCTAAAGGAACAAATGAAGGAACAAAAGTATCAAAGATCACCATAGCAGAAGTGGAAGATTTCATCTGATCAGAAGGTCTCCCATATGACCTAGGAGAAACAGGTATAGAAGCAAAGGAACCCAGTGTATATTCACCCATACCAAGGCTCATCATCTTAAGTGATTTCTCAGCAGCAGCTAGAGATGTACTAGGATCAACAAAAGGTTCATTATGAGGAACAAATTTTTTAGTAGCAGCAAGAGCATTGATAGCAATAGTATGGTCTCCAGGAATCACAACCTCAGTGCCATTGTATGGAAATTTGATGCACTGATGATAAGTGGAAGGAATAGCCTGCATGTCATGGATCCAAGGATGACCCAAAAGAATGTTATATGCGAGTGGGATGTCCAATACTTGGAAGCTAATATCTTTCATGATAGGGCCCACTCGGATAGGCAGCGTGATAAGACCTTTGGAAGATCTTTCCACTTCATCATAAGCTTTTATAGTAATCTTCTTCTTGGAATCCACAACCAATTCTGACAAACCCAATTGTTGTATGACATTGAAAGAAACAATATTTAACCCTGCACCATTGTCTATCAGGACTCGGCAGACTCGGGTATTGTAGACTAGAACTTCAATGTGTAAAGCTAGATTATGAGGGTGAGCAATAGATATGTCATCTTCTGCAGAAAAGGAGAGAGATAGCGAAGATGAAATGTGGTTGACCATAGCCTGAAATTGATCTGGATCAATTTCATTGGGAACACGTGTTGTACATAGAGCCTCATCAAGAATCTCTCTATGCGAAGAGGATAACCGAAGCAACTCAAGGATAGATATCTGTGCTGGTGTCTTTTGCAAATGTTGGACAAGATCATAGCTAGGGGTGGCTAAAGGAGCCACTTGTTTGGAAGGCAAAGCTTGCTTGGGATCTTGCACAGTTTTAAGGACAATCTTGGCTTGCCCCCTAGTAACAGCATTCAGTGTCTCACTTCGGGAAGATGAACTACCACATGTTTGCAAGACTAACTTTGGCTTACCATGATTAGTGTTATTATCATCTTGAGACTTCATCATTAGAACACTCTCAATGGGCTCTACCATGTTAATCACAAGTGTATTAGAAGGATACGTGTAATTGATCTTTGCATCATGATTCTTCTTATGTGTTTGAGAGGTTTCCCCCTTATCATGCTTAGGTAGAGGATCTTTGAAAGCTGTGTGATCAAAATTTTTAGTTAAGCCATCAGTGGAGATTGTGCCATTCTCAATAAGATCCTGAATATCATCCTTAAGCCTAAAACAATTGTCTGTTGGATGTCCCTTATTTCTGTGATAATGGCAGTAATGATCCTCTCTCCACCAATCGGGCTTATTTATCAGATCCCAGTTACCAGGTTTATCAGGAAGCGTAAGATATCCATTGTCAACCAAAGTCTTAAGGATCACATCATAAGGTTCTGCCAACTTGGTATAGACTCGCTTTCGAAATGACTTCTTAGGCTTATCTGCATATTGAGGTTTAGGAGCATTGTGAGTGTTGCCAACTTCTTGTTGTTTTGCTGCATAGATAGCGTTGGAGAGATTGAAAGCGGGCTCTTTAACTTTAGGAGTATCAACAACCCCATCATTAACAACATACTTGTTCTTATTCCAAGGTTTGTTCTTGTCTTTACCATTGCCTTTAGCATCTTTATTAATGACAATATCCCCTTTTCTTATAGCTACATCCTCAATCTAATATGCACTTTCAACCATGTCATGGAAGGAGGAGAATAGTTGCTTCCTTAGATCATAAAATAGCTCAGGCACAAGTGTGTTGACGAAAATGTCAATCTTTTCTCTTTCGGGTAGCTGACGAGGATATCAAGAATACAATGACCTCCAACATTGTAAGTAAGTTGCAAATGGCTCACCTTGATGTTGTCTTAGATTACCAAGATCTATCACAGTGACAGGTTGTTGGATGTTGTAAGAGTACTGCTGGGTAAATCGATGAGCTAACTCATCAAAAGTCTTAAGTGGTGGTGTCAATTTCGCAAACCATTCCAAAGCTTGGCCTCTTAAGCTTCGAGGGAATAAGCGTAGGAGATATGTGTCTTCATGAAGAAAGTCCATACTAAGAGCATAAAAATGATGCACATGGTCATGAGGGTCACCATTTCCATCATACTTGTCATATTTGGGAACCTCAATATCCCTAGGAAATGGGACCATGTATAGACTTTTATCAAAAGGAAGAGCACAAATTGATTCTACAAAAGAGACCTTTGGAGGCTCTCTTTCTAATGCCATTTGGGTAAGGCGTTGATTTGTCTGACGTAATTCTTCTTGAAGGACTTCCAATTCATTTGGTACTCTTTGTTGGATAATTTTTCTGACATCATAGCCGGGAGGAAGCTTGTATCCTCTAGAAGTCATATATTGAAAATATTGATCGCCATTACGCTCTAAAAGCTTATGCATCATTAGCCTCTGCCTCATGTTGAGAGGGAGGAGGTCTAGGTGGTGAAGAAGGCATAGCAAAAGTTGGCCTTGGAGGAGATCTTGGTGGCGTGTTGTTGTCATTGTTGCCATTGTTAAAAAGAGGTCTATGCTCATGATTACTAGTCTCAGGTTGCTCATGAAATGTCCCTCTATAAGCCATGCACCTAGTAGCATCCATCCTTTGTTGATTGTGTTCTTTTTCTAAGCGTGCTTGGTTATCCTTACGCTCAAAGTGTTCTTGCAAGAGTTGAAATTTTTCTTGTTTAGTCAAAGTGAGTGAGACACTATCTATGTTTTTGGGAGTCTTGAACGCGGAAAAGAGGAAACCTCCTTTGTACCACAGTGTAGCCTTAGATTTCTCAGATTGGTCAGAACTAGAACTGTCTTTGCTAATGGGTGCTTTTGAACGTCTAGTTGGAGAAGGTAACTGTGTATAATTGAACGGAGGATGACTCTCCTGCTCAAATTGAGACCGAGTTGTAACCGGCATGAAAAGAGATGTTGATTGACTAATAGAATGAGACAAAGTTTCTTAGATTTGAGATAAGAAAAGCTAATAAAGATCACTTGTCAAAGTAGAACAATAGAGAGATGGCTCGTCAAAAGTGCTCAAGCACTTACAGCAATCAATTGACTAAAGCCAAGCAACAAGCAAGAAGCTCAATAAGCAAGTAGCTAGAGAGGTAACCGTGATGCGACAAGTGATCAAGAGTAGCATTTGTTAAGCTCAAATCCAATAGTTTTAGCTCATTTGTTTCAGTCTAAAACAAATCTAAACATGTAAGTAACAAACCAATTTCAGGTAAGAACAGAAAAAGACACTCTACAGCAGGTTAAAGTGCAAGTTTAGCAACTCTGAATTGTAGCAATGACAGGACAGTAGAAATGACTTAGGATTCTTGGTTGAGGGTATGCAAGGATGCTTCAATATCATATGACTCTTGACCAGTGAACGTGAAAAACTCAGTTTTGAAGTGCTTGGACCAAATTTAAAGATTGAACAGTGCAATTTCTCAGTTTGACAAGCAGTAGCAATAGATAAAAGACAGGTTTGCAAATAGTGTGGGATCAAACATGTCATAGAACACTTGAAACAAGGGCAAAAGAAACCTTGCCAAGACAAGCACTTGTGATATCAAAATAGAGAACCTTATAAACACTACCGTGTGTTTGAATGTTGAGAACGTTTACACAGGCATAGCACAATCGAAGACAATTCAAGCAATTACTACCTAGAAGGACAAGGCTCATTACTTAGCAACGTGGCTCACAACTTGATGCTCCCTTGCCTCACACCAAGTGGTTGCCCACAAGAGATATTGGCATTGTCATGGAGGTGTCAAAAACACAACCAAAGGAGCACATATGGTGAGTATCTTGGGGTGATCCGGGTAAGTCCACTTGGATCAATCCTTGCACCAAGAAGCTAAGCGGCTAAAATAGGGTGGCCTCTATCTAATGGTTCATAGTAAGGATTTCCGTTCATAGCACCCCTCTTGCTCCTCATAAAGGACTAGGACCTCGCGGCCTCAAGAGTACCTTAAGCATTCTTGCTTAATGCTTTCCTCATGGTCACAATCCCACAAGTTACTCACATCAAGCAAAGATAAGTACTATGTCTACCAAGGTTTTGTGTCCTCGATAGCCTTGAGATTATAGTGAGTTGGAATCACTCGCCACCAAGGAAAATGATGACAAGGTTGTCCCCACTTGGGTCATTCCTCTTGATTGCTCAAGAGCAGGCCCGCTAAAGGATCCTAAGCTAAACAAAAAGTGGATTAATTCTTGAGGTTCAAGGTTTTTGATTCACCACAAGGGTGAAGAGCATACTCCCCTATCTCAAAAAACTTCTCCCAAATACACCAAACAAGATCCAATTACCCCTTTGCTTCCAAAACCTCAAGATGGGTCAAGATTTTCTGATTCACCTAAAGGAGAAGAGCATACTTCTCCTACCACCCCAAGATTCCTTTCACAAAGTATTAAGTGCCTAATGAAACAACTAGTATATGCCGCACTTAATAAATAAAGAAATTAAACAAGCACTTGATTTGGTTTTTATGCTTAGGGCAGCCCTGCAAAAACCATTAGTAGCCCTCTTTGACATGCGATTTTAGCAAATTTCAAGCAAGAAGCACCTACAACCACAACTTGTTAGACCAACAAGAGTTAGGAGAATCAAAATCCAAAATCTAACAATGATTAGTACATGAAAAAAATCAGATAATGTACAAAAATAACTAATCAAATGATAGAATCTGAAAATGAAACCATCATGGTTGGATTAGGCTTGGAAAGACCTTTCCAACGATATATCACACTTAAACTTTTGATATCATTTGGAAAATTTCAAAAAAAATGGGCACCCGTTTTCCAAAGTGGCACGGATTTGAAAACGCTGGAAATTTCAAAAAATTTCAAAAAAATAGCTAAGAACCTGAAACTTGCAAGATAGATAAAATAGCCCAAAAATAGCTCACTGCCAGGTACAAACATAGTATCGCGCGATACTTCACCCGACACCAGGCGATACTTTTAGTCTGTATGATATTTTGCCTTATACTAGGTGATACTTCACCTGACACCAGGCGATATTCTCTACTATAGCCAGGCAATACTTCTGACAAGCGAAGTATCACACACGCATACAGAGGTATATCGCGCGATACTTGTTATGATAGGCGAAGTATCACATGCACATACAGAGGTATATCACGCGATACTTCTGGAAAGTATCGCGCGATAGTCTGAGACAAAAAACCAGAGACTAAAAATTAAGCTAAAAACTTGCCAAAAAATTGACAAAAATTGATGAAAATGCAAAATTTAAAGAACAAAGTCTATCTACTCTGCCCCACGGTGGGCGCCAAAAATGTGTGCTATAAATGTGTCACACTTCTATGGATCATTACATGCAAGGAAACTCAAGAATGAGCCCTCACAAATCGATCCATAGCTCCCTAGGCATGGAGTGCAAGGGTTTTAAGAATGCTTTCAGCTAGAGCTATTAAGCCAATAACCTTGGTAGTAAACCATGCAATGGGAGATTCAATGAAGACAAGGGCAAGAATGCCAATATCTCCAATGAAGCCAAATGTATGCAATGCAAAGCAAATCTATATGACAATGCAAGTTAATCTATTGCATAAAAGGAAATCTAAGCTAAGAATGCCATGAAAATGAAACTACTATGCAAGAAATGAAATCTAACTATGAAGCAAGAAAGCCATGATGATGCAAGAATGAAGACAAGAAGATAGAGTGTTGATGAAGATCCAAGATGAATGCCAAAAATGCTCCAAATCTTCAAACCCTAGATGCAAGAATGTCTCCAAAAGCTCCAAGATGACCTAGAAAACCTGCAGCATAATATTAGCATAAAAAGTTGGGTATCTAGAATGAAGAAGAGAGCTCTTCTTTTATAGGAAATGAGGAGAAATGGACCATGGAGATTAAGAGGCAAAAGATTTAATCAACGGTGGAGCTTAAAAGAGGAGCAATCCATGTGCACAAGTATCCTCCAATAGGAAAATAAGAGTTGACTTTTGTGTCCATATGAGACAAAAAGTATTTTTTCTCTTTTTATAAAATAAGAATAATGCTTTATTTGTGCAACTTAGGATAAGAGGAAAAGTGGGGGCTTTTTATTTATTAAAAGGGGAGGAAATATTCCTTTTAAATAAATAAAAACTTAGGATAAAATGGTTAGCCCATAGAAAATAATCAAATAAATGATAGAGCTAGGATTTGATTAAGAATAAGCAATTGATGATTTAGCAAAAGGGGCTAATAGTCTAGGTGACCATTTTTAGGTGTATACAAATAGTAATCGACACTTTATACAAACAGATACTTATCGGTATTTGATATAAATACTATGGTATTATTAATAAACTAATGTAATCGATATTTGATAAATTGTTTCAAATATATATATATATATATATATATATATATATATATATATATATATATGTATATATATATATATATATATGTATATATATATATATATATATATGTATATATATATATATATGTATGTATATGTATATGTATATGTAATTTCATATACATTAATGTGTACATATCGATAGATTATTTCAAATATGTTAAACTATGTATATGTATATATTAATGTGTGTGTATTAGCAATTATATATACATTAATATGTACATATATGTATTCTTTATATATTCAAGTTAATTATCTGAACAATGCTATCAATTTCCAACACTCCCTCTTAGATAGGGAAGATAATTTTCCATATACCACCTTACTTGTGATATCATGTAATATGAGGAATCATCATATAGATGATACCTATTTTGCACATCACCTTAACTCGTGAAGTAAGGAATCACCTTAGCTTGTGATACTTGATTTTATATATTACCTTAGATCATAATATGAGGAATCACCTTAGATCGTGATACCTATTTTTCATATCACCTTAGATCATGATATGAGGAATCACCTTAGATCGTGATACCTGATTTTCATATCACCTCATATTGTGATACAAGGATATAGTAATCAGAGAACATTACATTCCCCTTACATATAACCCTATTATGGTATGTGCACTGACATATCAAAATGTCTACTATAACGAATCTCCATTACAAGATCATCACCTTGTAACATCAAATACAATTGGTCATTGTCTAAGAAGTCATCACTTCTCAGAAATGTACATAGGATGGATGATCCCATAAGAAGTGTACGCATTAAACATCTTTATTATATTAATACAAATGAAAAATTGCATTTCAACCATACCAAGATTTTTCTTGAAGTGATCAAATTTCACCTTGGGAAATGCTTTGGTAAGAATATTTGCAGTTTGATCTCCTGTACTAATATATTCCAACTGAATCACTTTCCTTTCAACCATATCTCAGACATAGTGATAAGGAATCTCAACATACTTGGATCTGTCATGAAACATTGGATTCACTGATAGCTTGATACAACTCTAGTTATCACAATGGATAGTAGTTTGTTTTAACAATTTACCAAATAACCCGACAAGTAGTTTTCTGAGCCATACTGCTTCTCTAGTAGCCATCGAAGATGCAATGTATTCAGCTTTTGTAGAACTTTAAGCCACTGAAGATTGTTTTATGCTAATCCATGATACCATAGCTGATTCCAAACTAAAACAACATCATGAGGTGCTTTTTTAATCTGTTACACCTCCAGCCCAATCTGAGTCAGTGAATCCATGAAGGTCCAAGTCTTTCTTTTCATATTTAAGTCCATAGTTCAGAGTACCCTGAAGATACCTCATTATATGTTTTGAAGCAAAGAGATGAATCTCTTTAGGTTCACACATGAACTAAATTAAGGCATTTACTGCAAAGCAAATATCTAGTCTAGAATTTACCAAGTACATCAGGGAACCTATTATCTGCTTGTATAGAGTAGGATCTGTTGGTGGAGATTCTGTTGTTGCTTCTTTTAGCTTATGAAAATTAGTTTCCATGGGTGATTACATTGGTCTACAATTCAACATACAAAATCTCTTCAATATGTCAAGAGTGTATTTTCCTTGATTCAGGATGATACTATCTGATTTCTGCCAGACTTCTAAGCCAAGAAAGTAGTGTTGTATGCACCCAAAAATGGTCACCTAGACTTTGGGCCCCATTTATTCAATTTATCAATCCTGAATCAATTTTATCAATAATCAATATTTTCAACAATATCAATCTCTTGATCAAGTCTTAGTTTCGATCATATATTGGATTTTTATCCTTGGGCTAACCATTTTATCCTAAGTTTTTATTTACCTAAAAGGAATATTTCCTCCCCTTTTAATTAAATAAAAAGCCCCCACTTTCCTCTTATCCTAAGTTGCACAAATAAAGTATTATTCATATTTTATAAAAAGGAGAAAAGCACTTTTTGTCTCATATGGACATAAAGTCAACTCTTATTTTCCTATTGGAGGATATTTGTGCACATGGATTGCTCCTCTTTCAAGCTCCACCGCTGATTAAGACTTTTTGCCTCTTAATCTCAATGGTCCATTTCACCTCATTTCTTATAAAAGGAGAGCTCTCTCCTTCATTTGCATGTCATGTTTTTATGCTAATGTTATGCTGCAGGTTTTAGGTGCATTTGGAGCTTTTGAGGATTTTGAAGACTTGTTGCTTTCATCATCTAGTTCATATTTGCTTTCATAGTTGCATGATAATGGCATTCTTAGTATAGATTTCCTTTTATGCAATAGAATAAGCTCACACAGTCTAAATAGGAGGTATTGTAATCCATTGCTATTTCCTTTCATAGATTAGTTGCATTGTACTTTCCTTTCATAGCTTAGATTGCATTCTCATTGTAGTTGCATTGCATTGCATATTTGATTCTTGGAGATATTGGCATTGTTGCCCTTGTCTTCACTTGAATCTCTCATTGTATGGTTGACTAGCAAGGTCACAAGCTTGTAGCTCTAGCTGAGAGCAAACACATCATAGTCCCTTGCAACTCCATGCATAGAGAGCTATGAGCCGCTTTGTGAGGCCTCACTCTTGAGCAAACTTGCATGTAATGGTTCATAGAAGTGCACCATTTTAGTGTGTACATTTTTGGCACCCACTGTGGGGCAGAGTAGATAGGCTTTGTCCTTTGTTTCATTTGCATTTTTATCATTTTTTGGATTATTTTTCAGAAATTTTACAGTTCTGGTTTTTTGTCTCAGAGTATCGCGTGATACTTCTCAAAAATATCACGCGATATACCTTTGTATAGTGGTGCGACACTTTGCGTGAGAGAAGAATCGCCCGCCAGTACTGAGGTATATCACCTGGCATCGAGCGAAGTATCACCCACCCATAGTGCGAAGTATCACCCAGACTGAGGTATATCGCGCAGCTATAGGAAACTGTGTCGCGTGATACTGGTGAAGTCTGAGGTATATCACCTGATCTTACAGAGACTTGCATTTCAAGTTTTATCATCCGAATTTGATCATTTTAGCTTGCTATTTTATTTTACTATATTTAGATAGG
Organism: Chamaecyparis obtusa; assembly: GCA_027943335.1. NCBI lineage: Eukaryota > Viridiplantae > Streptophyta > Pinopsida > Cupressales > Cupressaceae > Chamaecyparis > Chamaecyparis obtusa. The sequence continues at coordinate 29,198 of BSBK01008072.1, read as the reverse complement.
TCTAACCTGCATCTTTTAGCTTGAATCTATCAGTTTATTGCATATTTACATTTGGATTTTGATGTTGCTAACCTTGTTTGTCTAACAAGTTATATTTGTAGGTGCTCTCATTGCTTGAAAATTGCTAAAAACGCATGTCAAAGAGGGCTACTAACAATTTTTGCAGGGCTGCCCAAGCATAAAAAAAATAAAAATAAATAAAAAAATTTGCTTGTTTATTTGTTTTCCTTTCAAGTGTGGCATTTACTAATTGTATTAGGAATCTTTAAAACTTTGTGAAAGAGATTTTGAGGTGGTAGGAGAAATATGCTCTTCACCTTTAGGTGAATCAGAAAATCTTGACCCATCTTAAGGTTTTGGAAGCAAGGGAGTAATTGAATCTCTTTGCTTGGTGTGTTTGGGAGAGATTCTTGAGATAGGGGAGTATGCTCTTCACCCTTGTGGTGAACCAAAAACTTTGAACCTCAAGAGTTGATCTATTCTTTGTTTAGTTTAGGATCCTTTAGCGGGCCTGCTCTTGAGCAATCAAGAGGAACGACTCAAGTGGGGACAACCTTGTCATCATTTTTCTTGGTGGCAAGTGATTCCAACTCACTATAATCTCAAGGCTATCAAGGACACCAAAAACCTTGGTAGACATAACACTTATCTTCGTTTGATGTGAGTAGCTCATGGGATTGCGACCATGGGGAAAACATTGAACAAGAATGCTTAAGGTACTCTTAAGGCCGCAAGGTCCTAGTCCTTTATGAGGAGCAAGAGGGGTGTTGTGAACGGAAATCCTTATTAAGAACCATTAGATAGAAGCCACCTTATTTAGTCGCTTATCTTCTTAGTGCAAGGATTGATCCAAGTGGTTTACCCAGATCACCTTAAGATACTCACCATATGTGCCCCTTTGGTTGTGTCATTTGACATTTCCACGACAAAGCCAACATCTCTTGTGGGTAACCACTTGGTGTGAGGCAAGGGGGCATCAAGTTGTGGGCTAAGTTGGTAAGTATCGAGCCTTGACTTTTTAGGATAGATTTTCTTGAATTGTCTTCGGTTGTGTGATGCCAGTGCAAATGTTCTTACATACAAACAATCGGTAGCATTCATAGGGTGCTTTTTCAATTCTGATATCACAAGTGTTTGTCTTGGCAAGGTTGCTTTTGCCCTTGTTTCAAGTGTTTGAGACCATGTTTTGATCCCTTACTGTTTGCAAACCTGCCAAAATTCTATTGATATTGTGACTGAAATCGAAAACATCAATCCTTAGACTAAAAATTTTGACCAAACAAACCCAAAAATGCAAATTTTACACAATTCTGGTCAAGAGTTGAACAATTCTGTAACAGTATCGCACACTGTAAAGTGAAATATCGCGTGATACTTCGTGCCTGCTAAAAATATCACTTGCTTTGAAGAGAAATATCGTGCGATAGTTCACCCTTGACGGACTATCGCCCGACCTGCCTAGAGTATATCACCTGCCAGTGCTGAGGTATATCGCCTAGCTTCGTGTGAAGTATCACGCGGTTATAGGTATATCACTCCAGTAGCCTGGAGTATATCACCTGGTTAATTTCTGTCGTGCTTACAGTTTGGTCAGTTTCAGTTTCTGTTAAACAGGCTAGGTCTTAGAGTAGGCTTCTCGCCCTGACGTTTGAGACTTGTCTTGACTCTAAATTTTTGGTTTTAGTCCTCCGGGATAGCATCATTTGATTTACGAAATCACTTTGAAATAATTGTCAAGTTAGAAGGTCATTCTTGGTGAGAAAGTTTATCTCTAAAATTGTGAGCTACATTCTTGGGAAATTCTCATACTCTTATTGTCCAAATAATTTTCATTTAATCTCAATTTCAATTATCTTTTGGCCTAGCCCAACCTCCTGGTTCAAAAGTGCAAGGGTAGTCACCCTTTGATTTGAAGCACCTCTTTGACAGTGTTGGTAAAGCCCCTTCTTCTATCTTTTCATTTCTCTTTGGACAATAGAGAACTTTGATTATCCTAGTTTGGTGTTGACATTTTGTGAGGTCATCCTATTACCAAGGGTCTTCTATTTTCAATCTTCCTTAGTCAGTCCAGATCTTAGATCCTAGGTGTTGTCATGTCGCTCAACATCTCAATGAACATTATGGTATCAATTGCACAAGATGGCTCTTAGTCTTCTTCTTTCTTCTCCATTTCCCATGTTCTTCTAAAGTCTTCTATTCCCATGGGAAATTCTTCTTCTTTTTGATTCTTTTCCTCTTAATATCTAGTCTACCTTCTTCTATTCATCTATTCATTTCTTCCATGCATGATTCCTCCTCTTCTATAACCATGAATCTTGACTATCTGGTTTTGGAACCTTTATTAAGAATAGATGATCTTGAGCTCATTGACATATTCAAAAAGTGTTGTTCCTCCAAAATTTTCATGAGTGATGAATTTATAGCAAAAATAAAAGAAAAGATGATTAAATCAGATGCCTTTGCTAGAATCATAAACATGATCATATCACGATCTTCTTCTTCCAAACATTCTTCATCATCTAAACCTTCTCATTCTTCTTCACCTTCCAAGTCTTATCATGACTCTTCCAGACATCATTCACATTCTTCATCTTCTAAGTCTTATCATGATTCTTCTAAACACTATTCACATTCTTCATCTTCCAAATCTTATCATGACTCTTCTAAACATCATTTGAATTCCTCATTATCCAAGTATTCTTCTTCCACTAGGTCTTCATTTTCCTCTTCTTCAAGATCTCGTTCTTCTTCTACTTCTTCAAAGAGTCTTACTTCTCTTCACCATAAAGAGCAACGTGATAGTCCTTGTGATGTCTCTTCCACAAAGAGTGATACACCCACCTATGATGACTATGATGACTATGACGATGGACAATTTAGCCATACCTATGATGCTTCTATTCCTAAGAGTCCTCCTCGTCGTGTGCTTAGGCTTACTAAAGGGTCATCTTATTGGGTAGATTGTGATGGGGATCCATATGATTCTAATTTTGAGAGGAATTATGATATTTGTTGTGAACAATATGATACATCTACTTCTATTGAGGAAGAGAAAGCTTTCCGTGCTGATTATAAACGTAGATACTATGAGCATCTCTCCTCTAAAAACTCTCATGTTGAAAATAAAGGTTGCACTCTCAAGCAAGATCATATTAATGTTGAACCTTCCCTTCCATTTTCCACTTCCTCCAATACCCACACACTTCCTAAAGCTTATGAGTCTTCCAAATCTTTCATAAATCCTTCATCCAACAAAGATCCTAAGGCTTTCCATGCGGTTCCCTATAGTTATTCTCAAGAGCCACCTCTTAAAGATACTCAAGCTAACCTTCACTTGGCTGAAAATACTTTCAATAATACTAAACCTAAAGAGCCTAAGACTTTATGCACTATAATGCCTACTTTAGTTGGTCCTTCACCATCTCTTCCAAAGTCTTCCATAAAATTCCAACATGCTTCCTTGTCCTTAGAAGTGGCTTCATGTCAAGAAGACTCTAAAAATGATAAAGAAAAGAATATAAATAAAGATCAAGATCAGGAACCCTCCATGTCATCCAATTCTCTTCATGATGTATCTCCTCCATTTCATTGTTCTTTTGATTCTCTACGCTCTTCCGCATTCATTCCACCATCTCCTAAGCAAGATCAAGCTACTACTTACACTATTGAGCTTATTGATAATCAAAATAACCTTACCACACTTGCGCTTTCCAAAGATGATGTTTCCATTAAAGTTATTAAAAATGGTGTTGTTACTTCTGATGTTAAGCCTATTGAAAATCAATAAAAAAATGATACACTTATGCTATCCAAAGCAACTTGTCAAGATCAAAGTCTTCCATCTTCTTGTTCTACCACTCCATGTTCACTTCCGCTTTTTGCTCTTCCTAAATCTTTGCAATCTACGAATGATCCTATCAAAGAAACTGCTCCTATTCAAGATGTGCATGATCCTGTTGAAAACTCTAATGCTCACTCTAAAGATGTTGATATCCTTGGTTGTGATATAGATGTTGATGAACTTATTGATTATCCTTTTGCATCTTCCACATCTATCCTTGGACCTCCTCCACCAATAATAAGGGCTTCATGTCTTCCTTCCATCTTGGGTCCTTATGTCCCTTCACTTTCCCCTCCTAATTATCCCAATTCGTCATCCATTTTGGGTCCTTACATCCCTCCATCTCCTATCTTTCCTCAAGATCAACATAGATGCATACCCTTGAATCCTTTTCATCCACCCACCCATCTAAACCGGTCATATCCTCCTTCTTCCACAAGTCCCAAGTCTTTTGGAAGTAAGTTGAATGTTCAAAACAAGAAAAAGAAGCAATACAAGAATCCATCAAAAAAAGAAGATCACCATGTCTCCTCTAGTCGACATGGGGGCATAAAGTCGAAAGAGATATCTAAGAAGAAAACTACAAGACAAGTATGGGTTCCAAAATCCATCATTGAAGATATTCTCTCTTAGTCATCAAAAGGAAATGAAAATCCTAAGGCTATATGGATTCCAAAGTCTCTCTTGAAAGAGTCTTATGTTGAGCAAAAAGTGAAGTTGACATTCAAGCTTCCAAAGGCTTCCACTTCATCTTTTTCCAAAAACATTCTTTCATTCCATATGCCTAAACTGCAACCTCTGCTAAACATTTTCCATATTCCTTCTCATATTCCTCCATTCACATTTGAGAATTATAACAAGTACACCAATCCTCTTTTCGAAGAGTCACATAGCAATAATGAACCAGAATATGGTTTGCATTTGGACTAGAATATGGTTTACGTTTCCTCCATTTTTCCCGTCACCCTTCAAGGTGTGTATTGACGTTGATTTTACCTTTCTTTCCATCTACCTTTTCACATTCATTATCCTTCTACCTTCTATCATTTTTTCCTCATTTGTCTATTCCTTCTGCATCTTCCTTTCCCCTTCAGCATCTTTGAGCATATCATTTTGAATCCTTGGTATATCATGGTTTATCCTTTCAAGGAGCATTATCTAAAAAGCTTTCCTTCTTCCAAAAAAAGATAAAATTCAAAAAAATAGAAAAATGAAAATTCAAAAAGAAAACAAAAAAAATTGAAAAAAATTGAAAATGTGCTATGGTGAAAACCTAGAAACAGGCGCCTTGGTAGCAAAAGTAAAGAGAAATAAATTCATCCTATGGTGAAAACCACTCTCTTGTGGCACCTTAGATAAGTACCATGATGAAAACTTGATAATCAGGCATCATGCATAGTTCTTCTACATGTTTCATCCATTCCATTCCATCTTTGATCTTGACAATGTTGACCTATACATGAACATTTGGCTATCTTGTGAGCTATCTTATGATGATATTGCTTTCATTTCATTCATGTTTAGCCTTCATATTCATTTTCCTTCATTCATTCTAGCCTTTCGCTATCATTTTCCTCTTTGGTCTTGATCTAATAAAAAAGAGTAAAACACAAAGCTATAAAGCTATGAAGACTCTATGACCAACACACACACACTTAAACAATCAATTCACTTGAGATATGGTGACTTTACTTTTCTTTGTGTGCTATCTATGAGAATTTCTTTGATGAATGGCCTCTCCCTGAGAAGTTTTCGATGATGCACAGCTAGAAGACTGAGGGTATGAGAACATGTTTTCTTTCTTTATCTGCTTATGGGTATATTTTTTTGGTCCTACATGTCATGAGCATTTATGCTAGTCTTACTTGACACTATGGATTGACAAGGTATTATCCTTGACTATTTCACAAGTGCATGCTTATAGTCATCTTGACTTTCTTGTGTCTCGATGCGAGCATAATCTTGCTATATCAAACTTAGGTAATCTCACTGCACTAGTCATCTTGACCTGCATGTCTTTGATGCTTAGATGAGATTTCCACATTTCTATTTGATAAAGATCATATTCATATCCACATAGTTATGCTAGTGTGCAATGTATGATCTTGCGACGCTACCAATAATGCTCGATGATGATAATTAGATGTCTATAAGTGTTGTGACCTTGCAAGTCAACCACTTTCATAGTAGCTTGCATTCTTAGGCTCATCATAGTTTAGTTTTTGCATCTTGCATATGAAGAGAGCTCTTCTTTTTATCATCTACAGACTAGTTGGTCAACTGTGCTCATTTTTTGATTCTTCTTGATCATATCTTTCATTTTTGGTCTTTCATGTTACATCATTTTCTATCCATTTCAGACTTGAAATTGAAATCTAAGTCGCATTTCCAAGATTTCTCATTCTTTTATGCAGTTGACTGACCTTTTGAGGCATAATTCTTCGATCTTTGATGAAATTTCTTCCTTTCCATGTCTTTCAAACTTCTAGTCTTTCATTCACCCCTTTCACTTCCTCTCTCTGAGGTTTGACTTAATCTTTATCCTATATCTTTCCCAGTCAAACCTAGTCAACTTGGAGCATGTCTTCACTCTTTGATGGTTATCTTATCATGATCCCTTATCTTCAGTTGTGATTTCATTCTTATTTGATCAATCTTTATCAATTTGCTATTCCTCTCTACCTGATTTCAATTTCGACTCCGAGGGGGTAGTATTTATGGGATTCTCATCCCCAATTTCCTTGATTTTCTTGATTCAGATATCTTTTGTGAGCTTTTGCTCAAATTTGAGATTCTTATCTCTTACTTTGAATATGATCCCAAATCGACCTCATGTTCAAAGACCTTTGTTTATGCTTTGTCCGGATATGATCCTGAATCGACCTCATATTTGAGTTGTTTTGTGATCCCAGATCGATCTCACATTTCAATTCTTCTTTGACTACATGTGTTCCCAAATCGATCACACATTAGTCAAAGAGGGGCAAATGTATGCACCCAAAAATGGTCGCCTAGACTTTGGGCCCCATTTATTCAATTTATCAATCCTGAATCAATTTTATCAATAATCAATATTTTCAACAATATCAATCTCTTGATCAAGTCTTAGTTTCGATCATATATTGGATTTTTATCCTTGGGCTAACCATTTTATCCTAAGTTTTTATTTACCTAAAAGGAATATTTCCTCCCCTTTTAATTAAATAAAAATCCCCCACTTTCCTCTTATCCTAAGTTGCACAAATAAAGTATTATTCATATTTTATAAAAAGGAGAAAAGCACTTTTTGTCTCATATGGACATAAAGTCAAATCTTATTTTCCTATTGGAGGATACTTGTGCACATGGATTGCTCCTCTTTCAAGCTCCACCGCTGATTAAGACTTTTTGCCTCTTAATCTCAATGGTCCATTTCACCTCATTTCTTATAAAAGGAGAGCTCTCTCCTTCATTTGCATGTCATGTTTTTATGCTAATGTTGTGCTGCAAGTTTTAGGTGCATTTGGAGCTTTTGAGGATTTCGAAGACTTGTTGCTTTCATCATCTAGTTCATATTTGCTTTCATAGTTACATGATAATGGCATTCTTAGTATAGATTTCCTTTATGCAATAGAATAAGCTCACATAGTCTAAATAGGAGGCATTGTAATCCATTGCTATTTCCTTTCATAGATTAGTTGCATTGTACTTTCCTTTCATAACTTAGATTGCATTCTCATTGTAGTTGCATTGCATTGCATTTTCATAGTGATTCTTGAGGATATTGGCACTCTTTCCCTTGTCCTCACTTGAATCTCTCATTGTGTGGTTGACTAGCAAGGTCACAAGCTTGTAGCTCTAGCTGAGAGCAAACACATCAGTCCCTTGCAACTCCATGCATAGAGAGCTATGAGCCACTTTGTGAGGCCTCACTCTTGAGCAACCTTGCATGTAATGGTTCATAGAAGTGCACCATTTTAGTGTGTACAAGTGTAATAGTCCTAAGTTTTTCATATCAAATTCTTTGGCTAAATCCTTCTTTCATTGGTGAATGAGGTGATCCTCTCCTATAATCAATAAATCATCAACATATAGAATTAATATCAACATATCACCTTTTCTTTGTTTCAACTAGAGATTTGGGTCAACATCATTTTTGGAAAATCCTAACTTCATAAGATAATTATCAATCCTCTCATACCAGGCTCTGGGATCTTGTTTAAGTCCATATAAGACTTTCTTTAGTTTTCACACATGAGTTTTGGAATTGTGAATCTCAAACCCTTAAGGTTTCTCTAGGTATACTTCTTCTTCAATGGTTCCATTTAAGAAGGTAGTCTTTACATCCATCTAATGCACTTTCCATCCTTTAGCAGCTGCAATGGCTAGGACTATTCTAACTGAAGTGTATCGGGAAATAGGAGAAAAAATTTCTTCATAGTCAATCCATTCCTTTTGTGAAAAGCCTCTAGCTACTGTGTACTTGGATTAGTACCTTCATAGGGTTAGTATCATCAACAACTCAAAATAATAATTAAATTACCACAACTAGAAATCTAATTAAGAAAAATTAAAGATGATCGAGCACTATATGGCTCTCTAATTAGGGATTCTAATGAGGATCTCTCAGCAATCTTCCATTAGTGATAGTCCTAATATGAGAAAATATGATAAGAAAAGCTAAAACAATTAATTCCAAAAGAAATTAGTCTAATTAGCTCCTATATTTGTCTTTCTAGCTTAAAATTGCAAGAGGTTTGATGCTATTCAAATAATTGTGGATGATAAATGATGGATTTATGCCTTGCTTTTATAGATTTTGGCAAGGGTAGGGGGTGGAGTTGATTTGATCATGGTTTGATTAGGGTTAAGTCCATGGTTACACCTTTGGAGACCATTTAAATATTTTGTCCTCAAAGCTTGGGACAAGAGGACAAAATGGATGGACAAGATTATTTCTCCCTATGGGTGGTGGAGATTCGATGTGAGCTTAATCCATGTGAGCTTGGTTCTCAAATCCTATTGGTTGATGCATTTTCCTCCCCTTTGGTGGTTGAGGGAAAATAGGATTTAATTAATTGAATTTAATTAATATGTTTAGCCATGTGTACCCCTTGAATGGGTTGATTTGATTTAAATGAACTATACAATTAATTAGATTAATTGCACAATTAATTGATTTCATTTAATTTACTCAATTTTAATTGATTTTATGGCTCTTGATTTTTAATTAAATTCAGATTATGGCTTGATTGCAATTTAGCTTTGATTTTAGCTTGATTTTATTTTATTGCATTGATTTTACCTTGACTACTCAATTAATCTTGTCCATTTTCAAGTGATTACAGCTACAAAACTTACTTTGTACTTCTCTATACTGCTATCTGTAGCATGTTTGATCTTGAACAACCATTTAGAGGTGACCATTGATTTCTTTTTGGGTCTAGGCACAATGTCCCATACATTATTCTTTATAATAGACTGATATTCCTCTGTCATGGTTGTATGCACCCTAAAATGGTCACCTAGACTTTGGGCCCCCATTCAATAATTTATCAATTTCCTGAATCAACATTTTCAATTCAATATCAATTTCTTTGATCAAATCCTAATTTTATCATTTATTCAATTTTATTCTATGGGCTAACCATTTTATCCTAAGTCTTTATTTATTTAAAATAAATTTCCTCCCCTTTTATTAAATAAAAAGTCCCCACTTTTCCTCTTATCCTAAGTTGCACAAATAAAGCATTATTCTTATTTTATAAAAAGAAGAAAAGACATTTTTGTCTCATATGGGACACAAAAGTCAACTCTTATTTTCTCATTGGAGGAGATTTGTGCACATGGATTGTTCCTCTTTCAAGCTCCACCCTTGATTAAATCTTTTGCCTCTTAATCTCCATGGTCCATTCCTTTTCAATTCCTTTAAAAGGAGAGCTCTTTTCTCATTTTAAGATCCCAAATTTGAATACTAATCTTATGCTGCAGGATTTCTTGGTGACTTTGGAGCTTTGGAGATCTTCTTGCATTCTAGCTTTCATTCTTGCATTCTAGCTTCATGTTTAAGCTTTCTTAGTTTAGATTTCCTTTCAAGTTCTAGCTTAGCCCACATAGCTTAATTAGTAAGGCTTGTAATACTTTCATTTCCATAGCTTACTTGTATCTTCATTCTAGCATAGTTTCATTGCATTTCCATTGTTGATTTTTTGAAGATATTGGCATTCTTACCCTTGTCTCTTTGAATCTCCCATTGTGTGGTTTACTAGCAAGGTTGCATGCTTCAATAGCTCTAGCTGAGAGCACTATACACATCCTTGTGACTACATGCCTAGGGAGCTCTAGGTCACTTTCTCAAGGTTTCCCATTCATGGGTTCTCTTGGAAATAATGACTTAGAGAAGTGCACAATTTGAGTGTACATTTTTGGCACCCACCATGGGGTTTAAATGGGACACTTCTTAGGTTTTTGGAAAAGGATGAGTCTGATCAAGCGTTAGCTGACATTCATGAGGGCATTTGTGGAGGACATTCTAGTGGTCTTGTCATGGCCCAAAGGTTGCTTAGGGCTGGGTACTATTGGCCTACCATGCAGACAGATATAGTAGCTTTTGCTAAATCATGTGAAAAGTGTCAGAAACACGGTAACCTAATACATGCTCCAAGCAGGGAGCTTATTCCATTTATATCTCATTGGCCATTTTAGCGCTAGGCCTTTGATCTTGTTGGGAAGATTCATCCCAACTCATCAAGTGGACACAAATTTATCATCACTGCTACTGATTACTTTACTAAATGGGTAGAAGTTATTCCACTTTCTGTTGCCTCTGGCAAAATAGTTTCTCTGTTCATTTTAAACCATATCATCTGTCAGTATGGAGTGCCTTCTAAAATAATCACTGACAATGGAGGTCAGTTCAAAAACAAGGACCTTAAACAACTCTACAAGAAGTTCAAGATAAAATAACATTGGTCCTCCATTTACTTCCTACAAGGAAATGGACAAGCAGAGGCTTCAAATAAAACCATTCTCAAAATTCTCCATAGAACAGTTCACAAGAATGGTAGAGATTGGCATCCACAGATAAATTCGACCTTGTGGGCTTATAGAATGAGTATTCATACTCCAAATGGGGCTACTCCTTTTTCCCTTACCTATGGTGTTGAAGTAGTGTTACCTTTAGAGGTGGAGATTCCTTCCCTTAGAGTTTCCCTCAAAGGTCTAGTTACAGATGAAGACTACCGCACCATGAGACTCCAAGAGCTAAAACTTCTAAATGAAAATCTTAAAGCATCATTTGATCACATGAGGGTCTACCAAAAGCATATGTCCAAAGCATTCAACAAAAAGGTTCACCCTAGAGAATTTCAAGTGGGAGATCTTGTCTTACGAGAAAACCCTAAGAACCAACAACATAGAGAGCAAAAGGGCAAATTTGAACCTAATTGGCTTGGACCATACATCATTACTATTGCTTTTGGGATAGGTGCTTACTTGTTATCTACTAAAGAGGGAGAACAGCTCGCCGATCCTATCAAATGTCTTGCACCTAAAGAAGGTCTATCCATGATGCATGTTCTATTTGGGGGCATCCTTTGTACATATTTATTGATCCTGAAAAAATTCCAAAAAAATTCATATATGATGCTGAAAAAATCCTAAAAAGCATATAAAGTCCTGAAAAAATACAAAAAAAATCAAAAATTGCAAAAAACTCAAAAAAAAAAAGAAAAAGTGCCTTGATGAAAACTTGGAAACAGGCACCTTGGTAGCAAAAATACAAAAAAATTGAAAAAATAAAAAAAAATCTCCAAGTGGTGAAAACTTGGAAACAGATGCTACTTGAGGCCTTTGCACCCTTATTTCTTAGCATGCGTCCTCGACCCTTAGCCTTTCTCCATCATGCCTTGTCCTTGTTGCCTTGGTTTGGAATTGGTCTTTGTCTTTGTCTAGGGGGCATAACTGTGTTAGCTTTGGTCTCTAGGATGCATTGGTCTTTAAAACATCTTGCAAATGGTGTTTTTCAACACCACCCCAATTGTGTTTTTCAACACTGCCCTAGCATCAAGTGTTTCTCAACACTTATCAGATATCTTACCCGCAGTCTAGCATGATATGATATTTTCCACTAGCAGATGCAATACTCAAAGTTTGACTCTATGACCTACACACACGCACTTAAACACTCGACTCGCTGAGACTTGCTTGACTTTATTTCTTTGTGTGCTGTCTATGATGATTTCTTTGATGAGTGTTCTCTCCCTAATAGTTTTCGATGATGCCGAGCTAGAAGATTGGGGGCACGAGGACATGTTTTATCTATTTTCTTCTTGTGGGTATATTTGTTGATCTTAACTGTCATTAGCATTTATGCTTGTTCCACTTGACATTAGGGTCTACAAGGTATTATCCTTGACTATTTTCACAAGTGCATGCTTATAGCCATCTTGACTTTCCTTGTGTCTCGATGCAAGTATAATCTTGCCATATTAAACTTAGGGAACCTCACTACACTAGTCATCTTGACCTATATGTCTTTGATGCCTAGGTGGGATTCCCACATACCTATCTAATATAGATCATATTCAGATTCACATAGTTATACTAGTGTGCATTGTATGATCTTGCGACACTACCAATAACACTCGATGATGAATATTAGAGTCTAAAAGCTTTGTGACCTTGCAAGTAAACCACTTTTCATAGTAGCTTGCATTCTTAAGTTCATGTTAGTTAGTTTTTCATCTTGCATATGGAGAGAGCTCTCCTTTCATCTTTCGTGGACTTGTCAGTCAATTGCACTCACCTTTCACTTTTTCTCGATCATGTCTTTCGCTCCTTATCTTTCACATCACATCATTTTCTTGTCATCACAAGGGGCTAACCTTATCATCATATCTATATCCTAAAGAGATCATTTTCAGAAATATGATTCTATATCATAAACATGAGAACTAAACATACATCTATGAGAGAGATTATACATGAGCATATATAAGCATACATCATACATTTGAGCAATATAACAAGACAATAAAATTGAAACATCCATCACAAGTGGGACAAATACACAAGATACATCACAAATCCAGTAAATCTCATATATATGTGTGTCAATGATACAAAATACAATATGGGATCCAAAAACTGGATGATGTCCCAAGATATGACTCTATGCATCTAAACACCCTAGACCTAAGTCTGACTCTCCCCATCACGTGGTGGTGGTGGAGGTGGTGCTGCCGCTCTATCTGGTACCATGTCAGATCTGCCTTCCCTCTCAGAGTAGAGTGGTGCTCTCTATGCCACAGGGATGACTGCTATATATAGACCATGATAATATGCAGCTCGTGCTACCTCTCTCCGGATCTCTGCAGCATTAGCTTGTGCTGCCCTCTCTCATCGATCTATCTTGGCTCGTACATCTACTAGCTACTGATCTCACATAGCAATCATGATCCTGAGCTGCTAGATCTCAGTCTCCAAAACTTGCACTCTAGCTTTGAGATCCTCCCCTCCCCTCTTTGCAAGTTGGTCCTATCCTACGTCCACCCATCGGCAAACTAGTCTCGCCGCATCATCTCCCTCATCATCAGAAACCTATCTCTGTGACCATTTTTTTCCACCTGATCTAGATCCTTGTCCCTTATCTACTCCCCTCCCTCCCCCATCTCCCCTATCTCCATCACTCCCATCACCACCATGTATGATGAAGGGTGCTCCCCTTAATACCACAAACACATAATAGAAACAGAGAAACAACAATAATATGCAAGAACAGAAAATGGGCTTCTTATTATTTCCACAAATGTGGAATTACAAACTTTCAGAATTACAATATGCAAAGCCACATGGGCATTCCCTTAAAATATTCTTTAGGAAAAAGCCTCGAATCAATACCCACATCTACTACCAAAACTACCCAGAACTGTCCCAAACTACCTAAGACAACACTATAGCCTTCCTTATATAGGCAATTTCCACCGCCCGAGAAGGTTCCAAAAATTTAGCCCTTTAGGCCGACTAAACATAGAATTATTTATTTTTCACAATTATTACAATAGGGTCAGCTCAAAAGAAATACAAAATATGATTTTAGGTAACCCAACTTTTGGAGGCCATAACTTTTTAACCGTAACTCCATTTTTCTATTGTAACCACTTTTCAAAAATGTCATGACGAGATCTACAGTGCCTAACACACACTAGCATTAGTTAGTCGGGGGTTGATTGCAATCCGGAGCCTCTAAGGCCTTCAAAATTGACCTGAAAGATTTCGTACCTAAAAACACCAATAACTTCACCAATACTGATGATGTGGCAATGAAACTCAACTGGTAGGCTGAAATGACTGAGATGAACCTCCAATTGTGAAATCAAAACATTCGAAGATCATATGACCAACTTACTAAAAATAGTAAATTTCCATAAATAGTAGCTCTGCACAAGATAGCCCTTATTGAAAACAAAACCAAAAATATTTTTGGGTGATGCAAGATTTCTCTTACACCTAGGATGCTCCTGCATCAATGTGTCAGCGGCTGTGCATCAGGAACTGTAAACCGTGGGAATGGTTGTCTCCACCGCTCTGCCCTGTAGGCTGCATCTGCACCTGCATCCACCATATCGGGAAGGTAATCCCATGGCTCCCTACGTATACCTGCGGTCTCCTATGCTGACTACTGGTAGTCCAGCATCGACAGTCATCCCTGTCCCTCCTCATCCCTAGCCCGGGCATATGTGGTCGTCTCTATAGCTACCCTCTGCTGCCACCCAAACTACCTCCATACTCGAGTGATCACAAATCTCTCCACAATCTCAGAGTGATGGCCTAATAGTGGTCGGCTACATAGCATATATCCCAACTCCCACTCCCGATCGCTCCACTACTCACAGGCCTTGTATGGTCTCCACTCGAAAGATGTGAGCTCGTCTAGGAGCCTCCTATAGTATGTGAGGTCTATGTTATGCGGCTGACTAATGAATCCCATGTACCTATAGATATAGGGGCATCTCCGCTCTCTAGGCTACACATGTGGGCACACAATAGTGATGTTCTCCCATGCCCATACCTGTGCTAGAATAGCACCGCATGCTCATGTCCTGCTCTCCCTATAGACTATCTCATGGAGCTCATGATACATGTCTGCTAGGATGGCTGGGCCCCATGCCATCCGTCAAGGGTGTGCTTTCAAGTCAACAACCAACCTGCCCCAGCCCAATGGAAACCCTCTCTAGCTCCTATTTGTGATCAAGGCCTGTGCTACTATTGAGCATACTATGCAGGGAACTTAAAAATCATGACCAAACTCCATCAGCCGGTCCCAACTGAGGTGTCTATCAATGATGGTGACATCCTAGAACATGTCCTGGATGGCTTGTCACCTCTCGGTCGGATCCTGATCATAGTATACCTATGTCACTAGAAAAATTATGTTAGTTTCTATCATATGGAAACTTTACATCTATACACATTTAGAAACGTGATTATACTCACTGGATCGCCATGGCTAGATACCTAGAGGATCTGATAGATGTCCTCTAGGGTGATCGTTGCCTCTCTAGTAGGTAGATGAAAGGTGTTGTGCTCACTATGCCACCTCTCAGCCAATGTTGTCAGCAGCCCATGATCTACCCGAATATGGGGCATATCTAGTAGAAACCCAAATCCCATGCTGATGAGGTCATCCCTGCCAGACGTATTGAGATCTCTGACGTAGCATAACCCGATCACTCTCTGAGCCATAATGAGGAGCACCAAAAAATTCTCCTACAAGTCATAACGCTAAACCAGATGTAAGAACATATCATGATGGATGTCTAAAATCAGTACAAGAAATCTTCAATGCAAAAATTGTCTAGACCCATGTTATTTTGCTCAAATTAACACTATGTGATATTTATTATTATACTAGTGCGATACTATTTTTGGATATAGTATCATGCGATACTTTCCTTAATAGCAATGCGATACTATTTTGCTCTACGATAGTTCGCACAAGATTGCGTGATATTTCATCCAGTATCATGCGATACTGGATTGAATTGTTGTGTAATGCTTTGTGGACCCGTGAACTATCGCATGATAAAAAGTGTCAAGGTGTGCGATACTTTAAAAGTTTCACACGAACTTTCACACCAATGAAATTTGAAATATTAAAAAACAATTAAAAACATGTTTTAAATGCCATAAATAGCTCATAAATGACTCAACGGGCGAGTTTTTCTGAAAACTTACCGGGGCACCATACTAAGGAGGCCAGTTGTGCAACCGACCGTGCTCGAATCCATGTGTGTGGACTGGAATCACTGCTTGCTAGGCCATTTTCTCTCTTTGAGCTCTCAAAGTTCTCAATATCACAAAAGACAAATGAATTTGAAAATGACCTTTTTACCCCCTTTTATAGCATTTTGACTTTTTGACCAATTTTCAAAACATCTCATAATTTTGCAAAAATTGCACCCCTAGCTAATTTTGATGTCCTAGATCCATTTTCAGAATTGAAACCGAAATCTGAGTTCATCTTGATAGTCAAAATCACATTTCAAAATTTCTCTTTCTTCTGCGCAGTTGGCTGACTATTTGAGGCCTGATCCTTCGATCTTCGCTAGGGCATCTTCATTTCTTCATCCCCATCTCTTTCAACCTTTTAGTCTTTCATTCATTTTAATTTGCTTCATCTCTCTGAGGTTTGACTTCATTTTTATCCTATATCTTTCTCAGTCAAACTTAGTCAAACTGGGGCATGTCTTCACTGCTTGATGGTTATCCTATCATCTTTCATCTTTGATTATGATTTCTAGTGATTTGATCAAATTTATTGTTGCCTAAAAAAGTCCCTGTCATTCTTTTTCGGCAGTCAAGACAAGTGGTAAGCGGTCATCAGTTAGCATCACGCAGTTGGTCGCATGATCGCATGGACCTTCCTGGCCGTATGTGATCATGCGACAAACGATAAGCAATCAGGTGAACAGCGCGGTAGCGGTCGGTGACCAACACCTTACGGTTGGTCGCATGATGGCATGGGCCTTCCTGGCCACATGTGATCATGCGACAAACCGTCAACGGTTTCAGTGGTGGCGGTTTGCAGTCATCGGTTAACATCATGCGACAGGTAGTTTGTGGGGGTCCCGTTTGAGATGATCAACGACTACCGTGATTTCACAAAGGATCTTTCAGAGCCTTGTGAAATCATGACAACCATTGATCTTTCCTTCTCTGCAGCATTTCAAAGCTTTGGTGGGTTCAGTGCCACGTATTCTAATGTGGAAGTTTCTCATTGGCCAGAGGTAATGACTTGTTCCAATCTGTCAGAGCGGGCCTAGCAGACTTCCCAACAATGAGATCTAACGGTTGTAGCATGATCGCAAGGAATATTCCTTGCCTTTGCGATCATGTGCCCACCATTGATTTTATTCCACTGTCACACCTTTATCAGGTGGGTCCTCATTCGCTGACATGCTCATTTCTCATTGGTCCACGTGTTGAGTTGGATTATCTTTTAGTGGGACCAAATTTCTTAGACGTGTTAGTGGGGTACCAAAGGAAAAGAGATCTACGGTGGTCGCATGTTCACAAGGAACATTCCTTGCCTTTGCGATCATGCGACCACTGTTGGATTGGAATCTAAGTTGCAGTGGGACCGTGTCAGAGCCCGCCGAGGTGTATGCTTACAGAGCAATCAAGAATGAATAAGAGAATGACAAGTGGCAAGGTGGACCTAGTTTTGTGGCTTTAGTCATGTAATCACCGAGAAGAGTCGGGGTTAGTTAAAAAGTTAAGCGATTCAGCGACAAGGGGAAAATTTGAAACTTGGGGTGAATACCAAGTTAGTTTTGCAATCAAGTGTCGAGCCCGGGTAAAGAGGAAGGATCTGACAGTCATGTTTTAAAGTAAGATCAATTTTTGAATACTGGCCGTCGATGGAAAATTTATGTGCCACCTCTGACCGTTATATCAATTTTTAAATTCAAATATCTCACAGTATCAAATTTTTGTAGTTGTGGCGAGCCCGAGTTGCAGGAAGGTAGATGGATCATGGTGATTGGATTTTTGCAGTAATAAACATGAAGTGAACATGCAAATAAAACATATCTGATTTGCTGGGATATTTTCATGTACATTTATGGCCAGATTGGATTGAATTAGGGTTGGATATTTTATTGTAAACCTCTGTAGCCCTAATTGAGATATTTTTTATTCCTGCTTGCATGCAGAGTTGTATATATTGTTTTTTTGGAGCTTTTGAGCTCAGAATTGGCCAATTGTAAAAAAGGAAAGTTTCTTTCCCTAGAGGTTATTAAAGGCATTCTTTCTGCCCCTTAACTTTCTGCAATTGTAAAATTCCCATTGATTATTCAAATATTGCAAGTATTCTGTGATATTCTTGTTATCCTCATGCTTGCTTGTCTGGATTATCTCTTATTGGATCAAAGTGTATGCATGATTTCAATGATATGTTAGGTTTCCTGATTCCTCTTGCTTTCTACAATTTTGTGTGTTTCCTGTGTCTGATCTGATTTAGGTGTTTTGCGGGTATACTACAGCCCCTAGCAGCCTTGTCTCATTCCTACACCTAGTTGTAGAAAAGGATGTTTATTTGCAGGTCATAGGTTGAGTCCTCTGTTCAGACCTTCCTATGAAATACTTATGCAAGCCTATCTAGTGAGTTGTAACTTATTGGACCTAATTCCTTCATTGGTTTCATCCCTCTATACTGAGATCCAAACCCAAGTTTGGTGCATCACCTGGTAGGATAGATTTGCTTTCAGTCATTTCCCTTTTATGCACTCCTTCTATCCCTTTCCCTCAAAATTTTACATTTCATGTTAAGAGAAAATCAGGGTGATTATCCAAGAGGAACCAGCCTAGAACCTAGAGGTCTCATCTCGGTTAGCAAAAGGTCCCACAACCTTGAGATGATTCCCATGTTATACTGGATTATCAAGACTACGAGAGCTTGAGATCAGAGGCACAAATTCAGTGTATAACATTTATCAATTTGCTATTTTTCCTCTATCTGATTTTGATTTCAATTCTGAGGGGGTAGTACCTATCAAACTTTGATTCAACTTTATCAATCAAACTTTGAGATTCTTATCTCTTATTTGAGACTTGACAATTTCCTATTTACAGGTATGTTGGTCTTCTCTTTCATCTTATCTTTATCCTGATGTGTTCCCATTCGTCAAACACACATATGGGTTGTTTTGTGATCCCAAATCGATCTCACATTTCAATTTCATTGTTTGACCACATGTGATCCAAAATCAATCTCACATTAGTCAAATAGGGGCAAATGTATGCACCCTAAAATGGTCGCCTAGACTTTGGGCCCCCATTCAACAATTTATCAATTTCCTAAATCAACATTTTCAATTCAATATCAATTTCCTTTGATCAAATCCTAATTTTATCATTTATTCAATTTTATTCTATGGGCTAACCATTTTATCCTAAGTCTTTATTTATTTAAAAAGAATTCCCTCCCATTTTATTAAATAAAAAGTCCCCACTTTTCCTCTTATCCTAAGTTGCACAAATAAAGCATTATTCTTATTTTATAAAAAGAAGAAAAGACATTTTTGTCTCATATGGGACACAAAAGTCAGCTCTTATTTTCTCATTGGAGGAGATTTGTGCACATGGATTGTTCCTCTTTCAAGCTCCACCCTTGATTAAATCTTTTGCCTCTTAATCTCCATGGTCCATTCCTTTTCAATTCCTTTAAAAGGAGAGCTCTTTTCTCATTTTAGGATCCCAACTTTGAATACTAATCTTATGCTGCAGGATTTCTTGGTGACTTTGGAGCTTTGGAGATCTTCTTGCATTCTAGCTTTCATTCTTGCATTCTAGCTTCATGTTTATGCTTTCTTAGTTTAGATTTTCTTTCAAGTTCTAGCTTAGCCCACATAGCTTAATTAGTAAGGCTTGTAATACTTTCATTTCCATAGCTTACTTGCATCTTCATTCTAGCATAGTTGTATTGCATTTCCATTGTTGATTCTTGAAGATATTGGCATTCTTGCCGTTGTCTCTTTGAATCTCCCATTGTGTGGTTTACTAGCAAGGTTGCATGCTTCAATAGCTCTAGCTGAGAGCACTATACACATCCTTGTGACTCCATGCCTAGGGAGCTCTAGGTCACTTTCTCAAGGTTTCTCATTCATGGATTCTCTTGGAATTAATGACTTAGATAAGTGCACAATTTGAGTGTACAATGGCATCTTTCCATACTTGCTTCTGAATAGCATCTGGAATATTTGCAAGTTCTGATTTTGAGAGTTCACTCATTAGGGCTACATAACTATATAATCTTGAGGGTCTTTTACTTTCCCTGAAGGAGCTCCATAAGTCTTTGCTTCTTCTATTATCTTAGTGGCCCAGAGAACTCTCTTTTTTGGGATTTTCTAATGTTGAGAGTTGTTCCTCATTTTCTTCTTCCTCATAATACTCCCTCTGAATCTCAGGTGTAAATTCCTCTTTTGGAGAGGCATGTGTTTCTGGTTCTAAGGAATTCCTAGCTCTAGATAATGCTATGTCTTCCTCAAAGATTATATCCCTACTGAGTTCAATCTGATTTTGACCAGGTCTATATACTCAGTATGCTTTTGTGGTTTCATTGTATCCTACAAAAATACCTTTCCTTCCAGATGGTTCTAACTTTGTTCTCTTTTCTTTGGGTACATTTATGTATACTGGACAACCAAATATTCGTCAGTTATTGATGTCTAGTTTTGTCCCTGAGAAAGCTTCTTCAAAATTTTTACTATCAATGTGAGAGTGTGGACATCTATTTTGAATATATACTGCAGTATTTGATGCTTCTGCCCATAGAGAAGTATCAAGGTTTTGATCAAGAAGCATTGCCTTGGTAGTTTCAACAATTGTTCTATTTTTCCTTTCAGAAACCCCATTTTGTTGAGGGTTGTAAGGAACAATATACTCCCTCTTAATCCTGACATTTTTGCAAAATTTCTTAAAAATGTCTGATGTATATTCTTTACCGTTATCTATCTGTAGGGTCTTGATTTTATTTCCAAAAAAAATTTCAGTAACTGATTTGAAGTCTTTGAACATTTTTAGGATCTCCTCAAATTCTTTATGTTTAATGAAATATATCCATGTCTTTCTGGAGAGATCATCAACAAAGATTACATAGTATTTACACCCTCCTATTGATGAAACAGACATTGGTCCACATAAGTCTGAATGAATTAATTCTAATACATTGTTTTTTCTACTAGAACTATTTTGAAATGCCCCTTTTATGTTATTACCTAAAACACAACCTTTGCATGCCCCAGGGTGATACTATTTAAGTTTTAGTAATCCAGTGACTAAATTTTCCATAGAAAATAAGGCATTTTAGTTTAAATGCCCTAATCTTCTATGCCATACCTCATTTGAGTTAGTGATTTCATTAATTAGGACTTGATTTGATTCAGTACATAATTCATATAGACAACATTTCCTTCTACCTATGATTTGGGCTTTCTTGATAGTAGATTTCTTTGGCCAGGCCTTTACTTTACTATCCATAAAGGTTACTCCATATCCATTACCTTCAAGTGCAGATATAGATACTAGGTTCCTCTTAATACCTAGTACAAATAGTACTTCAATAAGTTGAATGGAAATACCAGTCTTCAGTTTGATAGTGCATGTCCCAACACCTTTTACTGGATAAGCTGAGTCATCTCCAATAGTTACTTCCTCATCGGATTCTTCTACCATAGAGTATAGTAGTTCTCTTAATCCTATAATATATCTTGAAGAACCACTGTCGATAACCCAGGTGATTTTATTTGAGACTTGGTTTGAAAGTGCAGAGTAGAGCACAAACTTCTCATTTTTAGGTTCTTCCTTAGTCTTCTTCTTTGTTTTGGTGAATGAATCTTGATACTTTTTATATGGACAACTTATTACATAATGTCCATATTTATCACATTTGAAACACTAGACTTTTGACACATCTCTTTTATTGTTTTCATGATTAAATTTCCTTTTCTTGAAGTGTCTTTTCTTCTTCTTGTGGGTATCCACATTTAGTACTGAATAGGATGAAATAGTGTTCCTCCTATAATGTATGGGGGAAATATGAGATCTAATTCAAAATTCAAATTCCCAAAGGAGAGATCCAAATTGAACAACCAAAAGGTTAATGCATAATTGAATCAATCTATGAAGAATATGAAAGAGGAAGAAAACCTTTTATTTCCCTATAAAGGAATTGTGCTTGAAATCTAAAATAATTGAAAAGGAAATACTAACCTCAAAATAGGGTTGATCTCGAAAATGTCAATTTCTGATGTATGTGTGCAATTTCAGGCAATTATGCAACCTGTTTCAGACTGGAAATGCCGAGATGAAGAAACCAAGAAAATTTTTATCTTTCCGACAGCAGGTAGTCTTTGACCCCAATAAAAGGTCAAAGGCTACATTTTTATTCTGAAGGTCGACTTTGACTTTGTTCGCAGATCTCAGAAGTTCACCGAAAAGGGTATCTAAATCCAAGCTTAGATCCGCAATTCCACACCTGTACCTACAAGAAAAAGAGGGTTTTTCTTTTTTGTTTGGGGGGTTTGCCTTGGTCAAACCCCAGTTTGGAATCAACCTTAATATTGAAATTAAAATTGAGAATGCTAGAAAGTAGTAGAAATAGATCTAATAATGAAGCTATGCAATTCGATAGATATGCAATTGTATTTGAAATGTAATCAAGTATGTTAATATGAAAGCTTGGAATCAACACTAACAAATGTGAATCAAAACCTCCATGTGTGTATGCTTGGAATCCACCTTAAGGGAAGAATGAATGGATCTTGAATGCTTGATCTTCAATGGAGAGCTTGAATGGAGAAGAGGACTTGAATGCTTGAATGGATGCTTGATCTTTCTTGAGAGATAACTTGATGGCTTGTGAATATCTCCTTGAGAGCTCCTTGATCATGAAATTTCTTGGTGAATAATAGATGGGAAAATGAGAGAGGAAGGCCTCCTTTTATAGTGATCTAGGGCACAAACCTCTAGAGAAGGCCAACATTGGAGAATTAAATCCCAATTAACCTTAACCCCTAAAAATGGGCCCATATTAAATGCAATTTAAGGATTTACCATTCCAAAACCCGAAATGGATGACCCGAAAGTGAGAAAACAAATATCTCTAAAACCTGACACCCAAAAATCATGGGACCTTGAAATTTGAACCCTGGGTCAAAGATGAGGTAGACTCTGCCCTAGGTCAGAGTCAAGGTTGATCCTAACCTAGGTTAGATTCAAGATCAACTTTGACCCTCAAGGTCAAATTTGACCTTGAGGTCAAAAACCTCAAGACCTCAGTCCATAATGCCAGGAAATGCAGAAATAAAGTGAAATCGGGTGGAGAGAGAAGAAGAACGGGGGAGAAAACTAGATTCAAGAAAAGACCTGTTCAAGGCACTTGACATGACCTCAGACCACTCACTTAGAGGGCTAAACACTCTTAACATGGAAGTGCTTCCATTTTAAGATGATACATTAAGCCCCCACTTTAGCAAGAGTATGGACTCGATGAAAACTCTTGGTAAAGGATAAGAAAGAAGAGATCGAAGTGGATTCACAATAAGATAAAATAACACTTAGCTATGGATAGAAGCCCCTAGACTAAGGATTCTAACTCAACATACATGTACGAGGGTGCCAAAAGAACAAGGGTTAGTGCAAACAACCCAAATCAATTAACATAAGGAACCTTGCTAAGAAATATTTCTCATACTAATATCATATTTGGAAAGCTATCATAAAAGCATAAATGATTACATAAGAAAGACAAGGGAAACACTATAAATAACATAGGTTCATGATCATGTCCTACTAGCATGAAAGCGAAAAGAGAGAGAGGGAAAATAGTGATTACCTCACCTAGTAAGATGCCCACCTTACCATGAATCACCCTAGAGGGAGAGCCCAACAGGTTCACTCATAAACTGTGCTTGTAATTGTAATGCATCTTCTAACGGCTTCTAGAATACTCATAGATCCACCTTCTTGTATCACTATGAATATGAAATGCGTGTCTCCTTAGGATTTAGCAACTTATGTGTGTTACCTTCGGAAGATTTAGCATATTTTGAAATTGAAAATGTGTGTCCATTCAGGATTTAGCAACTTATGTGTGTTACCTTCTGAGATTTAGCATATAAATAAATTTAAAAACTATAGTACAAGGGAGACCCTATATATGCCCCCCTCCTTAATATGGAAAAAACATACTATTTTTAAATGTTAAGGAAAGGAAAGAACAAGGATAAAGCCTTCTTCAACATCAAGACAATATCCACAAACAACATCCAGTCCAAGCCAAGAAGGTCACAACTCCTACGAGGCCATGGAAGGGATGCATGCAAAGAGATATCATGCAAGAAGTGAAAAAAAAGTAACCCTTGTGATGGATAGCACACTATTCAGTTTCCAAGGTGAGAGATATAGCAACCATGGAAACCCAATGTCAAACAACAAAAGAGATTATTATCAAGGACATAGATCCTCAATGCAAACCAAAATTTTCATGTATGATTGGATATCACATAATAGATAGATACTACTCAACCAAGGAAAGAGGTGAATCCTGAAAAGATAGAAAAGAAGGAGATGGCATCCTTGCCCCCCAAGTGTAGGAACAAAGATGGAAGAGGATACCTACTTCACAATTCAAGGAGATGTCCTATTTGGAAATAATGTATACCATATTCTTAGCGAGGGATATTGACCCCTACATCCAAGAGTATAGATAATCATGAAAAGCATATGTCACTCATGGAAAAGGATCCTCAAATGAAAGATATCTTATGAACAAGACCCACAGAAAAGAGGAGTGCTTTAGATAAAATATCATCTTTCAAAGGCGGGAACAAAGATTCAATCATCAAGCCCCCTGCAAAGAAGAGGAAGAGGAATCTTTGGAATGAAGGAAAACAACTCTAAAACCAAAGCAAGGGTAAGAGTTTATAAAAAACATAATTTTTAACATAGAGAAGAGGTGATGACCTAGGACAACAACCTCTTATAAAAATATTATTCATAGTCAAAACATCTGTCAATATGATGAAATAATATTGCAATATAAAAAAATACCACTAGGCTAAGGAAAGAAGTTCCCTAGACAAAGAGAAAGAAGGGAGAACCTTTCCCCCAGGGATGAAAGGCAAGGGATACCTTTGCAAAACACATGTCCTAGAAAAGATATCTTGAATAATAGAAGAGAGCAATGGATGAAAAGAAATCATAATACAAACCATGAAAACATAACCAATTAAGCTCAAGGCAGGAACATAATGAATTCTAGAAGATAGGAAGAAATATACCTCTTGCCCCCCAGTCTAGAGGAGAAAAGATCTATGTTATATCAGAGTGAGGGGTAAAACTATGAAGAAATCTCAAAGGGGAAGTTTCTTTTCTCTTGTCTTTATGGATCAGATAATAAGGGGAAGGTACTTTGAAGAATCTTTGCACATCTACATCATGAACCATAGTTTGAACCTCAACATAAGTGTGGGAAAAACTAGGAATAGCAGATGAAGAATTAGGAATCAGATTAGGAAAGATAGGATTAGGATTAGGAAGATTAGGAACACTGGTAAAAGTGTAGGAAGTGATATGAATGGAAGACACAACCAGAGGAACTCTTGGAACCATAGTTGGAAAAGGATTTGAAAAGATATAAGTAATATTATGGTAAGAAGGCTGTAAGGTAGGATCTTGATTTCCCATAAGATCACCACTAAGAGGAAGAGCATTAAGGGAATTCATGTCTTTCTTCGCTAATGCCTCATTACTAGAAGGAATCCAAAATGGAGGTGAAGAATTTATGATGTCATCTTCTTTCACATAAGGGGAGTGTGTTTTAGAGAATATGTCATCCTTTTGTATCAAAAATCCTTCACAAGGAGGGGATAAATCAATGTATTTATCCAAGGGTTCATCCCAAAAAGTAGAATTATCCATAATGGCTTCATGAGGAAGAGAGTAATCAACATCCAAATCCAAAGGTTCATCCCAAATAGGAGGATTGTCCACAATGGTTTCATGAGGAAGAGAGTAATCAACATCAAAATTCAAAGGCTCATCCCAAATAGGAGGATTATCATCCCTATCCATTAAGTGCATTGTAAGAGTGTCATAAGTCATTAAAGCTTGATCCCTAGAGGGGGAAGAAGGACATCCATTAGGAGAAGAATTAACATCAATCCTCAACTCATCTCTGCAAAGAGAAATATGATGGAGATATAGATTAAGGTCATCTTCTTTCTCTAATATATCCTTATAAGGTAATTCAAAAGAGGACAAAGCAACATCACATGCACTAGATGAAGTCTTGCTAGGTGTAATGCCATGCAATGGTAAGATAAGAGGAGGATGTTGTGTAATCCAAAAAAAAATTGGAAAATGTTTGAA
This sequence comes from Chamaecyparis obtusa, assembly GCA_027943335.1. Lineage (NCBI taxonomy): Eukaryota > Viridiplantae > Streptophyta > Pinopsida > Cupressales > Cupressaceae > Chamaecyparis > Chamaecyparis obtusa. The sequence continues at coordinate 2,944 of BSBK01008072.1, read as the reverse complement.
ACAACTTGTGCAACATGATAACAAATAGATCTAGATATATCCAAATGTATTAAAATGAAATTTATAAACATGAAAAGGAAACCAAACACAATAGAGCATCTAATTCCAAAAAGCAATGTAAATGTTTTTGTATTTTTGAAGAAATTTTGCAATTATTTTTTTGTATTTCTGAAATATAAATGCAAGAGCATAAAAGAAATCTACTCTTATTGTAAGATCTAACACAAAATGCAAATCTAACACCAAAAAGAAAGAGTTGTCATAAACGGGTTCACCAAAATGAACAAGTGAACACACAAGATAATACAAAGGGAGATCTAACACAATAGGGCATCTAAATCCACAAAAGAAAAGGGGTAAGTATGTCAGGTTCACCAAAATGAATAGGATGAAATAGTGTTCCTCCTATAATATATGGGGGAAATATGAGATCTAATTCTAAATTCAAATTCCCAAAGGACAAATCCAAATTGATCAACCAAAAGGTTAATGCACAATTGAATCAATCTATGGAGAATATGAAAGAGGAAGAAAACCTTATATTTCCCTATAAAGGAGTTGTGCTTGAAATCTGAAATAATTGAAAAGGAAATACTAACCTCAAAATAGGGTAGATCTTGAAAATGCCAATTTTTGATGTCTGTGTGCAATTTCGGGCAATTCTGCAACTGGGACTAGAAATGTCAAGATGAAGAAAACCCAGAAAACTTTTATCTTTCCAACAGCAGGTAGTCTTTGACCCTGATAAAAGGTCAAAGGCTACATTTTTATTCTAAAGGTTGACTTTGACTTTGTTTGTAGATCTCAGAAGTTCACTGAAAAGGGTATCCAAATCCAAGCTTAGATCTGTAGTTCCACACCTGTACCTACAAGAAAAAGAGGGTTTTTGTTGTTTGTTTGGGGGGTTTGCCTTGGTCAAACCCCGGTTTGGAATCAACCTTAATATTAAAATTGAAATTGAGAATGCTAGCAAGTAGTAGAAATAGATCTAACAATGAAGCTATGCAATTCAATAGATATGAAACTGTATTTGAAATGTAATCAAGTATGTTAATATGAAAGCTTGGAATCAACACTAACAAATGTGAATCAAAACCTCCATGTTTGTATGCTTGGAATCCACCTTGAGGGAAGAATGAATGGATCTTGAATGCTTGATCTTCAATGGAGAACTTGAATAGAGAAGAGGGCTTGAATGCTTGAATGGATACTTGATCTTTCTTGAGAGAGAACTTGATGGCTTGTGAATATCTCCTTGAGAGCTCCTTGATCATGAAATTTCTTGGTGAATAATGGATGAGAAAATGAGAGAGGAAGGCCTCCTTTTATAGTGATCTAGGGCACAAACCTCTAGAGAAGGCCGACATTGGAGAATTAAATCCCAATTAACCTTAACCCCTAGAAATGGGCCCATATTAAATGCAATTTAAGGATTTACCATTCTGAAACCTGAAATGGCTGACCCAGAAGCGGGGAAAACAAATATCTCCAAACCCAACACGTGAAAATCATGGGACCTTGAAATTTGAACCTTGGGTCAAAGATGAGGTAGACTCTGCCCTAGGTCAAAGTTGAGGTTGACCCTAACCTAGGTTAGAGTTAAGGTTGACTTTGACCCTCAAGGTTGACTTTGACCTTGAGGTCAAAAACCTCAGGACCTTAGTCCATAATGCCAGGAAATGTAGAAATAAAGTGAAATCAGGTGGAGAGAGAAGCAGAAGAGGGGGAGAAAGCCAGATTTGAGCAAAGACCTGATCAAGGTGCTTGACATGACCCCAGACCACTCACTTGGAGGGCTAAATGCTCTTAACATGGAAGTGCTTTCATTTTAAGATGATACAAGTACATGAAGATCTTCATCAATAGTTTTCTTCTTTAGTCCTTTCTTGTCTAGTCTTGATTCCTCTTGAAGGCAATATATTCTCAATCGATCAAATTTTGGAAATTCAGACCTAGCACTTATGCCAGAGATAAAATTCTCCCAAGATTTAGGTAGATCCTCTAATGTGATCAATGATAATTCCTTACCATCAATTTCATAGCCAAGTGTTGATAATTGATCTTAGAGTTGAGACTCTCATAAAGTATGAATTTATTTTCTCACCTTTGTTCATGCTTATGTGATTTATCTCCCTCTTCAAGGCTAGTTTCTTCCTTGCATTACTTATTTCATAAGTTTTCTCTAGTGCTTTGAACATCTCATATGCTCTTTCATATTTTGTTAATATTGGAACAATGTGATCTCTAACTCCATCGATGATGATCTTCATGGCTTTATCATTTATTTCATTCCAAGTTGATATTGTTGGTAGTGGACTAGCATCCCTCACAAGGTTTGCAACATGGCTTAACCATCTCATGTGTCTTCTATAAGTCTAGTGGTTGTATCGGGCATTAACAAGTCGATCTTTTGGTGCAACAATAGCCCTAGCTTGTAACAAGTGGTATCAGAGTTTGGTCATAGGTTTGAATCCATGCAGGCCACGATAAGTGACACTGGGAGGGGGATTGTTGGTAGTAGGCCAACGTCCCTCGTAGGGTTCATGACATGGTTTAACCGCCTCATATGTCTTCTATAAGTCTAGTGGTTGTATCGAGCATTAACAAGTTGATCTTTTGGTGCAACAACAACCCTAGCTTATAAGAAATATGTTAGGTTCCACCTTTGGTTTTAATTTGTCTTCACTTATGAAAGATTCAACTTTATTTTCTTTTAATATCATTATGATTCTGAACTTCCATGATTGAAAGTTGTCTGCTTCCTCAAGTCTATCCTTGAATCTGATAATGCTTGCCATTTGGAATGTAATGTATTCAATCTAAATCTAATTTCTCAAGTTTATCAGCTGCTCGGATCCTTCAAAACTAGCGCTCTGATACCATGTGAAATATGATAAACCTCTATAGATATTAGTATTGAATATCAAATGTATTGTTGCTAAGA